>OX387248.1:2688120-2700620 GCA_947562095.1 Branchellion lobata
GGGTCATGCCAAGTCTCAGCGATGGACCTCATACCATTTTGTGATTCTGAATTGACTCCACCACCTTCCATACCTAATTTTCGAAGAACCTCACGTTCTGAAGTTTGATTGAGACTGGACATACAGTCTTTTGAGCCTGACGACGTTTTGAGACTTCATAACAGTCTTCATTGTGCTTGGTGCGTCTTTCTTTGACCTTTCTATCTGTCTCATCAGTAATGCTATTTATTAAGATGTCTGCCAATTTCCTTATGATTGATCGGTTGTGTAGAAGCAATATCACATTAGGATCCTTGTAAAAAAACAACCAATCATCCAAAATGGAATAAAAACTACTAACCTTAACATAACGACTGAAAATGTATAATAAGAATTACGAGCTTCGGGAAACAACACACAAAAATTCATTCAAATAAACGCACTAAAATGTATATTTATATATTTAAACTGATAACTGAAAAGATAGTTTTTTCACAATTAATTACGGTAAACTAATTCAATGACTTCATAGAGTTAATTAATTCATTTTTGAATGGCGCAATCACTTCGACTCTTGTCAAGCTGTTACGGCTTACGCTTGTGGCTTTGTAAACTACGTGGAAGGTTGCTTGCCTGGACAACAACGGACAAAATCCACAGCCCAGGCTTTGTAACTCTGCCAGAACTACGCCGCTGTTTTTTTGGATAAATAATTGCGATAATCCTAGACAAAATTCTCGATTTTTAAACTTTTCGTAGAGTTTTGACCAACAATGCGGTAAATATTTACAATGACTTTGTATTCTATGAAAGTGAATTTTCCGAATTTCTAAAAATAATCGATTTTCGTATTTTTTCGAATTGTTTCTACCTTATGGTTCATTAAAATACGATTTTCTACAGAGGAAATCCTAGCCTCCTTCCACAAGTTTGGTTCAGTGATAGTCGACTGGCCTCACAAGGCGGAAAGCAAGTCGTACTTCCCTCCCAAAGGTTGGTTCCAGGAAGCTATCGGTATATTAACTTCCACGAACTTTATTGTAAACCTACTGAACGTGCTTTTTTGTGGAAACGAAATGTTATTCGAATGTGGAAACCACACAAATGAATGAATACATGTAAGAAAGCCTTAACAATGAATGACGTTTGAAAAATTTACGTTGAAATTTAGGACAGTTGATTAGGCTGTGATTGAATAAGTGAAAGAAAGCAGAATTTGATACGCGCTATAAATAATTTCATGAGATGAAAATGAAATGAACGTTTCCGGAGTGATGTTTCTTTGAAAGGGACAGACCTGCAAGGGTAAATCCGCTCAGCTATTTTTCTCAAAAAACAAAATAAAGTCAAAAAAATAACACTTCCAAAGTTGTTACTGATAACATGCGTGTCTAATCTTATCTAATCTAATCATTTGTATAGCCCTGATCAACAATGTTTAACACTGCTACGAGCTGTTTAAACAACAAAGTTTTAAGGGCTTTACAAAAGGAAAGTAGAGAAATAATAGAGGTGAGATTGGAAGAAAGAAAGTGCCATAAAAAGTACCCCCAGTAGGAAAGTGCAGATTTAGCATAAGTACTATTAGAAGGTATACTAAAGAATGAGAAGTGGAAGATCTCAGTCCCTTACGCAGAGGCAACTTAAAAGATCAATTAACTTTTTAAGTGAGTGATTATTTTGTATTTTAAACATGAAAGTGCAGATTTTGAAAACTGATCTTTTTTAAAAGGCAACCAGTGTAAAGAGATAAGGGTAGAGTTAGACGAAAGAAATTATGAGTACCAGTAACTAAGCGGGCAGCGCTATTAAAAGCTTTGGTGAAAGGGTGTAGCGTGGTCTCTGAGAGTCCATAGTATAAAGAGTTACAATAGTCAAAGAAGGACAAAATAAGAAAAGAAACTAGTAGTTTGAGGGTTGGATTGTCTAGGAAAGTTTTCAGTTGCTTGATACGGCGGAGATGAAAAAAAGATGATTTAGCTACAGATGTTATTTGTGGTATTAGAAAGTCGATAGTCAAAGATGAGCCTTAAACTATGAATGGTTGAAAAAAGACAAGTGAGGGGTTTGATGAAAAATCAATTGAGAAAAGAGATTCAAAAAATCGAGAAAACTCACTAAGATATATAGAATCCAAATTTGAGTGATTGAGTTTGAGGAATAAAGAATCACTCCAGAAGCTTATTTTACCAATACAAGACATTTTAGAGATAGCAGAAGATAATTCATATTTAGGAAATGAAGTAAAGATGTGAAAGTCATCAGCATAAAGTTGACTCTGAAGAGATAATGATGAAATAATTCTAAGGAGTTCAAGTCTTAAGAATAAAAAGGAGGACCGAGAACAGAACCCTGAGAGACACCAAATGAAAGAGAAAGGAGTAGAATGAGAGTTGTTCATAGAAACTACAGAACTCCTGTTGAAGAGGTGAAAGAAAATCCACTTAAGACATGAAGTGAAAATTCCAAAAGAGGTTTCGAGTTGCTGAATTAGTAAGGAGTGGTCGACAGTGTCAAAAACAGAAAGAAAATCCAAGCAAAGAAAGAGGGAAATATCACCCTTGTCACAGGAAAGTGAGGAATCCATATATATTTTCAATAGTGAGGTTTCGGTACTGTGAAAAGGGCGAAATCCAGACTGAATAGAAGGGAGCAGATAGTGAGTCTCAAAAAAAGGGAGAAGCTGAAAATAGACAACCCTTTTCAAAATTTTCGAAATAAAAGAAATATTAGATATAGGCTTATAGTTTGTTGGTAGAGGAGGATCTGGAGAGAATTTTTAATTATAGGTGTAATAACAGATTTTTTCAAGATAAAAGGGAAGGTTGCTGTAGTTAAAGAGAGTTTAATCAGCTCAAAAATTATTGGATAGAAAAAAGAAAAAGTTCTTTAAAAATTTAAGTTGGTATAAGAAAAAATCATTGAAGGCTGTTGGAAAGAGATTTGGGTCAAAGAAAAAAAAGGATCAAAAAAGACTGAGAGAGAGAATTTATGGGAGAACATTTATTAAATGTTGACCAAAGCCTTTTATTAATTTTAAAGTGGACGACTGGAAAAGATGGAATAGTGAATGAGTGATTAATAAGAGAGTGGTCAGAAAAGGGAACAGACTCAGCAGAGATGGATGGTTTAGTGAAAGAAGAGGAGATTATATAATCAAGTGTGTTTCCAGCAGTGTGTGTTGGAAAATGAGCATGTTGTGTAAGATTAAAAAGATCAAAAATATAATCTAGTTTTAAAGAATAAGGATTCAATTTATTATTATGAGAAATATTAAAATCTCCCAAAAGTTAAAAAAAGAGTAAAAATGCATATAAAGAGTCTCAGTTAAAACTGAAAACTCTTCAAGGAAAAGTGGGAGGGAGGAAGAAGGAGGCCTATCAATTAGTGAAATAACAAAAGTGAAATTAAAAAGAGATTCGAATGATGAAAATAGACATTCGAATGAAGAGTAAGAAGGATAGTGAATGTTAAAAGCAGAAAATGTAGATTTATAGAACAAAGAAATGCCACCATAGGAGGAGTGAGAAGAAGAAAAAGGTTTTGTAGGAGACCTAGCCAATTCAATAAAAGAGTGAAATGAAGGAGAGGCAGAAAGTAAAGAGGGTGAAGTGGCATCTTCATGCCATGTCTCAGTTAAGCCTAAAAAGTCTATAGAGGAAGTTAGAAGATTAAAAATGTGTAAAGATTTATTGTTCAGTGACCTGGTGTTTAATAAAGAAAGGTTTAGTTCATTATTAGAATTTGAAAGAGTCGGGTAAAAAGCGGTTTTGTTTATTTATTTTCAGGTTTTTCGTGAAAATTATTATTTAGAAGAAAATGGGACCTACGATTAAGATTCAGTAAGTTTAGATGAAAAGTTTTACGTTTAACAAGGCGAGGTGGACGAAAGGGAACAGAGGGAAGTTTCCGAAGAAAGTCGTGAGAGTAATTCATTGGAAATTTCAATAAAAAAGCCACTACTTGAATCTGAGAATTATAAAATATAAAAAAATGTAACACAGTTTTCGTTAAAATTGCAAGTTCAAAAGCAGTTTCTAGAAAAACAGCCGTTTGTCATGCTGCTGACCAAAGAAAGTGTGGCGTGACTTCAGTTTCGTTTTGCAATGAAAAAATAAATGTTGCCATTTTATCGAGCCTTGATGAATAAATTAATTTCAAAATTAATTGGGAAGCTGAATCAGGTGTATGCTATCATAACTCACAGAGTCTTGAGAGACTACGCACTTATGCTGAAGCTAAATGGGCAGTATTAAAATTTCATAGGTAGTTGATTAAGCATTCACAAATAATAAAATGTTTCGTTAACATTTCAGTAAATGTTCTGAACTTTTTTTATTGAAATTATATAATATAAAAAAACTTTTTGATTTTCTGATATTTGTGCTAAAAAATAATATGTTCTGTAACATATAGTCTAATAGAGAAGCAATAGAGTTGTGGGTCATTATGCCGAGTGCTGGATGTTCGAAATATAAAGATGCAAACATTTCATAATTAATTTAAAAATCTCGAATTGACATGGGACCTAGTTGAAAAGTCTAAAGGAATTTCCCAGAGACTTTTTTGGAGAAAATTAAGACAGGGGCCATAAACAGAAATAGAAAATGATTTGAATTTTATATAAAATAAAATAATAGCGTGTGATAATAAAAATTGACATTCAAAAAAACCGACTATAGAATCGAAATAAGGAACTTAAAATTGAAACTAACTATCAATTAATTCGAAGATCATCAAATTACTATTGAATTATATTTGTTCTGGTAAGAGGAGTGTCGCACTGATCTAAGCACGTTTTTCTCTTCCTTTTTAACCATGTTGCGTATTAACAAGAAAGTTATTTTTAAAACAAGTTTATAGTTTCACCATGCAGTTCACCCTTGTTTGCTTTCTCCTTCTCAGTTCATGAAATCAAGACATCCCATTCATTCTTTCAATGTTCCTTTATTGATTCAAGGAAAATATTTTCCATCCTCGTTTAATCCTGTCTAATCAGGACTTTGTGGCGCGCTTTTAGCTCTTTGTTCAATGTTTTGCTCATCGTGCAATAATATTCGAATATTCGATGTTCTAATGTTCGAAACACACGATACTTATAGCTTATGGAAGTTTAAATATTTTTTAATTGAGTGTTGAAACTTGAAATTTAAAACTATTAATAAAAATACCTAACTAAAGTAAATAGATTCAGCGGATAAATGCTCGTTCGCAATTGCACTCAGTCACAGTAACCTACTTTATAGCATACATTTTATCCATGCAAATTTTTATCCTTATTTTCAAACTTTGAACAAAGTTACGCACCTTGCCCGCCCGCCATCCAATTCAAAGTCACGTCTTATTTTTACGCTTCAATAAACATAACTATTATCTTAATATTTCGTCGAAATATAATACTTCTTTTCTAGCTTTTGGGCGAACATCATTTTACAATGGCCTATAAAATACTTCATCTCGCTTCAGCTCACAGTCTGTAACTCGCCTACGTACCGGTTGTTTTTGTTTGTAAAAAAGTGAATTATATCCTTTTATATATATTATTTATTAGTGTGTGTACGCTGTTGATAATTTATTTTAAAAAATTTGTATTTAAATTTTAATAAGAACATTTCACAACCAACGAAAAGTACCTAAAAATGCTTGAAAGTTTTTGGCGTATAAACAAAAAAGATGTTAAGCCGCCTAAGGAGCCATGAGCTCAAGTATTAAACGCTAGGACGGGCACTCAGCTGAAACAAAATATATTTTCAATTGGCAAGTTAACCTTTAGATTGTTAACATATTTCTCAATATTTTTTTAAAACTTTTGAGAATTTGCGATTTTATGATACATTTCACGTACTGATTACATTCGCCTTCTTTCCGCGCTTCTTCGGACGAGTAATATCGACGAGTGTAGGAACCAGCTTTTTCCAAAAGTAAGTTTAGTTTTCAATTTTCCAACTTATTCAAAAAATTGTGAACATACTGGTAATTTGAAGCTTATAAAATAATAGATAACAGTGGAAAGATCCTTAATAAATAAGAAATACGTTATTTCAAAGAAATGTTCAAAAAATATAAAATAACAAGTTTTGTTGTCTTTGTGTTATTAAATAAATCATTCATTGAGAAAATAACGTTTGAAAAGTCAAACATTCTACTTATTTGGCCATTAATCAAAACAAGGAAATGCTACGGAGGTGAAACTATGGCCTTCAAAAGTTATTTCAAATCATATTTTACCTGTCATTGTCGAGAAGTCTCGACCGTATCACTGGAAAGAATAAATTTTCCAAATCAGGCAGGAATAATTTCACACGAAAATTCGATAATGCGATGAAAGAGTGAATAATCTGATTTATTGGGTGCTTCACGTTTCCAGAGCGCACTGGGTGACATTTTATTTTTAAGGATGAGGGATCGTTCAATTGTTGGATTAAATAATGTTTGATATATACGTGATGATAAATGACGGAAAGATTCATTATTTGCAGCTGTTCGTATTCCGTAGACTAGTTCGTTCCACCTTTATCAGTCTAAAAGCTAAAAATGACTTTTCAATGCCATCGATAAACAAGGCACAACTAATCTGGCTTGTACCACAGAACGATTGCTTTCATCATTTCTATCAACACCACTGCCATTATTATAATCGTATTTATAGTTATCATCACCATCTTCATCATCATCATCATCATCATCATCATCATCATCACCCCCACCACCTCAGGGTACTGCTTCTTGTTGTTTGACGATGAGAAATCGGTGCAGGACCTGGTGAGGGTGTGCATGGTGGAGAACTCGAAGTTGTACTGGCACGTTTCCAGCCCTACCATGAAGGACAAGGCCGTACGTGCCTTCTTTTGTGGCCCTCGTTCGACTTGCAAATATTTTTTTAAACATTGACTCAGCCTGAAACAAATTCATGATTTTGTATCCTTCATCTAGTTTTTTTTATTTTGAACCATGGAGGATTTATTTCCAGGTTCAAATTCGTCCCTGGAAGCTGTCAGACTGTGACTTTGTGCTCGATGGGGCCCAGCCACTGGACCCCAGAAAGACTGTCTTCGTGGGGGGTGTGCCCAGGCCCATGAGAGCCGGTGCGTGGCCGCCTCAATAGGCCTTTCTTCTCATTTATTATATAATTTCTTTCTCTAATTTTTTAATTATTATTTCATACATATATATATTTTTATTTTTTAAACATTTTTTTCGTTTTCTGCATGTTTTTTATACTACATTATTTTTGTATTGTTTTTTTTACTTTCCCCGTTTTAGTTTTTTTTATCTTACATAATTTGTCACTTCCGTTTAACTCTGCTGAGAGAAGAGCTAACAAATGAAGTTTCATTTACGATTGGATCGTGATGGGCTTCAGAAGTTTAAAATTTTCCTCTAAAGCATTGCATAATTTTCCTCTACAGTGGAGTTGGCAATGGTGATGTCACGCATGTATGGACCAGTGTGTTACGCAGGCATTGACACCGATCCAGACCTCAAATACCCCAAGGGGGCTGGAAGAGTGACCTTTTCCACTCAACAGAGTTTCCTCTCGGCCATCAACTCCAGATTCGTGCAGCTGCAACATGGTGACATCGACAAGAGGGTGTGTTTTTGGTGGTACATCTTTCGGCAACTAGCTAGCAAATATTAGTTCAGTAGGTAGTAGATATGCATTAAGCAAGGTTTTATTTCTTTGAACTTGAAAATCCTTTGGTGACTGAAGTTCACGGCACTGGCCAGGTGGAAGTGAAGCCGTACGTGTTGGAGGATCAGATCTGCGACGAGTGCCAGGGCCTAAGGAGTGGAGGCAAGCACGCGCCCTTCTTCTGCGCCAACGTCGTTTGTCTGCAGTACTACTGCGACCAATGCTGGGCCATTGTGCATTCGACTCCTGGCAGAGAGTTCCACAAGCCACTGGTGAAGGATGGGGCTGACAGGCCTAGAACCATGCCTTTTCGAATGTGCTAATTAGATATAGTTCGGTTAGTCTCCTTAGTAGCCGATTAGTTGACATAAGTTTGAAACTTATTTGAATTTTTGATTTAGTCTAGACTTGTCTGTTAAAGTTTTCTACATCTGAGCTATTTTTTTACTCATTTCGAAGATCTTGCACGGTGTGAGTGGAGTGACGTTGAAAGTGAAATTGATTTCGATTAGATGGAGAGAGCGTTTCAAATTGTTTTTGTCACATGTTACAGAAATGTTAACTTTTCTCGGTTCAGTCATAGTTACCTCATTATTTTGCTGAGTTTTTCAAATTCAAATTTGCTTAACTTTTTATATTTTTTTGTTAGAAATTTTAGACGATCTGTTTCCTAAAAATTACACATGATTTCAATGTAAGTTTTTTTCATAAATATCCTTTATTTTTTGGAAAATGTTTTTTCCGTATAAATTTTCCTCTCTTCATATTTAATGTCATATCATTCATTTCAAGAACCTCTCAATAAATGTTCCACCGGTTCGAACATCAGAACGAAGCAAGCGTCACATCGCATCTAGAACACACACAACCACCTTTTATATTAATATCTTACTCCGATATATTCGAATCTTTCATATTTTCTCTTGTTTCACTTCAATTCTGGAAAGTATTAGTTTCCATTTTCGAGTTTGCTTTGAGACACCTCTATTTGTTCTCTACAATTATGGCTTAATCGATCGTACATGACGAAATCTTTGTCGTCACTTTTCTATTTATCCACCAATCAACTGCGATTTTAAAACATTATCTACAAATAAGTATTCAGTTGGTAGTCTTTAGTTTTCGTTTTGTCATAAAAACGGTTAGTTAGGGAAATTGCATTTTAATTTAAGTCTGTCTTTTTCAGTCGTATTATAGCCCCGTTCGTTTTTTTACTGCATTTTCCTTATAACCACGTATTTATTCACATTGTTGTTTTATTTAATAATGAAAACTTTTGTAATTAAAGAGATTCAAATTCATTTTTCACTGTAGCCAGTTTTGTTGAATAATTCTTACAAAAATCAATTTATGCTTCAATTTAACAGCAATATTTTTCCTTGTAATCTTTAATTTTACATTTCTTGTTTTTATTATAATTTCATTGCTTAGGGTTTGAACATCTTATTTTTGATAATCATTTAATGAAAAACTAGAATAAGTTACTAAATCTGCTCAAATCAAAAATTGATTAGAGACAACCATTTCATAGATCAAATATTATTTCAAGTAAAATTAACAATATGCCACAAACATTTTTCCCAATGCATTTTATTCGTATTTTCGCAGTTAACTTTTCGGCGTTTTTTACTTTTTATAGTATTTTCTTATTTAAAGTTGATTGTTCATCTTAAATAGATTCTGTGATTTAGTAGATAGATTTTTGATATCAGAAGAATTTCGTCTTTTTTTAGATATTTTCATAATCAAAGTTGGTATTGTAAATCTATTTTTGCAGAATATTTTAGCTTTTGACCGTGTATAGTTTTGTATCCTTACGCATAATTTTTGAAGATTAGTGTTTTACATAATTAACTAGCTTGTATGGCAAAGCAACAGAACTCCCTTTTTAACCTGAGCTTATATCCATCTTTCATTATTTTACTGATCAATTCATTTTTCCAGTTTTAAAAGTTTGCATTTTATAAAAGTTCGGCTTTTGTGCTTTTTTGTAATCGAATTCAATCATACTAGTTGATGATAGGTTATTTTATTTTGGACTTTTAATATTAAAGTTTCAATCTTCAGCGTGTTGTGTTCAAAAATTGTTGAATGAATGCCGTTCAAAAGTGGGAACCACAAAAAATGAAGAAAAAAAAATAAATTTCTTTCAAGTGGAAAAACCAATGTTTAAAAGCATCTTGCCGTAAAGGGTGGAGAAACTTAGCGGTTAAGCGTCGCTTAAAAAAATGATTCGGAAATGAACATAATTTAGACACATTTCGTAAAATTAGTTCTAAGGGTGTTTTTCTGTTAGCACCACGTTGAATGCAACCCTAGCTGGCTTGTCCATTATTGGCTGCTGATGTGATTGTTCATGTTGCACATTATAAAATTGCAAATGTTCAGCCTAAATGACTTGGATGATTAAACAGCGAGCCAGGGTTGAGGCCATCTCGTTTGTGATGAATGGGCAAATGCAAAAGTTGGCTAGAAAATGACAATTACAAGAATGAATGACAAACGTTATGTGCTTATGAAATTATAGTTTATTGTCATGGGGGATGCCAAACACCTTGAGTGGGTTGCTGATATTCGTGGAAGTATCGGTAATTTGCTTTAATTTATTATTTCAAAAATTCAGATTTGGAGTAGATGGGAATCAATTCCTGAGCTTTACGCTTTACAGCCGAACTCGCTTAACATTAGGTTACAGGCGATAGACAATAGGATTCAAGTTTTTGGTTTACTTTGAAATACACTTTAAACATAAAAATGGAACTGCAAACAAAAAATTGAATAATTAAGATTAAGTAAATTTTTGATAATGAAACTTCAAGAAATATTGACAATGCATTCAGTCTGTGTAATGAAAAGTTAATCTTTAATATCGTTAAATCACAGTTCTCGTGTTTTTATTTCTATTTGAACAAAAATGGGTAAAAAAAAGAAATTGTCAGAGCATATAATGAAGAAAAGCATTCATAAAGTTGTCGTGAATAAGTTTGAACTAAAAATTAATAGGCAAAAAAATAAAGTTCTTGGACAGAGACCTACAAAACACGACAGAGGAATGCCAGGAGTTTCCAAGTCCAAATCTATTAAAAAAGTCAGCAATAAAATGCTGTATTTCATACTAATAATTTTTATATGAATAATAAACGAAAGATAATTTGAAAGGAGTTATCATTCCAAAAACACTTCACACAGAGGATGGAGACGTTGCTGGTAGACTATCAAAAAAGCAAACGAGTCAATTATTTCCAAGACAAACGTCTTGGTACAAAAGGGATTTCAGAAGAGGAACAGGCTTTAAACAGATTCAAACAAAAACACAAGGTGATTTATTGATTAAAGTATTTTTAAAATATTATTAGTATAAATCAAAAAAATCCAATTTATAATATTTTTATTCATTTAATTTTCAGTGTTCTCATTAAATTATTTGTCAATATTTCAAATTTCTTCCCAGCGTCAAAAGTTATTCAACCTGAATGAAAAAGAAGAGGAAGGACAAGATGATGATGATGCTGAAGTGATGACTCATGGTGGAACAAAAATTTCACAATTCACCACTTTTGATGCTCCAGTACCCAGTGATGATGATAGTGATCCTGATATTGATGAAGAAACTTTGAAAAATAAGGACAAAGCTTTAGCAAGTATGTTCTAGAGATTTATTTAATCTTTTTATAAAAATGTGATTGTTTTCTCAAAAATGTCTTGAATGGCATGCTCTAAAACAATTTATTTATATGCAGTATTATATTGTTATTTGAAATGATTGTTTTCTAGGTTAAATATATAATCATTGTCAAAGGCAAATAAATATCATTGTTCAGCAATATGAAAATTGGGTACAAAATTCCCCCTCCCAATGAAGGCATGTACACCACTGAGAACTTTGGAGGTGGTGTTTTGTCTCTTTTGAAGGATGAGGATGGTAAGGAGGTTTCCCACAAAGACCGCCTGGCTGAACTGGTCTTCCAGTCAATTGTGGAAAAGGTTTAGCGTGCTTGCTCGGGCTGCTTGGAAGCTTGCATGGGTTGCTCGAGTGCTGCCTCAAATGTTGTTTCAAGAGTGCTTGCCATGCTAGTGATGAGGGTGCTGGTTGTCAAATTTTTGCACAATTGTGGTCATTGTCACAGAACCAAAGGAGGAAGGAGAAGAATGAGTTGCAAGAAAAGATTGAGAGCCTCAATGACAAGATGAAGTCTGTGCTGCCTCAACTCAAGGTGCAGTGGTGTTGCTGTGGTAGGGGACATGTTTTGTGATGCTAGCTTGTGCCATTGCTTTTTACAAGAAACTACTACAAAGTTAATTAACTTTACCGATAGAATAACAGGCAGCTAGCTTACATGCATGGTATGCAATTTATTACCTGTAACGTCTCTTGAGCTTGACATGAATACCTGCTACTGACCACACGCAGGCGCATGTGAACAGAGGGGATGCTCCTCGGGGCAAGGTGGACTCCTTGGACGTGGCTGTGCGCATGCTTGGCATGATGCCCAGAGGAATTGTGGGTTTTTCAATAGAATTTGGGTGGGAGAAATTGCTTTATTTTCAATCAATTTTTAATTTCACTTTTGTATTAAGCCTCGTTCCAAGTTCAAATGTTAAATGCTTCATTCTAATTCGTACTTTAAATCAACAATTTGAGTTTTCTATTTCAAAGCCGAGTGAGAGAGTCAAGTCAAAGGAGGAGGCTGAAAGAGAGGAGGAAGAACGCATCAACCTGGAAGAGGTGTGGTGCCAGTGACATTGTTACATTATTTATCCCTTATTATTAATTTCATTATTTTCATTATTTCTTTGCTAACCTTGTCTATTCAGTTTGTGTTTCTATTTTAATTATAAAAATGTCATTTTTCTACACGCACACACACACACACACACAGGAGGAGAG
>OX387248.1:2705620-2720620 GCA_947562095.1 Branchellion lobata
GGCCACAATCTCCATGCACAAGTACCCTCCGGAAATCAAAGTTCGCATCCAAGCTGTTTTCTTATTATCTATTTCATCTCTCGTTTATTTATCTATTTTTCGTGATTTTAGCTTATCCACGCTAGTAAAATTCCAATCGTTTTCTCGTTTTTAAGATCGTATTGTTTCAATTTAAACTCACCACACAGGACTTTTGCAAAGAGATTCAGCAAAGGTATAAAGAGGGTTCTTCTCAAGCTTTGAAGCCCCTCAGAACAGAAAAGCCAAGACCCAAAGGAATCAACTTCTTAGAGCCTGTACTGGCTGACAAGTGTGTAGATTTTTTATGTAAAACCTTGAATGAACTCGATCCTTGTTGAGGCAGTAACTTGGCCAGTGTCGACCATGCACCACCTCCCCAGGTTCGGAAATAAAAAGAAGAACGCGCAGACTCGAGACTACGAAGAGCGCAAAAGGGTGGCTCGCAAGGAGAAGAGGAAGAGCAAGGACGACCTGAGGAAGATGAGGAAGGATCAGGCCTTTCTGAACGAACACCTGCTATCCGAGAAGATCTTCAGGTTGTTTCTTTAGTGCTTGTTGTACAGAGGGAACGTGGTGTGTCAAGGATTGTGATGTGGTTATGTATTTATTTAATTTGAAAATTTTCACTAATTTCACTTGCATCGAACTTTAAACAACGCCGCAGGAACAAGCAAAGAGAGGAAAAGACTCGCAGGATCTTGAATGACCTTGCCCAACAAGAGGGCTGGTACAAGGAGGCGAACAAGAAGAGAAACACCGGAGTGGTCTTCGATGGAAAAAAGCAAAAAGAAAAAATACAAAAACTTTAGTTTTGTATTGTTTTCCATTTATAAATCTCCAATTTATTATTTTCATTTCCAATTGGTTTATTTGGAAGCTGTCTCCGAATCATTTTTATTAAAAAAGTTAAAAATAAAAATAATAACTTTCAGTAAAATTTGTTCTATTGTTATGAAATTCTAGTAAATAAAATGTTTTGCATAAATTTAAATACGTATCGAACCGTGGCAACCGCTAACCTCTCTTCATCCATACTCGTCGGTACTTCGGTCTTTTGAATATAAAAAAATGAAAATGGAGTAAATAGAGAATTAAAATTTGGAATTTTTTATTTTGCTCAATTTTTCTCTGCCGTTGCTTCATAGTATTCGCACCTGCAGTCTAAAAATATGTTTATTAATTATCTCATGAAAACTTTGTTACCGACTTCATTTAAGCATTAATGTGTCACATTCTTTTGAAAACTACAAAATGTTTAATATGGAAATTTAACGTGTTTTTCTGAAGAATAAGAACCCAACTTGAAGCAGCAGTGAAGCTCGATGCAACAAGGTAGGAAATGTTTATTAAACTCATACAAACTCTCCGCGGTTACATGGTAACATTTTTTCGTTAATGTAAAAAAATTAGGAAATATAGAAACTAATTTGCGAGTTGTTATCGGAGTACTTTAGAGTAAGTTTTAGCTGACATCCATACAACTTTATTGAAATAGAAATGCATCAAAAATTTTGGGAAGGTATTATATCTACGAAAAACCAGATTAAAAATTCAAGTTAAGGTAAGCATGATTTGTATATTTATACAAAAATAGAATATACATATAAATATACACACCAAGGTGCTTGGCACGTCATGTACATGGTTTTATATCAGCGTCCTAAAAATCAAGTAGTCAAGCATGATATCTTCATGTTCTCAATTTGAAATTGAAAACCGATTTTTTGGAAATTGTTTGTAATAAATAAGTTTAAGTGACAGAAAAGTATTCATCAAAAAATTATAAAAAGGTTTTAGTAAAAATATAGGTCTGTAAAATACTTTCAAAATACTATATGATGTTAATAACGATAATGTAACAAAATACATTCAATTTAAAACAATTTTCATTACTATTTTTCTATTTATAGAATATATTTGTCCATGGCTATATAATACCATAAATTCCTGTATTCAGGCTATTAAGTAACGAAAAAAGTTTTTAAAAAACTTGAAGTTTGAATGGCAGTTTATATTCCTTCTTATTTCAAATAAATAATGATAAATAATCTTTTATAGCGAGTAATTAATTGAAAATATAATATAATCCACCCTAAAACAATTTTAATGTTTTCTTTAAATGTCGACAATTTTCAAATGCAAGATGTTTTACAAAATTTTTACGAAATAAACAAATGGAATGAAAAATTTCAAAGAATGAAAAAAAAAACATTTTAAAAATCGAAAAGAAATACAATTTTTAGAAATTTTGATGAGATCTCAAATTTCAGTTAGTTTTAAATACTCAAATTCTAAGTAACTTAAAAAGAAAATCTTCGTTGAGGGTTGGTGTGGAGGGGGATGGTGATAGAGAGGACCTGGTGGTGAGAGAGGTAGGCTGTGGTGCTTCTGGGAATGGCATCGCAAGGCAGTGTAAAGGAAGCAAAAAAATCTGGAGAAAAGCTGTTCATGCTTGCAGGTGGTGAATGGAAATTGAAAGTGGAGGGAGAATTGCTGAGAGAGTGAAAAGGTGAACTGGTGTTGCAGAAGTGGATTGGAGTGGTGAATCCTTTGCCTTTTTTAATATTACTTGTTTGCGATATGGCTATTGGAGAACCGGAATCAAGTGCACTATCTGCTTCAATTGTCTGTTCAGACTGGCGGTCTGTTTGGTTGCGTGGTGAGGTTTTGACTGTAGACTCCTGTTGATTGTGGTTAAGATTACACGGCGCACACATCACGTCAGTCTTCATGAAAGTTTCCTCGTTATTTGTGACTTCGTCGTTATCAACTTTATTGCTCTTAAAACCATTTTTTTTACCACTTAACGAAGGTTCTTTCCATTGAGGTGTGTGCATCTTTGCCATGTTGGCACTGACTAGCACTGCGTCATCAATCCTCTTGACACTCAAAGTGTCGGATTGCAGTTCTTGCGGTAACTTCAAAAAAATCGATAAAAATGTATTTTGCATTTTGGTGTATTGCGTAAATATAGGTAAATATAAAGCGCTCGCGAGATCAGAAAAGGTGACGAAATGTTTATCATTGTTGAATTGCTGAAAGGAGTTTGTGAGAGCAGGACTCGAGTGATTGCTTTCTGGTGATGTTTGCACTCCTCTCTTCTTTTTCTCTTTCAGCAAAAGCCATTTGAGATTTTTGGAGATTGTGCAAATGAGATCAGAAGCACTCTTGACAGGAAATTCAATTTTCTCGATTATAATATTCTCGAAGTCGCTCTTTGTACCTTTGTTGCATTTTTTGTTGTTGCTTTGAGCATTTTCAGAAAGGGGGTTGAGGGCACCCACTACGATGGCTCCGTCGTTGAGCATTTGCACGTACAAGTCTTCCACGCAAACATTCGATTTAGGAAGTGCTATTTTTTGAAACGGGACGTAATCCTCCTGCATGAAGTCCATTCCATCGTCATCCTCTTTTTTTTCTTTTTCCCAAACATCAGGATAGAGTTCATCTTCTCCAATCGAAGCGTTCTTTTTTCGAGCAGCGTTTTTCAATAGCTGGTGTGAACTGGTTGCGGGCTTTTTATCGATTTTTGTGTCCTCGCCGCTGAAGAGGACCCTCTGAAGCTCTGTTTCCAACGATTGAAAAGTCTCTTCGTGGCGAACTGTCAGCTTTGAAGGAAATTGAAAAATCAATTTAGTTATTTTGACTTCATTCATTTTCATTTTTCAATCATTCAATTCTCATTTTCATTAATGAATAGTTTTGGTTGAAAGCATTATTTATATTTTAAAAGTAGCCCTGTAAAAAATTCAAAAAAACGCGGGTTTTGTTGAAATTGTTTTAACTGAATACTCTCAAAAAAATTAACAAGCTTTTAATATTTTAAGTATTACGTTAATGTTTTATTTCAAGCATCATCTGAACAAGTTGTTCGAAACGATGATAAAACGACCAAAATGCGTGTGAATAGGTGTAGTCTTTTTAAAATTCTTTGCTGGGCTATTATGGAGGAATAACATTCGGAACTCTTATCGAAGCCCCTTCTATAATTACTTTCAATCCTGCTTATGTTTCGCATTTTTTACTCTTATTGTTAATATTATGAGAAGCAGTTCTTTACCATGTAAAACACATTTTTAGTTTTAAAGTGGCAATTTTTTTGACTTATAGACATAAAAAACCATTTTTTTTTGTGTCAAGTACTTTTTTTTCGATTTTCCTACTTATCATTTCAGGCACTAAACTTTACTAAAAAGAAGCCGATCTTACATAGCTCAGAGCACAAATTATATCACGTGATCAATGCAATATTGAAAACCTAGCATGTAAGATAAAAAAACAATAGGTTTAATTACTAAAGTGTAAATCGTGTCGCTAACTGTGTAATAAAATAAAATGTCAAGTTTAAAATAATCAAAAACTATTTGTGCAGTAGTACGGAAATGATTTTGACACCAGTATCCTATGCCAGAAGGCTAAATTGGTGAGAGGCCGTAAAAACCTTGATAAATATAAAGAAGTGGTTAAATTAACCAAAGATAAACAAGTTTTTATTGCACAAACACTAATTACAAAGTGAAAGTAATCTCGCTCGTGAACATTAAATACAATTGTTAATGTGTCAGCGTTGGTTTTCGAGTGAAAACCAATGCTGATATTTAGAAAATATATAACTAAGCTTACTCAATTTAAAAACAATTATTTTTTTGCGTTCAATGATCAGGAAAAATATTGTTTTAATTCTCTAGTTATGTTTTCGCGCAAGCGGATTAAGCTCCAAGAGACTCAACATACTCAAATATCAGGGTTTTACTCAGCTTACTAGCAACAAGAATGATGAAAGGTAGGAAAAAATTATAAAAGTTCTGAGTTTGATAACGTTCAAAGATCTGACCACTATTTTTATTTCAACTTATCCAACAAGAGTTCAAGAATTTGAAAATTATTTTATTTTGAACTGAAAAATGGAAAGCAATCATATTATGAAGGACATGACAAAAATTCTAAATTAATCTAATCGATTTATTTGTATAGCGCTGATCAACACTGTTTAACACTGCTACGAACTGTTTAAACAACTAAGTTTTAAGGGCTTTATGAAATGAAGAAAGAGAAGCAATAGAAGTGAGATTGGGAGGAAGAGATTTCCATAGAAGAGGCCTACAGTAAGAAAGTGCAGATTTAGCATAAGTACTACTGGAGGGTATCCCAAAAAATGAGAATAAGTAGATCTCAGTCCCTCACGAGAAGGCAACTTAAAAAGGTCAGCTAAGTAGTAAGATGAGTGATCATCTTTTATTTCAAACATGAGAGTGCAGATTTTGAAAACTGATATTTTTTAAGAAGAAACCAGTGTAAAGAGATAAGAATAGGAGTTATACAAGAAAACATATGAGTGTTAAAAACTAAGCGGCAGCGCTATTAAAAGCTTTGGTGAAAGGTGTAGCGTGGCCTCTGGGAGTCCATAGTATAAGTTAAAATAAGCAAAGCGGGGTAAAAATAGGGAAAAGAACTAGAGGTTTGAGGGTTGAATTGTCTAGGAAAAGGGTCAGTTCCTTGATACGGCAAAGAGGGTGGATATATGATTTAAGTGAAGATTTTATTTGTGGCATGAGAGAAGATGAAGAGTCAAAGATGAAACCTAAGCTATGGATGGTGGAAGAAATAGAAAGTTCAGATGAAATATTAATTGAGGGAAGAGAGAAAATAAGTCAAAAAGATTTGCTAAAATATATAAGATCAAATTTCGAGGAATTGAGTTTGGGTAACATAGGATCCTTCCAAAAGATTATTTAACCAATACAAGAAGAAATTTTAGAGATAGTAGTATATAATTCATATTTAGGAAATGAAGTAAAGATGTGAAAGTCATCAGCATAAAGTTGGCACTGAAGAGAAAATGAACTAATTCTTGGGAGTTCAAGTCTTAAGAATAAAAAGAAGAACCAAGAACAGAACCCTGAGGAACACCAAATGGGAAAGAGGAAAGAATAAAATGAAACTGGTTCACAGAAACTACAGAACCCTTGCTGGAGAAGTAAGAGGAAATCCATTTGAGACAAGAGCCAGTGATTCCAAAAGAAGTTTTAAACCGCTGAATTAGTAAAGAGTTGTCGACAGTGTCTCAAGTAGACGAAAAATCCAAGCAAAGAAGGAGGTAGGTATTACCCTTGTCACAGGAAAGTAAAGAATCATTATATATTTTTAAAAGTGAGATCTCAGTTCGGTGAAAAGGGCGAAAACCAGACTGAGTAAAAGGGAGCAGATTGTTAGCTTCAAAAAAAGGGAGAAGCTGAAAATAGACAACCTTTTACAGAATTTTATAAATGAAATAAAAATTAGATATAGGACTAGTGTTTGTTGGTAGAGAAGGATCTAGAGAGAATTTCTCAATTATTGGGGTAATAATAGATTTTTTAAGGTAGAAGGGAAGATTTCTGTAGTAAAAAAAGATTAAATATCTCAAAAATTGTTTGATAAAAATGGAAGAAGGTTTTTCAAAAATATGAGTTGGTATGATGTCAAGAGAATGTGTGGAAGAAGGCCTTGAATTGATTATATTAGTAAATTCAAAAGGGTTATTGGGGAAAGTTATTAAGAGAAGCATCACAGAGTTTTGTAAAAATAGGAGATGAATTATCATTTCTCGAAGGAAGAACTTTGTTAGACATGGTGTCATGGAAACGCTGTGGAGAAAAATGAGGAGATGGGAAGTTTTTATACAATAATCTAGAAAGGGAGTCCCATTTAGACTTGGAGAATGAGGCAGATTTTATGGAGTCAATGAGAAAGGAAGAATGCTTGGAGTAGAGAAGACTTCTATAGGATGATAACTCCTTCTGCCATTTGTTCCATGAGGCCGTAGAACGATCTGCCCGGTAGAGTCGTTCAAGCTTCCGAACAGCCCTTTTGGCAAAAAAGCATTGGCCATCAAACCATAAAGCTTTAGAAGAAGTAAGGCGAAAAAAGGATGTCTTTGTAGGGAAAACAGCATCAAGACTTTCAGAAGAGGATCATTGGAGGCTGTTAGAAAAAGATTGGGGTCAGAGAAAGAAAGAAGATCAAAGGAAGACTGAGAGAAATAAATTATGAAGGAATCTTTATTAAATGTTGACCAAAGCCTTTTATTAATTTTAAAGTGGACGACTGGAAAAGATGGAATAGTGAATGAGTGATTAATAAGAGAGTGGTCAGAAAAGGGAACAGACTCAGCAGAGATGGATGGTTTAGTGAAAGAAGAGGAGATTATATAATCAAGTGTGTTTCCAGCAGTGTGTGTTGGAAAATGAGCATGTTGTGTAAGATTGAAAAGATCAAAAATATAATCTAGTTTTAAAGAATAAGGATTCAATTTATTATTATGAGAAATATTAAAATCTCCCAAAATTAAAAAAAAGAGTAAAAATGCATATAAAGAGTCTCAGTTAAAACTGAAAACTCTTCAAGGAAAAGTGGGAGGGAGGAAGAAGGAGGCCTATCAATTAGTGAAATAACAAAAGTGAAATTAAAAAGAGATTCGAATGATGAAAATAGACATTTGATTGTAGAGTAGTTGTAACGTAATGTAGAATTGTGAAATGGTTTTTCCAGACGGACTTTCTTGTAAATATGCAAATGACTGAGAAGGGAAAATTAAAAAAACATTCTTGGACTCAAACAAAATACTAGTCCACCAGATGAAACGTTCTTCGATAGTTATTTGATATGGTTATAAGCTGTGATTCAATTCGAGATACCTAAGCTTTATTCTCTAGTTAGTTTTGTTTTTAATTTTCACTAGATTTTCGGAACAATACAGTTTTGGTTACGTTGACTTTTTTCACCTATTTTGATTCTTGCTATTCTTTGTAACATTTTCTGTAACATGTCTGCGCCTGCGGCTTAGGGGTTCGATTCCCAGCAAGACTCAGATTTTAGTTTTAAAAAGCAGCAACTCAAGTAAAGAACACATGCCGTTCAAGAGTGGCCCAGTCTCCTAATAGCACACGGCAAGTAAAACCGTTTTACTAGGAATGCTTTGAACCATGGCTAAAAGGCGTTTATAATGGTGAATTGGTTTGAGTATATTCATTGTTTGAAATATGTTGAGTTTTTAAAACCTTCTTTGGAGTGTGATGAGTTTTTGAAGTTTTTTTTTGTAATGTGTTTGACATATCTTGTAAAACAAAAGTCAACAATCGTTCAAAAGGCCTTATTGACCATTATAAAAATCAATTCTCAAATAGTTTGATTAAATCCAAAGGAATAGCGCTGCAATAAAATAAACTAGTTTTTTGTTACCTTCCTAGCAATCCCGATAGACCGGAACGACAGCATATCTGCTTCGTCCTTCATAATCATGCTCTGCTGCTTCTTCATCGAAGTCTTTCTAAAGAGTATTAACGCATTAAGTTGATTGATCAATTGACAATCAATAAATGGTTAGAACATATGAAACACCTCTAAAAAATGAGATGATGACAATTTTAATGGGGACAAAAACTGCTTCAATTCAGAATTACAACTCAATACAATACAAATACGAATATTATTGTAGTGGCATTAACCCCGTAGAGTTTCGAGGCCACTCAAAATTCTAATGTAAATAACTGTAGCTTTTAGAAGCTCAAAATTTAAAGCTTCCAAGAAAAGAGCCACAAACTCACTAAAGATTAAAATGATTAGGCAATAAACAGCGACTGAGTTTCAATATTGAGATATTTTTAAATGCATAAGGGGGGAGATAATAAGATAAAATCTGCATAAAGAAAGTGTTCTAGCAAATCTGTTAGGTTTTTTAATGAACATTATAAACATCACGTAAGAAGTCAATAAAGCTGGCTTATGGTGGTGGAAAAGCGGAATGAAATGTGCACTGGAAAACAAAATGAAGCGATTACTAAAAGGCATGTGAGCCACTGAGACAATGTTCGCTTGAAGCTGTTCGATGAAATGAAAAAAAAATTCACTGCCAAAAAACATCAAACATTAATTTATAAAATAAATTATTTGGTAAAAAATAATGAAAAAGTTTTCAAAACACTTAATATGACTAACTTGCTTTGCGAGCTGCTCCAATACAAAGGCGGTTTCAAAACTGTCTGGTGGTGAGCTTGTTGTGAGCTGGCATCAGTCTGGCTCAAGGCGCTTGCTTGGTCACTGGCGCTCGAAAGATGCATGATATTGCTCGCTTCGAACACTTGTTCAGTGGTGAAAGAGGAGGATAAGACTTCCGAAACTGGAATGAAGCCGATTATCTCTTTTTCTTTGCAGGCCACCAAAAAGGTCGGACTGTGACTGAGCATGCGTTGAGGAGTACGTTGTTGCGGTGGCGTGGATGGGCAATGGCTTGAAAGTCGGTTCGGACTTAAACTGCTCTGAGACAAGTTGCGCAGAAGCTTTGATTGATGCGAAGGACTTTTATGGGCACTCTGATTAAGCTGTAGACTCAAGTGGGAAACCGTATTTTGCCGTCTATAAGTTGCTGAAAGAGATGACGCCCGTTTGAAACTTTTGCTCGCAAATGCCTCTGGACTACCACATATGTTTTTGAGTCCTTTCGACAACTGCTGTAAACTCTTGTCCCAAGAAACTTTTTGTTGTGAACTTGAAGTTGATGATGTCTTTGAAGCAGATCTAGAACTGGGAGAGTTGGGGGGACGGGTCAATGGGTTGGTGCAGGAGACACAAGGATCATGCATTGAAAAGCTTTCACCGGAATTAAAAATAGTTGCTGCTGAGTGAATCGGAGAAGGCAATTTTGTTGGAACTTTTTCACAGGAAGCGTAGAAGGAATGTTCCAGGGACAAAGGATGTTCCACTGACAAGGGAGAAGAACATGAGAGGTGGCCCTTGAGCAAACATGGGCTGTGGCGCTTCTTTGAACGAGTATGAGAAGCCTGGCAAGACCCTTTGAACTGTACTTCTTTTGAGTTTCGACTGCCTTTGGAGCAAGCGTGAGTGGGTGTTGTGAGAATACTTGGAGAGGTTTTTGAAAGGCTTTTTTGACTAGGGGATGTTTGCAACTTCGGAGGAAGTTTCGTTTTCTGTGACGTTGAAATGTTTCGCGGAAGTTTTTGAATTGGTGTTATTTGTTTTTTAATGGGATGTTTTGACGGGGTAGGTTTGACGTCTTTTGTGGCTCTTACTTCGACAAGGTATGACGGTCTGTTTGTTTCAAATAACACTGACGTATCTTTTTGGTCAGGTTTTGCTGAAGATGATTTTGTGGATGGAAACGTGGGTGGCGTTTTGGGCGTTCGTGGAAGGGGTGCAGTCAGTGATTTTGATCTCTCTGACGAGGCTGCTAGAAATTTTTGTGAAGAACTTATTGAGGTTGTTGTGAGTGTTTTGTAGGCTTTAGTGCACGACTGGGTGATGTTGTGTTTGCTCTTGTGAACGGTTTGTTGCGTATCTAATTTCTTCATGTCACTCACGTTTGAAATGTAGTCAGCCGATTGAAGTTTCATTGATAGTTAAAAATTTTGAAACGCTGTTGATAGAGGCATCGATGAGCAAGGTACAAAGATAAAAGGTGAGCTCTCAACAATGAAGGTGGTTATGATGGGGTTGATGAGGACAAGGATGAGTAAAACGAGGAAGACGAGAAGGCCTCTTGTAACTAGTGCAACATGTTTTTATCGATAATAACATCTGCAACTATATTAAAAGATAACTGAAAGTAAAATAATTTTTTTATATTACATCTACCATTATTTTATTGAACTTTTTTATAGCGCTGAATTACTCTTCGAAAGCGCTCATATCCAGAAGTAACCTACCACAGGCACTTCTAGTTATCTCTTTAATAGTTTCAAAAACTATATGTAATTTTTACAAAGTAGCTTTTGAAAGTTCAGGTTTGAATAATTTTCTATAAACTAACTAATAATCTTGAAGCTAACTAGAAATGTTTTTAATTATAGAGAACCGTACTTGTTTTCATGTTTTATACTCCGCACGCATCGTAGCTCCGATTTCAAAATTTCTGTTAACACAAACTGTAAGCAAACAGAACTCAATTGTTTCAGAAGGTTCTTATGCACCTATTACCACCAAGATTTGTACATAGGCTTTTTCTAGTTTTTCATCATTCTGTTGTAAATGTAGCGAAATTCGTTCATACATATATACGAAACTTCTCCCTCTCTTTTCGTCTCTTACTCCTCGCTTTCTACCCTCTTTATCTGATATGTATATATATTTGTATATATCTATATATACATACATATAAATATAAACCATGATTCAATTTATATAGATATATGAAAATATTCATTTATTCATTCGTCTATTCACTGTATAGGCATAAATCTTCGCAAGCTCATAGGGCACTTCCTACATAGTTCTAACTTTATATATGGCTGTTACAAGAGAATGGTTTGATAATATATCTCTTGTTGAGAAGTTTGGTTGGCTGTTTAAAAATGTCGGAATTGTGTAGCCAGTGTTGATCCATGAGTAAAGAATTTATCAGTAAGAGTAATGAAACAGTTTGAGCCGCTTGGTGTAGAGAAACAAACGCCATACGTTGTTGCAATGAAAGCTGGCATCGTTTGTCACTACGCCGTTAGAAACAAGTAACATTTTTTCCGGAGAAGTCCTACAAATTGACTTATTCAAAAACCATCTTGTGATTTCTAACTAAGAAAAAAGTGAGCTATTTCGTTGTATAGTTCAGGCTATTTGTTTGAAGTACGTTTTTCACAAAATATTTCTTTCAAAACAACCAGTTCCTAATCTAATCAGCCACTAAGCATTTATGTAGCGTTCATTTACGACTCACTTGTACTCGAACTCGAAAACCTCTTCAGTGCACGAAACTTTATGATGATCAAAAAGCGTCATTAAACGTCATCAAACACCTTGTAATTATCTTTGAACTGGCTCGAGTCAGCATCAGCAACTCGGCATTATTACCACAAGCATCAGATGCCATAACCACCGTAGCTCTTGCAATTATACACTCATTCCTTCAGTACCATTCCCACTCTTGCCACTCTAACCACCAAACATAATCTGCTCGAATGTCCTTTACAATAAGCTTGAAAAACAAATTATTTTCATTTTTTTCGCTTCTCGTTTCTAGAAGGTACCTGGTACAACAAATATTACACCTGGTATTCGCTGTGTCTTCGATCCATTTTAATTCCACTCGTTAAGTTAGGCGGAGCTTGAAATACAATACAATACAATACAATACAATACAAACATGAATATTACTATAGTGGCATTAACCCCGTAGAGTTTCGAGGCCACCTAAAAAACAAAACTTTATCCTTCCCGCAATGAACGAGAGAAGGAAATATAAAAGCATAGCCACCCAGCATACAGTTATGCCAACTATTCGCCACTTATTACAGGACTATTACAGAGCTAGCTCTCACACGATGCCGTCTTCAATGTGGCCTCTTGCAACAAAAAACAACTCATTAAACTTTATTGCTCTCAACAAAGTGAATGGCTGGTGCATTTCAAAGTTTGACTTCGTCCCAAGGATCATTTTTTAAGCAAACTGAATAGTCTCATTGCTTCTTCAGGAGCTCTCGGAAGCTTTATAACAAAATTGATGGGATTAACTTTTTGAGGTGGCGAATAATTATATTCCAATCCGGGGAAGCCTGCTGCATTTGAGTTCCCATTTTTATGCCAACTCAATTCTTGTCTTTTGCACAAGCCCCATACAGAGTTCACCTTTTTGTTCCTCCAAATAGAGCGGAGATTAATATTATCTTCGTTAAAAAAATAACCTGATAATCAGCCAGTTAGTTTGGTTGGCATCATCCCTTGCATGTGGTGCAGCTCGTTACAATGATATCTGATGTCATTGCTTAGCAGTGAATGAATCAATGTTGGTCCTAATTCTATAGCTGAAGAACTTGAAATACAGCTTTTGTACTGATGATGCGTCTATCCGCGTAGCATATGAACAATCAAATTTATCGTGGGCCTACTGGCTGCTATGCCGAAATTAAAAATTCAAGGTTGCGTTTCAGAAACCAACTAAACAAAAAGCTACAAAGGATACTGAAGTTAAAATCTTCAGTGGAAACACCATCTAAGAGCATCCGATAAACTAACAGGTCTTTGACCTATCCTCGCTATCGCATAGTTGCCCTACCGCTGGAACCCAGTTGAAATTTTATTTTTTACTTGCTTCTGAAGCCATTTGGCGCTATAAAATGCCTCACTGATGTGATATTCAAAAAGAAGTTGTTTTGGTCTGATTATAATCAAGTTAAGTTATCAAAATTCTGTATATTGCCAACGTGATGCCAGTTATTGCCGCTGAGTTTTCATTCCTCAAATTTAACTATTTTAATCAATTTTTTTTTCAAATTTTTAAATTGATTTATTGTTTTAAATTAATATTTCATTGTGTTTAATATTTTTTCAAATTTTCTTTCGCGATTTGTTCATTTCGTAGGTTCAATGCCGACTTTTATGACTGATAACATTCTGTTCTCGTATATTTCAATGTTTTCTTTTTTAGTGCGACTAGTAGCTGTGTTTTGCAACATTTCCAGCGTATGTCTGGACTTGAGCTGATAAAGACTATCAATAAAAAATTAGGTCTGAGGCTCTTTTTTCCTTTTTGTTACTGTCCTTTGTGACGTGAATGATTATAGGCCGACGTGATTTAATACTCCAGTTGTTTGCCCTGCAATAATTGGAAGATTTTAGTTGAGTTTTTAAAAGAAAAACGCTTTGAAAATCAAATGTGATACTTAACTGTATTTAATCTAATCTAATCTAATCTAATCTAATCTAATCTAATCTAATCTAATCTAATCTAATCTAATCTAATCTAATCTAATCTAATCTAATCTAATCTAATCTAATCTAATCTAATCTAATCTAATCTAATCTAATCTAATCTAATCTAATCTAATCTAATCTAATCTAATCTAATCTAATCTAATCTAATCTAATCTAATCTAATCTAATCTAATCTAATCTAATCTAATCTAATCTAATCTAATCTAATCTAATCTAATCTAATCTAATCTAATCTAATCTAATCTAATCTAATCTAATCTAATCTAATCTAATCTAATCTAATCTAATCTAATCTAATCTAATCTAATCTAATCTAATCTAATCTAATCTAATCTAATCTAATCTAATCTAATCTAATCTAATCTAATCTAATCTAATCTAATCTAATCTAATCTAATCTAATCTAATCTAATCTAATCTAATCTAATCTAATCTAATCTAATCTAATCTAATCTTATCTAATCTAATCTAATCTAATCTAATCTAATCTAATCTAATCTAATCTAATCTAATCTAATCTAATCTAATCTAATCTAATCTAATCTAATCTAATCTAATCTAATCTAATCTAATCTAATCTAATCTAATCTAATCTAATCTAATCTAATCTAATCTAATCTAATCTAATCTAATCTAATCTAATCTAATCTAATCTAATCTAATCTAATCTAATCTAATCTAATCTAATCTAATCTAATCTAATCTAATCTAATCTAATCTAATCTGATCTGATCTGATCTAATCTAATCTAATCTAATCTAATCTAATCTAATCTAATCTAATCTAATCTAATCTAATCTAATCTAATCTAATCTAATCTAATCTAATCTAATCTAATCTAATCTAATCTAATCTAATCTAATCTAATCTAATCTAATCTACTCTAATCTAATCTAATCTAATCTAATCTAATCTAATCTAATCTAATCTAATCTACTCTAATCTAATCTAATCTAATCTAATCTAATCTAATCTAATCTAATCTAATCTAATCTAATCTAATCTAATCTAATCTAATCTAATCTAATCTAATCTAATCTAATCTAATCTAATCTAATCTAATCTAATCTAATCTAATCTAATCTAATCTAATCTAATCTAATCTAATCTAATCTAATCTAATCTAATCTAATCTAATCTAATCTAATCTAATCTAATCTAATCTAATCAACTCAGTCTTATTTATATAGCGCTGAATACAAAATGTCCAAGAGTGCTCAAAGCTAGGGCTTGAATTTTAAAAATGGCAACTCAAGTTAGAAAACAGACGCCTTGCTAGAG
>OX387248.1:2845620-2885620 GCA_947562095.1 Branchellion lobata
GTAACTCAAGTAAATTACAGATGCCTTCCTAGAGTGTCCAGCTTTCTAGTAGCCCACAGTGAGTAAAACCGATTCAATGGGAGCGCCTTTGAACATAGTACTAAAGGAAGCGTTAGAATGTCTTGATTAGACAATATGAGATAGAAATTACTGGTTTCATCACGCATTTTTTTATTTGACTTTTGGAACTTTCTATAAGGAAAAACCCGAGAGTTTGTTTTTCCTACAACACTGAAATCTGACTGGATTCAATAAAAACAATAAAAACCAACCGGATAAATTTTCATTTTTTTTACTAAATTTTATCAAAATAAAACAAACATTTTTTATAATTATTTTATTTTTTCAAAAATTTCAAAATTTTAATTTCATATTCAAAAGTATTATAATTTCCAAAAGCCTGAAAGAAATCGAAAAAAGTAAGTGAATATTTCTATATTTTTTGAATTTTTTGATATTGAAATTGTGTGTAAATCTGAAATTTACTCAAATAATTTAGACTTTCCACCATTCTCAGAAATTGTGAACTAAATCATAGCTAAAAATTTGTTTAGTATTGATGGTTAAATTGGAAATGCAATCTGACATTCTATAAAATCAACATATTTGGTGAATTTGTTTTTCTATAAAAAAATTACAATGACAAATTATACCATTATGATGATATAAAGAAAGAATTTGTAGTGTCTTTGGATGTTAGCCATGTCAAAAATGTCGTCCATTGTTGTTTTGATCGCCATGGAACGTTAAATTTAGTTTTTCTGTCTCACTGCGTTAAATACTTATTTATAAATTATTTTTATAACAGTTGTATTTCTTTTAAAAATTCTTCTGATCGACTGACTACTTTTAAATTAAAAAAGCATTATTGATGAATACTTTGTGTGTATAAATTTTCAATTTAAGATTAAAATGAACAGTTTAATGCAATTGACTATTGCTGCTGAAACGTTAGCAGACGCTGAGGACTATAATAATCATATCTACGAAAGAGAAACGTTGGTGAATTATTTTGAAACGTATTTATGGTTTATGATTGAGTTAACATGATATTTATTTTTCAAATTTTTGTAGAAAGCTTTCTGAAAATAACAAACTAAAAAAAGAGGAAGAGTCCACAATTTACAACAGCTCTCATTTTCTTCCATATCCAGTGAGTAAAATGACGAAATGATATGTCCAATAAAAAATATATATTTATCGATATTTACGTTTCTCCAAACAGGACCACAGTTATGCGAGGGTTATAGTATCTTCTACTGACACAAACCCCATAAGCAGTTTAGTCAACTCATACCACAACAGACCGCTCAATAATAATAATATTATTCTGAACAACATTGAAGCGAAAGTGCCCGTTTACAAAGCCGAAGTAGCACCAAATTTTAATTATCTAAAAAATTACAACCAAAAGCTAGAAACTTCTAGTCCAACTTCATTCTCTAATAATATAAATAACAATGCATATTTTACCTCTTCAAACCATAATACTTACGCAAATGCGAACAATAAAAACCAATATGGGAGTGTTGGGAGCAATCTTACTGGTTCAGACTCTTGGGAAGGCAGTGTAACGAGGTGCATATGTGACTTTCAGCATGATGACGGCTACATGATTTGCTGTGACCAATGCTCGTGAGTTCCAAATAATTTTTCATTTTCAATTTATAAACCAAGGAAACATTCTAAAAAATTAAGTAAGTTGCAAAAAAATCTTGCTCGTTTCTGTTGATTTTGGTTATCAATGTTTTGATATAAAAAAAATTGAAGTGCGAATTAAAAGATGAAATAGATTTTTTGTCAAATGTATGCCACAACTTCTTTTTGTTTGAAATTCCCTCCATAAATCCAAACTAATACAAGAGATCTATCACAAGAAATGAAATAATTTCCTTAAGAATTGACAAGTTTTTGTAAACATGTACAGCCCTATGCTATTTTTTTTTCTATTTCAAAAGCCACATAAACTTAATTTCTGATTAAAATAACTAGATAAATCAAAGTTAACTTCATCTGATTATAGATTCCACAAATTAGAATAAACTGTCGATTAGTTGATTTATTGTTTCATTGTTTCTGAGCTCTAAAAGGCTATCAGGCATACTCTTCAACTTCTGATGCCAAATTCAGTAGGTTTTTCTTATGTGATTACAGTTTCTTAACACTCTAACCACATCTTGCAGTGTATGGCAGCATGTTGATTGCATGGGGGTGGACAGACAGAACATTCCAGATGTATATTTGTGTGAGCTGTGTGAGCCTCGTTTTGTTGACAAGCATTTTGCCATCCGATGTCAAGCCCGCAAAAGAGAACTCTTCTGTTACTATTTTCTTTTTTTTTTATAAATTTATAAAAAAAATAAATATTTTCAATAAAGTACTTTTGAATACCTGTTTTAAGAAATGGATTACCGTTTAAAAGATGAGTTATTGTTGTCAACACCTTGATATTTATTTAATCATTTCAATTGCAAGTGGGTGAAAAAGCAGATTCGAGTGGTACTGACACAGAGGAGGACATAAAGCCTCGCAAGGTGTCAGGCAGCAAGAACAAAAGACGCCATCGGCCAGCCTCCATCATCCCTGCCAACACCCCCAACAACCGCAGAAAAAGTGACACCATCAGGAATATTTCTCAAAAGGTTAATACAATTTCTGTTTTGAATTTTTATTGAAATTCAATGACTTGAAAAAAAAATTATTACTTTTTTGACAGTCTAACCGGCTAAGAAGGAACAATTCTCTCAACATATCCAATCACACCGTCAACAAACAAAACTTCATTCAAGCTAGTTCTCCCATTGTGAAGTTGCCATCACCACCACTACCACCCATATCCAAGGCTGTACCTTCAGAAAAACTCCACTCGAACGTCAAATCATCGAGTGCCAAAAGTTTTCAACTATCTCCATGCAGCAACCACTACTCTCAAAAGCTTCTCGAGCGACTCAACCAGTTGCAGGAGCAGTCTGTGTCATTGCAGTCAGGCATCGACATGAGTGAACATATGGCCCCCATTGAGAGCTCTGAGGAGGCACCAAATGACCTGGTTGCTGCTTCCATCGTCGAGATCGCCCCAAACATCAAGGTGTGTGGTTGAGAATAATAATATTTATATTAATAATAGCAGCAATAACGAAAAAAAAATATTATAAAAAAATCAATAAATCTTACTTTTAAATCTCCAAGAAAAGTAACTAAGGCTCATGGCTTTGTATAAATGAAGTGAAAAGAAAACGCGCAATGCTGAAATGTTCTTGTTCTTTCACTGCAATCATGTCATGTTATGAATGTGAAGCTTAACCAATAACAACTTGGAATGTTATTTCTTGGTTAATAAATTGCCTGCACCACTCACATTTTTTGAATTAATTAGTAAATTTTTCAAGAATTTGATCAATTCAACCAAGCAAAGTAAACTACATTAAATTGTATCGAAATTTCCTCACTTATTCAGCAGTTTACAAATAAGATTTTTTCAAAAATTTATGAAAAATAAAGAAGCAAGCGTTGTGAAAAATATAAAATCAACAATTAACCTTTTTTTACGTTACAAACATTGATTTTTCAAATAATTTGAGCTAAAAGTTATTTAAACCTACCTTCAATGATATTGCGTAAATGTTCAATGAAATAGGCACCAACCGCTTTCAGCGTTTCTTTCAATCAGGACATCCACTCACTCAAACAAACCTCATCATTCAGCTTCATTGGCTTCTTTGTCATCATTCCTCCTTTTCATTAGTTTGGGGAATGTCCTTTTGAAACAATAACAACAACGTCAATAATAATAATAATAATAATAAGGGAATTTCATTTTCATATTTTTGGTCAACTTTATTGTAAATCTTTTTTCACTGCACAAAACTTTCAATAGTGCCCACTGCAGTTTTAAGGCAAATCAGCTGGTTGAGGCATCCAGTCAATCACAACTCTGTTTACAATCTATTGACACAACTTTGGGGACACATGTTTTATGTTATGGCGTGTGTATAGATGTAAAAACGCGCGCTTTTTCACCCCAAAGCATCCAGTGACAGACACATTTCATTTAATATTGTTGAGACAAAAACACGTTTTATGGCTTTTGTTTCATATTTCCTTCCTAATTTTTTCTAAATTACTCTTCAAACCTTCACTATTTTAATATACCTTCAAATCTCTTCTTGTTTAAAAACGAAAAAAAAATTTTTTAAATTTTGTGTAAAGGAAAAAAAACAACTAAATTATTTCCAACTCAATGTAGCCTAGAATGTGTTAATTTCCATGTATGGACTTTTAGTTCTCTGTTTTTTTAGAAATTTACTTATGTCTCCAAAAAAACTCATTCAACTCACAACCCAATCACTATTATCGACCCAACCCTAACTACTCACTGCAGGCAGAAGGGGTGGAGGTGTTGGAGGAGGTGCCAAAGGAGCAGGTACTCATGGAGTTCACTGGCTTGGTCATGTTGCAGGAAGAGGCAAAAAGGTTTTGAGCTCATCCTTGTCATTGTCATTAATATTGCTTCGTCATTGTCACTTTATGCTGCCATACTCATTAAGCTATAATTCAGCGCGTATATTAGGATTATTTATGATTATTCATTATTCACTAGTCTTACATCATCCTAGTTATCTTCAGCAGTTCTTTTCCATACGTTATTCGACCTTTTTCATGTTCAGCCTCCCTGTTCAAGTCTTCCAAAATAAGCACCTTCTTTTAACACATCATCTTTATCGCCTTCTTTCTTTTTATCATTCTCACCAACTCAATTATTGTCCTTATATTCATAGTTACCATAATTATTCTAATTATATTTGTGGTTGCCTTAATTATTTTCTTTTATTCATCATCACCATAATCATTATCATTAAACTCATCATCAACTTAAGTGTTCTTGACATCCAGATTTTTATTTGTATTTCTATAAACGTTATCTTTATACTCACTTTTGTAGCTGCTTTCTATATTCGTTATAATACTTGTTCCCATCAACAAAATTATCATTTTATACTCACTGTTATATTCATAATGATCAACCATAATCATAATAATTATTTCACCACCAATACAATACAATAAAAATACGAATATTTTTATAGTGTTATTAACCCCAAGGCCACCAAACCTCCATTTCTATCACAGTACTCTGGCCCACTCGTACAGCATACAGAATTCTGATAACAGCTGTATCCACCTCAGCATTGACACATCTTTCTCCAGCAACCTCTCTCATCTCATCCGCAGATCTTCCAACCCCAATTCACAGGTTGTAACATTCTGAAGCATCTTTTTTTTTTGAAAAGTTATTCTGCATTCATTCCCCATTCTTTGGACATGCACTCATCTACAACAACCACCCTCACTCAACAACCACCCTCACTCAACAACCACCCTCACTTCAACAACCACCCTCACTTCAACAACCACCCTCACTTCAACAACCACCTTCACTCAACAATCACCCTCACTCAACAACCATCCTCACTCAACAACCACCCTCACTTCAACAACCACCTTCACTCAACAATCACCCTCACTCAACAACCATCCTCACTCAACAACCACCCTCGCTTCAACAACCACCTTCACTCAACAACCACCCTCACTCAACAACCACCCTCACTTTTACAACAACATTAGTTCAATAATGGTTCTCATTCCAACAACAACATCCACTACCACCACCACCACAGCTGAGCCACTTCTTTGACGGCAGAAACAACCTGCGTTTCGGAGTGGTTAGCACATCAGGCATCATGAAGGGCTCAGAACTCTCCTTGCCTCTCCATTTCAAACAACACTACAGCAAGTCAGTGGCCATTGTGTTCCCTCCGTCTCGTTGACGTCAAAGTTGCCGTTGTGTTGTCATTTTTTTTGTGGTCCTGTCATTTTGTTTTTATTTTTATTGTTGTGTTTCTGTTGCTGCTATTGTGTTTTTTTAATGTTGCTGTTGCGTTATCGTCATATTCATATCATTTTTGTTATTTCAAGTTCTTTTATTACACTGTGAGCATTACACATTTGGAGTGTTCTTCTACAACAGCATCAAACCGTCATTATTTCAATTGCTGCCCATACCACCCTGCAAGCAGAACTGCCTTCTGCAAGGAAGAAAAGCCCTCCACTTTGAAACCTCTCTCTCCACTCAGTTCTCTCAAAACAGTGCCAAACAGTCTTACTTCAAAGCTGGCTTCACCTACCAAAAGCACCAGCAATACTCCAATTGAAGGAGGAGGCAGGAGGAGGAGGAAGTCATCAGTTCGATTGTCCATTGGAGATGAGGTTGGTGTGGCATGGCGTTGTTGGTGTGGCATGGCTTGAACCACACATTGAAGCCTTGATTTTTCATCTGCATCACACCAGACCGCTCCTAGCACCACCCACCAATCCACAGGAAAGCAATGAAGCACCACCTCGCAAGGGGACTGCTGCCAAGCCTTCATCCTCAGCCACCTCTTCCGTCACTTCTCCACTAGGCAAAGTCTCTGGTGAGCATGCAGTCTTCACGGCGTCTGCTCAGGAGACTGGTAACAGGGCAGAAGAGGAGAAAAGGGAGCATCGCAGGCGCTCTGAAGCCGACCGATTGCTGGCTGGTGAGCATGACCACATTATATTATATAACTATAATACATTGATATATGAATATATATACTTGGTCAATGTTATTTCTTCTTTGCACTCATTTTCAAAGCTTTTTCAAAGTTTTCAATCACTTCTTTTCATCATCATCGTCATCTGGAATGGCAGGCAAGAAGGCTCAGGAGCACAGGAAGGTCAAGTCAACTACCGAGGTGACTGTGTCAGAGGCCAGAGGTGATCGTCCCCCTGACAAAAAGCTGGTCTGTTATCTTGTCTAAGTTGTTAGAGAATAATGATAGTAATGATAAGAAGAAGAATAATAATAATAATAATAATACTATTAATAATAATAATAATAATAATAATAATAATAATATATAATCTTGTCCCGTGTTTACCGATTATTGGATGAGATTTTTCCATATTTTCCTATATGCACCTCGTCTCTTATCTCTTATTTTCCACCCCCTCTTTAACTTCTTTCATTTTTTCAGTGATTTTCTTTTTTTATTTTTAAAAATTATTTTTTGTCTATTTTGACCATACATTGGCTTCCTTATTCAGATGCCTCTTCACCACCATCATCACTTCCATACAACCGTCGATTTGAAGGAATTCATGCCTTTTCCAAAAAAATATTTTTCTTCAGTTTCACTTCACTTTCTTTATGCTTATCGACCGCTTTTAATATGATCAGCTCAGGCAGAAAGCCAAATTACTTCCATACCATGTAACCAAGTGTCTTGAATTTATATTCATCACGCAAGTTTATCACCTTTTATCTTCATTAGCTTTGTCTTTTTAAGGCAAAAATTTTAAAAATTTTTCATCTTTTTTATCAGCCGGTTCTTCACTTTTCTATATTCTGTAACTTTTCGTTTCCATCCTCCGAAGGTGCCATCAGGTTTGGCATTGGTATTTGACTTGGTGCCACGAATGAGTTTTATTTCGCCAAGTGTTTGAAACAATTGGTCAAAACAAAACATCGAAACCTATTCAAAAAACTCGCTTCATACTTATTACTACAACAACATGGCTTCCAACCGAGCTATCATTAGAAAAAACATACATACATATATAACTATATATATAATATATAAACATTAACAATAATACTTATCATACTAGGCTACATTATAAAGTGCCGAAGCAACAATAAGCTCAAAAACTGATTAAAGAGTTTAATTTCTCACTTCAAAAATATTTATTTGGTAAATTATATCAACTATATATAAATGAACTAGATACGTTGCATGAATATAAATACTCGAATTCTCAATGAAATTCCAACTCCTTCAGTCACGCGAGGAAAAGAAGTTGGAGGCAATAATGAAGGCGTTTGAGCGCATAGAGAAGAAGAACGAGAAGAAGGTGCAGAAGGAGGAGAGACGCAACGCCAAGGTGCTCAAGGACCGGTGCAGGCCTCTTGAGCCTCAAGCTGCAGGCAGGACTGACCACTTGGGTACACTCATTCCACCACTTTGCTAATACCTTGTTCTGTGTTTCCACTGTGAAGCAATTTTTTTTTCTGAAAATATATTTGTAAAATGGCTCCAATGTGGATGATTGATGCACTTGAAGAGGATGCATCAACCACCCTTGACAGATACGAGGAACAAAAAGTCAAGGAAGACTGAGGGTGGCTCCGAGAAGAGGAGGATGAAGAAGAGGATGGTGGCTGGTGATAGCGACGTCGAAGTTGATGACGATGGTGAAGATGACGACGAAGACGACGATGAATGTGGTGCACAGGTAAGAGGAAATATGTTGAATGTTGCATGCTTCAGTGTCCATCAGATTCGTCTGTTGTTTCCCACTTTCTGCTGTCAGCCACTGTGTAGATTACCTGTATCTCTTTTTTGCCTATTTTTATTGTCAGTTTTTAGCATGTGCCAGTGTCTGTTGTTATGGGGCCTTCTGATCTCTAATGGAGTGAGATTCATTCATTTTTTTGCCATTTCAACGCCTATTTCATTCCTTTCAGTTCACCAAAGCCAAGACGAGTGTCAGAAAAACCAAAGCAACAAAGATGAAGGGTGGTGATGACAATGATGACGATGATGACGAAGAGGAGGATGATGATGGCGATGATGATGATGAAGAAGATGAAGAAGAAGAAGACGACGGTGACCCCACCGCCTTTGACACAGATGGAGATAATGACGCTGCTGCTGATGATGATGATCCCATTGATGAGGATAAGAACGGTGGAGAAATTAAGAAATCCATCAGGTGCGTCATCAAAGCAAGCCTCGATAAACCGCATGTCAAATTTGTTTTATGTTAACTTGCATATAATCGTTTTGTTTTGTCTTGCAGCAAAACGTCGCATGAGAAGGGCAAGGTAGGCAATCAAACTGACACCAAAGTTGCTTCTAAGGTTTTCTTCCGCTTTCTGATAAAAAAATAATTGCTTCAGGATGTAAAATGAAAATTTTTGTGGTACTGAGGCTCTGTGACTAAAGGCACTTGTTGATAATGCTGTAGTGTTTTCATTGTACGCTCGATTGCATAATAGTTCATGATATGAAACCAAAGCCATTGAAACAAATTGACACAGGAGTCAGGCAAGGCAGACAAGGGTGGTAACAAGGCAGTGGACAAAAAGACAAAAGGTGCCGCTGACAATGAAGGTGTTGGTGGTGCAGAAGGCGATGCCAAGTCACTCAGCCACCCGTCAAAGGACCCCAATAAGAGCAGGGTGACTGAAGATGTTGAAGAGGAAGATGTTGATGGCGATGTTGACTCAAAGAAAAGCTTGCTAGAACATCCTTCACCCATTCCCTCCCCCATCTCATCCCCTTCTCTCCCCATGCAGTCCATGTACGCCAACCAGGGATTCACCAAAAAGGTTCTGCAACCGCCACGCATGCTACCATTGTTCATTTTGCACCTTATCACTCCGAAATAATTCATCAATTTATATATTGGTGGTGGACTTCAAATGATTGATAAACTAATGGATGAATGGATGGGTAGGTGGATGAATGAATAGATTTAATGGGCGAGTGTGTGGATGGATGAATGGGTGCTTCAATTTTTAGTTTGGCGATTTAAAAATTAGATTGATTATTTTTATTATAGATGAATTTTCCCACAGAGGTGGTTGAGACAGGCGATCAATGATTCATCACGTTGTGCTGATCCCAGTAAGTTGTTTTTTTGCTTCCTCTGGGATTCTGAGTTGACATGTTGCTAACTGTGAAAGGCGAAATAATTTATCGATGCAGATTAGAAAATGTTTCATGTTAATCATTTCCGTTGCTGAGTCTGCAAAAACCTTATGGTGAGTAGACTATCGAAACAGGGTCTGCAGATTGAGTTTTGTGTACTCTGCTTGAATGAGGACGATACCTCTTCCGTGAAAAGACCGGCTTTACATATTAGAAATGAAGAAAATGATTTGACGTTGGCTGCCTTGAGTGCAAAGATGAGCTTTGAGCTCAGGATGTACCTTGATATCACCCACTCAAGAAAAAATAACGGAGTTGCAGCGTGAGATGGGTGGCTCCACTTGGGGTATTTTTCCTTTCACAGTGCATCTCAGATGGGCTGGTTGTGCTCATGTCGCGCAAAGGCGGAACATCAATAGAAATCTCGAGAAGGTCCCAACCTAGTTTTTGATAAACCACACAGAAACATTGTGGTTGCACATGCGTAGTAGCAACTTTCTTATCTTCAGTCTATATGCAGAGAATGGCTTGTTCTTTGCAAACGTGACAACAATTTTCTGGATGTGCATGGCGTGAAACGTTTTCGCAACTATGAAACTTGATGATGATGTTGGTCGTTTTCATTTTTGGGCTATGGCCATAAGGTCGTTCATTCGCTTCTATCGCCTTGTGTGCTCATGTTGAAACAGCCATGAGTTCTGGGCAAGTTCTGCAAACGAAGTTTTTCTAGACACCATACGAAGGTCCTAACTCCTGCCCAACTGCTGTTATTTGGTAGATGTTCTCAGGTTGCACCTCACTTCAAACACCAATCAATATTATAATTGCTTTGATTTGTATAATTTATTGATGGTAAATTCTCAACATTATGCCACTTCTTCAAGCATACTTTCAACTGCAGGCAACTCGACCCCCTTGAAGAAAAGAAGATTGACGGTAGACGAGGACTCAACAGATGTCACCATATACGCCACTACCTCCACCACATCGTCCACTCTCCTTTTCATTTCATCTTCCCTTCCTACATCCATATCGACATCATCATCATCGTTGTCGCCATCATCGTTATCATCCTCATCATCCATTGCGGCGTTTTCCTCTTTTACCACTAATTCCCATGTAGCCACGTCTTCAGTGGTCAAGAATTTTGACATTTTGTCTTCGTCATCTCCTATGCAATTTTCCTCTCACAAAGGCAACATTCAAGAAACCCCCAGTACCCTGCCATCAACACCAAACAACAGTATGGAGCTTCAAACACTACCCATCTTGGATAAGTTCATGAGTTCTCTCAAGTCACCTTCTTTATCTTCTGCTTTTTCATCTTCTGTTGCCAACCCTTCATTTTCATCTGCAATGAGTCCAGTATCACCTTCAACTGCAGTTTCATGTCACTCAAGCTTCATTTCCGTATCAACCACCAAAAGTCGACTAGCCACTCCAGCATGCACCTCTGTTTTTCCTTCACTATTAAATTCACTAGCCACACACACCCTGTCATCCTCTCACTTCGTCATCTCCACTACCCCCAACTCCACCTCTTCCATTCCATTTTCACCCCTATCTGCTTGTTCCACTACCCTCTTCTCGTCATCATCTACTCCATCTCTTGAGAGCATACAGAAACTTCTGCATGAGAGGTCAACATCTCGTGATTGGCTGCGAGCTCTCAAGGAGGTTGAGGCCATCAACAAGAATCTTTTTGCTTCCGCCACCTCTTTGTCTCCTCCTACCACATCTTCTTCCTCCTTATTGTCCATTTTTCCTTCCACCTTTTCAACAGCCACTGTTTTGTCTTCAATCATTTCATCACTCTCGTCAACACTCTCCAGTAGCTCGTTGGTATCATCATCGTCGTCGTCGTCGTCGTCATCTTCATCGTCTCCATCATCATCATCATCATCATCATCATCATCGTCGTCGTCGTCATCTTCATCTTCATTGTCTTCATTATCATCATCGTCGTTTTTATCATCACCATCTCAAATTAATTCTTCATTTTCAAAAAAATTAACTGCCATTACATCGCCATCTTCAAATCATATGAGAATGCAAAAAAAATGTTCAACATCCATCTATCCTTCCCACACTCCCTCTTCTTCCCATCCTCCTTCATCCTCTTCCCATCCTCCTTCATCCTCTTCCCATCCTCCTTCATCCTCTTCCCATCCTCCTTCATCCTCTTCCCATCCTCCTCCCTCTTCCCATCCTCCTTCATCCTCTTCCCATCCTCCTCCCTCTTCCCATTTTTTCTCTTCTTCTCACCCTTCATCCTCTTCTTTCCTCTCCCCCTCATCTCATCCTCCTCTCTCTTCTTCTCATCCTCTCTTCTCCTCCTCTCATCCTTCTCCATCTCTTTTTCTTCCTCCCTCGTCAAAAATAACATTTCCTTCTCCATTGCACCAATCACAACTCATATCAACATCACCAACCATCACAACTGACTTTTCAAAAATTCACCCACCCACCTCACACTCTTCTCCCTTCCTCTCACCCGCCTCACTGAACAACGAAACGTGTCCTGAAAAATCTAGCGCCAAGAAAAAGGTTATTTGAATTGTTCATCACACCCTCACTGTAACTTCCTCGAGCCCACCGTATTACTTTTATTGAATCAAATGTCAACTCTGTTGAATTCTTTTATTTTATATGTACTTTTTCATGCATGGCCTCAACCACCGCCATCTAGATGTCGTTGAGTGAGTATCGCAACAGGATGAAGCCAGGAACGACCAACGCACCCGCTTCCCCAATCTCTTCCCCTTCATCCACCCCTCTTTCCTCATCCCCCTTCTCCATCCTCGCCAACTCCTACATTGCTCCCGACTCATTCACCGATAACCCCGCCATTTCCTCACAACGGGAACACCTGAAAAGTTTGTATGCTTCGTACATTTGACCGTCACTCATTTTAATTTACTTTCAATATTTTACTCTCCAACTAAGCTTTCTTCGAGCTTTCCTTAAACCCTGCAGATGCAGCATTACATCTTGTTTTTTATCTTGTTACCCTTCTCCCACCACACAGAGCTTGATCCCGCATACAGGAACTTCAACAGTGCTTACTCCCATAACCACCACTCTGCCAATAACTGCACCAGCTACAATTCCTTCAACTTCAACAAAAATATTAAATACTTCGAAAATAACCTCACGCCAACCAATATTAACAACCAAAATTTTTACAACGCATTAAACAGCAATTCGTCGCAAGACACACCACCACCACCTCCTCCTCCGCCAAAAATTGTTTACAAAAATTCACTTTTATATCCTAAAAAATATAACAAAGAAACGAAAAACTCCGAGAATACTAACAACAAGCTCAACAGTTCCTTCAAAAACCCTTCCGACTTCAACGCTTATTCAAATAACAACACCAATAACAACAACGAAAATTCCAACTCAAAGAGTGACATCACCAACACAAGCACAAATACTTCAAATGCCAATTTAGTGTACAACAACAACCTAAAATTCTCCAACAACTCCGACCATTTTGGTCATCTCGGTATCTCGCAAGGAAACGTCTCCACCAATGCACCCCCACCCACATGGACTCCCGCCAGCAACAATACACCCACAAAACCGCTGACCCTCACCGAACGCCTCAAGTTTGAGTTTGGAGTTGAGAGTGAAGGTTTAATCTTTCTTGCCTCTTACTACTCTTCTGTTGATTTCAATTTAAAAATTCTTTTTTCTCATTGTTTAAATACTTTGAAATAATGTTTTTTTCGAATATATACTTATTATCACACTTTATATTTAATACTTCAATATTTTGTCTCCAAAAGACCCAGAATGGACTGTGACTCCGACTGAAGAAGAAGACAATGACATTCCTCCGCCACCGCCACCCCGTGAGGAACCCCTCAGTCGACATTTCCCTCCTCTGTCACCATCTCTGCCACAAGCCACCAAGACGCCAGTGCAAGCCACGCAAGACGACGTGTATCGAAGCCACTCGAGGAGCAGGAGCAAGCACAAGCGCCGCAGTGAAAACTCTTCTGAGCACAGAGGCAACGATCGAATGAGTGATCAAATGACGGAGCGGGTGAGTGAGGGCGCTCTGAGGGATGAGTACGAAGACAAGGAGGACTACTACCGAGCCCGCTCCAAGCACCGCTTCTACAGCAAAACCTTCAGTCATGGAGATCACAACCTACACGACAAGGGCTCTCCCTACAAGGAGGGGCTCCCTCGGGCACCTTACGAGGTGTATGACAAGAAGCTCATGCCCTCACGCCCTCATGACTCTTCTTGCAACAAGCACAAGAACGACCATCGCAGACCCCACCCTTACCACCTTTACCACTCCTCTCTTTCATACACCAAGCATGGTAACCTGTCCATTATATACCTCACCACATCAATCCATTAACTCTGCTCACAAATTTAAACGTAACATTCAAACTGGGAGTCTCATGCCTTTCAATTGTTTTTGTTATTTTCAATAATTTTCCAATAACTCATCAATGTAACCACCACCACCACCACCACCACAGCTTATTACAGAGACTCTTCGCAAAGCGTCGAGTCTTCATCAACCTCGCGTTACGACCACCACCGCTACAAGAGATATGCCAGTGGCAGTGGTAGAAGCAATTCCTCTTACATAAGGTCTCGCTACGACTCTTGATGGCTTTCTCTTCCTCCTCCTTCTTTTCCTCCTTCTCTTCCTTCTTCTCTTCCTCCTTCTCTTCCTTCTTCTCTTCCTTCTTCTCTTCCTTCTTCTCTTCCTTCTTCTCTTCCTCCTTCTCTTCCTCCTTCTCTTCCTTCTTCTCTTCCTCCTTCTCTTCTTCCTTCTCTTCCTCCTTCTCTTCCTCCTTCTCTTCCTCCTTCTCTTCCTCCTTCTCTTCCTCCTTCTCTTCCTTCTTCTCTTCCTTCTTCTCTTCCTTCTTCTCTTCCTTCTTCTCTTCCTCCTTCTCTTCCTTCTTCTCTTCCTTCTTCTCTTCCTCCTTCTCTTCCTTCTTCTCTTCCTTCTTCTCTTCCTCCTCCTTCTTTTCCTCCTTCTCTTCCTCCTTCTCTTCCTCCTTCTCTTCCTCCTTCTCTTCCTCCTCCTTCTCTTCCTCCTTCTCTTCCTCCTTCTCTTCCTTCTTCTCTTCCTTCTTCTCTTCCTTTTCCTTCTTTTCTTTTCCTCTTCCTTCTTCTCTTCCTTTTCCTTCTTTTCTTTCTCTTTTTACTCTTTTTCCTTCTCTTCCTTCTCTTCCTTCTCTTCCTTCTCTTCCTTCTCTTCCATCTCTTCCATCTCTACCTTCTCTTCCTCCTTTTCCTCTTTTTTTCTTCTCTTTTCTTCCTCTTATATTCATCTTTTTTGTTTTTATTTTCTTTTTTTCCTTCCTTTTCTTCTTCTTCTTCTTATCCCTTTTTCCTCTTCCATGACGTGGTGGATACTTTTGTATCCACCACGTCATGTGGGCTTTGAAGAGTCTTGACCAAGCTTCATGCGCTTCCAATGTATGCTGCTGGTCTGGTAGGCTGATTGAAAAAGAAAGACATGAATTGAGGAGTGGTATACTCGTCACTCGGCATTAAGAGCAACCACTAATCAACAAGGTGATGGTGATGATGATTTGGTGGAGATGTGGGTACTGAGAGAGAATGTGGTGTCGTGGGTGGGGGTGTTCGAGTGTTGCGCCATTGTATATATTTTTTTGTTTCTTCTGACGAATGCATTAACTCTGAGAGAAATAATGGAAGGACCTGTCTGACGCTTGACACGTATGACATGGCTGCTTGACTGATTCTGCAAAATTCTGACTGATTCTGAGGCCGTGGACTTGAAGAAGTGGCACTGTTTGGTGTACACTGGATGCTATGTATGTCCCCTGCTAAATGCCATATAAACGCGGTTAACGCTATCGCTACTTCAGTAGGCGGGGCTAACGTGTTTGATTGGTTTGTATAATCGCATGACGACTACTACATTTTCACTCCTTTGTTATTTGACTCTTACTGACTGCTGTTTCATTTTTAAATTGATTTTCACCCACCTCTTGTAATAAACTCCTTTGTTAGCATTCTTTCGATATATTGATTCCCATGTCTTGTTCATGCAAGTTTTTGTAATGAATAACAATCGTTTCAATACCCTTCAAAGTAATTCGTTCATGTAAGGTCGAGCGTATAAAAGGCCACCTTTAACTGCTATGTGTTGATCATCACCGCCTTCATCCGTCGCTTGTTCACGCTGGAACGTTTCATTAAAGGCTGTGACGACTTATAGTGCGAGAGCAGACGATTTACGATCGTAAGTTTGATTACTCAAAACAGGTTTTTTGCGTAGCTGAACACTAATATGCAATGGCGTGGGTGTGCAGCCTAATGTACTTCTCGGTTTCCTATCTTGGGGTCTGTGTCGCTGGTCACTGAATCATTGTGGTATGGAGCTACATGCGTATTTATTCGAAACGTTTCCGTGAGTGTGCAAATAAGTTATTGAAAATTAAATTTTCAAAACATGGAAACAAGTAACAATGATCAATGATACACTTGAAAAACATCACGCAGTTGGTGGCGCTTGGACGAGTTGCTCTTGCGACTTTAATAACTTCATCGTTATTAAGCTCCATTTCCACCACGAAAGTCTCCTATCGGCTTTGAATGGCAACATTCTAATCAAAAGAATCGGGCTGTATGATACTGATTGTATATTTGTACCTTTGTCATTTATTATTTTTGTGTCAATTATTCGTAGCAACGACGTTTAAGTGCATGTTTCATAGTATAAGGGTTATTCGTGGTTGTTTTGCCTATCGCTTGCGTAATGGCATTATGACGGGTATAAGTTGAATGAACGTTGGCAGAAAAAATTCCTGATTGTATCATACCTTCTCCGCCTCTCATTAAATGTTTCCTCAGCCTGTATATACGTCATCATACATACACCCACATACTCCCGTATATATCTATATAGGTATGATCACTACTTCATAGCAACATTGTGTAAATGCTGATACAGTTACAGGGGCGGGATACTTAAAGAACTTTGTGCCACTTTAATAATATTCTGTATTTAAACCAGATTCTTTAAATAACCATTCTTTATTTTAGGTTTTTCGAAAACCCATAAGTACTTGGACTTAATATCGATTGATCGACTAACTATTGTCATAATTGTGTGCATTTCAATTCACTTCGTCAATTGTGCTTTTACTAATTTAATTTCCAAATTTTTTCATGCAAGTTAATTATTTCGCTACGTAAATTTTTCTCAGTCCATCACAGCTTTATCCCCATTGCAGTTTCCACCTCCATTCACTTGCGTTGAACGATCTTCCCGTCATTTCTCACCTTATTCACTAACACTATGTATATAGCACAGCACTAAGCTAAAGTACTGCACTGTAAATTAATTTAATTTCGAATAGTTTTCAGTTAAGAATTGGAAATGTACATTTCTTTTTTCACTTGTTATTTCTTTGAAGTTGGAAAATAAATATATTACAGTGAGCAGTTTTTCATCTTTATTTAGTCTTAAGTGTGAAAAACAAATTTAGATGTATAAAAAATTAATTTCTAACTAGTATGACTTATTAAATTATTGGAAGAAAGAGTGCAAACATTTAAAGTCACTTGAAATAATTTAGTAAAGAAAGTGGCACTTTTATGGACATCAAACACAAAATAACATACTAATTATAAGCTTATTCAAATTTGAAACCCTGAATCTTCAAATCCTCCTTCGCCTCTTGAATTTGCTAATGAAAAATGAGACTATATTGAGGATTCATTATTGATCATTTAAAATGAATAAACGGATACAAGCACCTTTTTCAGTTCCACAGCTGCTTCTTCACAATCATTAAAAGTCATTACTCGGTAAGCAATGATTATGATAGAAGAAACCTGAAATTTGAAAATAAAATGTTGAAATCCAAGTTTTGATATTGAAAAATTGTTTCTCACCCCAAAAAGAAGGACGAGAAAAATAGGAAGCTGTAGGTTAGAAGTAAATATTAGCTTATTAATTCAATACTAATGGTTGAGTTGTTTAATTCTATAGGAACCTAGATCATAAAATTGAGAAAAAAGTTAAAATTGATAATAATTTGGTAATATCATATTGAATATCGAATGTTTAGAACTTACAATTGTGATTAACAACTGGATATTGTAAGGTAAACTTTTTTCTGTCATTAAGAACACCCAAATAGCTGAAAATGCTATTATTCCAGCTAACCATTGAGTTAATTTAGTCATTTCAATCTTTATGAATAAATCTTGTTTTTACTAAATAAAAATTCACGATAAAAAAAATCAATTACACTTACGATCAATTGTCGTGGAAAAAAGCTGTTTACAAGTTAATTTATTAGGTTTTTAAAACGAATTAAATAAAAATTAAGTTTTTTTTATCAAAAAACATTTATTAAAAATGATTATTATTCAAACTAAATTAAAAACTTATATGAAAGTAAATTTGAGTTTGTTAACCTATGCTGTCTCACACGTGCTAGTTTTTATGTTATCGCTATCGTTGTAGCTGTTTGGTTATATATATGACTGTAAAATGCCGAAAAGTCGATCAGTCGCTGTTAGATTTTATTTTTTCAATAATTCATAATATTTAAAATTCAAATTATGTTATATACAAGTTATTCCACTGAGGCATACTATTTTATGTAATAAAGATGTAACTAATTTCAATTTCAGGATATTCAACATTCTGAAAAATTTGCTTTAGAATCTTCCGATGAAAAAAGTAAGTTGAATACAACGGAATGGCCTCTTCTTTTAAAAGTAAGTGATTTTAAAGTCCTTACTTAAGTATCACAAAAAATGTACCTAAAGTTTTTTTTCTTTCAATAACCATTACACTATTATTTCAACAACTAAAACCTATTAGACTTTTTTTCAAATAACTAAAACCTATTAGACTTATTCAAATAACCACAGCCTATTACACTGTTATTCCATTAACTACAACCTATTACACTATTATTCCGATCACTACAACCTATTATTTCATAATTCCACCAACTAAAACTTTCAATCTTATCCTTTTACTCAGAACTTCACCAAGTTGAATATTCGCACCCAACATTTCACGCCTATTCCAAGTGGATCTTCTCCACTTCAGAGGCCCATCAATGAATACTTAAAGTAGTTCTCAATCTTCAAACCATCACGCACTATTCAGTTCTAAATTTGGAATTAAATTTTTCAAGTCTCAATTATTTAAACTCTTTGTTCAGCAAACTTCATAAATAATGCTAAAAAAAGTCGGTTTCAGCACAACCACATTAATTTATTACTCCATCATCATAGGAGTGGATGCATCAACCTTGACAAGCCTTCGAACCCTTCTTCCCATGAGGTGGTTGCATGGATCAAGAGGATTTTGAAGGTTGACAAGACTGGCCACAGTGGTACTTTGGATCCAAAGGTTCTTGTTATTTCTTTTTGAATAGCACTAGTAGCATCAGGGGTAGTAGTATTTGCCTCTCGAGGTACAATATTTCAACCAACCAAACAGGTGTCGGGCTGTCTGATTGTGTGCATTGACCGAGCCACCCGACTGGCCAAGTCGCAGCAGGGAGCTGGCAAGGAATATGTTGCCATCTTCAAGCTGCACAGTGCTCTTGAGGATGAAAAGAAATTGCTGACGGTGAGATAATTGGGTGGTTAGTTAGTTGGTTGCTTGGTTGCTTGGTTGCTTAGATGATTGGTTACCCATTGCATTGATCATTTGGTTTGTGAGCCATTTTCAAATTGTCACTCCATCAGTCAGCTTGCTTCAATATTTTTTGGCGATGTGCTTATTGGAGGCTTATTTGGCGGTGGTTTAGTGATAACTAACTTGAAGGAATAACAACTCAATCCAAAATATCAATCCCATTTATTGCGCATATAATCACAAATATGGACTTCCATCGACACCACAGTGTGTGGGGACTCTCACAGGGGCTCTCTTCCAACGACCACCCCTTATCTCGGCGGTCAAAAGGCAACTCAGGGTTCGTACCATCTATCAGAGCAAGTTGCTTGACTTTGACAAAGAGAAGAACATGGGTGAAAAAGCTTTGTTATCTTTATAGTTGTTGCTATTGTTTTTTCAAAGCATTTAATTAACTTTATTCAGTGCTAGTTTAACTTTTAAAGCAAATTTTATTACAGTACTCAGAATATGCTCACTACCTTACCATTGCAATCTTACTCATTCACTCCTCCCTCCACCCCACCACCTGACAGGCATTTTGTGGGTGAGTTGCGAGGCGGGAACGTATGTGCGAACATTGTGTGTGCACTTGGGCATGGTGCTTGGGTGCGGTGGTCAAATGCAGGAACTGCGCAGAACACGCTCCGGAATTCAGTGCGAGAAGGTGCCTTCCAGCCTTTACTTTCTTTTTTATTCTTTTTTTAATTTGTTCAATTTTTTAAAAAATATTTTAAGTTTCAGCTTACATATGCTTTCATGTTGAGTTACTAGCATACAATGCAACTCAATAAAACGACAATTATTACTCTAGTGGCGTTCAACCCCAAAGTGCTTCGAGCCAAATAGGCTGCTGAACAACTTAATTGAATTAAAATCAATGGATTAATGGAACGAACTCTTTTTTTGATTTCTAAGTAAGCAATAGTTACAAACACTAATTTTTGGATACACTACAATACAAATACAAGTGTTCTTATTGTGGCGTTAACCCTTTCGAGACCATTTGAGTATTACTATGACGATGACGACGTCCATCACTTTGCCACAGGATGGTCTGGTGACGATGCATGACGTACTGGATGCCCAGTGGTTGTATGAAAACAACAGAGACGAGTCGTACCTGCGGAGGGTGGTGAAGCCCCTTGAGGTGCTGCTGACCAACCACAAGAGGATCATCATCAAGGACAGCGCTGTGAGGACTGAATATAAAATAATGATAATAATTTTATGTTAATAAAAACCTTTCAACACTTGAAATGACTTTCAAACCTTTCTTTCTTCAGTCTCTTCCTACCGTATCATACTGCCACGTCTTATCACACCACAGGACATCAAACCTTATCACACTTCACTCCAGCTAGCTTTCACGCCCCTCCTTCTTCCTTCAGGTGAATGCAGTGTGTTACGGAGCCAAGGTTCTACTGCCGGGCATTCTGAGGTTCGACGACAGCATCGAGTTGAACGATGAGATCGTCATCATTAGCACCAAGGGGGAGGCTGTGGCTCTCGGTTCGTTGTCCAACCTTCCACCACCACCACCATGCCACTTCTGCTCTATGCTACTAACTACTTTTTGGTGTAGTTCAGTGTTGATACGTGTGGCGGGAACGAAAGACTCGTGCTTTCTTTCATTCTCTCATTTCTTTTTTTTTTCCTTCTTTTTTTCCGCAAAATTCTTTTTTCTTTTCCACTCATTCTCATTGCCTTACGTTCTTTCTTTCCTCCCGTTTTTTTTTAAATTTTATTTTATTGTGTTCCTTCTCATCTTCTCTCAAACAACTCCATTTCTCATTCTTTCCTTCAACGCCATTCATCTTTCCTTTATTCTTTCTTACTTCCTTCCTTTCCTTCCTTCCTTTCACTCCTTCTTCCTTCATTCACCACCCTTCCTCCATTCTTATCCTTCCAGCCATAGCCTTGATGACTACTGCTGTCATAGCCACGTGCGACCATGGCATCGTAGCGAAGCTGAAGAGGGTGGTGATGGAAAGGGACATGTACCCTCGCAAGTGGGGCTACGGACCTGTGGTGGGTCCTACCTCATACTTCTAACTTCAAGAACTTGACGAGATAACTATATATTAACTAATAATTGTATAATAATGAGAGTAATACTTGTGTAATAATAATAATAACTATATAATAATAATAAATTCAATTTTTGAAGGGACAAGACGCTATATAGTTTCAATAAAATTAGTTTTCATACGTGATTATTCTTTTATTTATTATAGTTTTGTTTATTAATATTGTTTAATTCCTTTTTATTTATTCATTTGTTTATTGTATTCCTTTATTCATTTTGTTTATTGATTTATTCATTAATCAACTACTACATCCACTCCACCACTCCAGGCAAGTCGCAAGAAAACCATGATCAAGGAAGGAAAGTTGGACAAGTATGGGAAACCCAACGACTCCACCCCTGCCGACTGGAATAAATCCTACGTCGACCACAAGTTGTTTGATGCTTTACAAATTAACTATATTATCAACTTTTTTATTTTTATTCATTCTTACTATTACCACTCTAATTATTACTATTTTTATTATTATTAGTATTAGTATTATTAGTATTATTATTATTATTATTATTATTATTATTATTATTATTATTATTATTATTATTATTATATCATTGGTACCATCGTTATTTAAATGTTCTCGAGTGCCTTTTCGACCCTTCGCGGCGTCTAATGTTGCTGATGGAGGCTCAGCATTGCGGGTAATAGTGGTTATCTTTTTTGTCGCTCACTCCATACTCGCGTGCTGTGTAGTTTTCCCTTCAGTTCTTGGGAAGCTTTACTTTAGTGTGAAGAGTTGAAACAAACTTTGGAACATATTTACTTAATGTTTCAAAATAGTCACCTTCTTTACGCTTTGATCATTTAATCAATTTTAGGCGCTACCTTGCAAAGCGGCCTTTCATATTTAGTTCGTTGATTCAGTTGTTTTAAGAAAATTTAAATGGTAGATTTATTTTTGTACAATAATCCCAATGTGATCTTGCCTCTGAAAACCCGGTTAGCGATAAATCGTTTTGAGATCGGCAGAAATCAGAAGAAGTGGCACTACCGAGGTAAAAGAGCAGGTAGGAAGGTCAAGGAAAGGTGCGCCAGGCACAATAAAGACCGCCATGAATTGATTCCTCTTGTCTCAACACGCCACCAGGCTCAGAAGACTGGATCTCCAGTTTTAATTTGGTTTCAGAACGTGAGATCACTGAATAATGAGGTGGAAGATGTGGTAGATTAATTCAGGACTATAAAATGGATGTGATGTTTATGGCAGAAACATGGCATGATCCGGAGTCAATCAGCATAAGTAAGCTGCGGAGCCGGGTCTATGGTCTTCGAGAAAGCAAGGCCAAGACTTCCCGAGTCAGTGAACACTGCTCACCGAACATTGGGAGAGGGCAGTGGCTTTCAACTCCATGTTCCGAGAAATGCTGTTGAAGTTAATTTCAATTAAGTTCAAGCTCCAATTCAGTCATCGGACTGGTTGTTTACCGCACAGGTGCTGCTTCTTCATTGTTTTACAAGGAATTTGAAAACACTTTGGGCGTTCTGACCACATACAATGAAGAGGTTTTGATTCTGGGTGGTATTTGGTAGTCACTTTTCACTTGAAGCAGCCGACAACACAGACGCACAAACATCTGAACATCTTGAGGTCTCATTATTTTTATTCATCCACAAACCAACCCACCCATAACCAAGGAGGATGGTTCGATAAAATATCATCCAGAAAGAGTTTCAACGTCGACTGTATTGATAGTAGCATTTCTGATCACAAGCTGCTTCTGTGCAGTTGTGAGATGTTCAAACCACCTCCCATCTATCGACAGCTCCAAAGTAGACGTTGGAATTTTTTGGACACTGAAAAGTTTATTTCAGAACTTAAGCTGTCTCCGCTTTCAGCTGCCACAAGTCTTAATGTGGAGTCAGCTTCTGACCTTTATAGTTCAACTCTGTCAGGGATCCTTGACAAGATGATTTCTCTTAAGACTGTTGAGGACTTGAGAGACTTTCTGATCCATGGTTTGATGAGGAGTGTCGTGCCTCAAAATGTCTGAAAAAGAGTAGAAAGGATCTACATGAGGACCAAGCATTAGAATGATTTTGCTGCATGGCTAGGTCAGAAGAAACTCTAAAAAAGACTGTGTAGACACAAGTGTAGAGATTAATGGAATATTAAGAGCCAGCTACCCAGTCAAGCAATCGGTCACACACCTTTCTATTTCACCTTCGACCTCATGGCCACCAGCTTGAGCCATTGTTGAGCAATCAGAGGACTTCCTCTTCTGTCCCACGTAACACTTTATGAGCAGGAATATAACGAAGTATGAGTATTAAAAAGCTCGGACTGCAACAGACCTTGCCACTGACATCGTCAGCAATCTGTCTGTTTCATAACACCAATAATAAGAAAAATAATCTAATATTTGAATTATTAATTATCAAATTTTGTTTATGCTAGCATTTGAAACTATTATTTTGATCATCGCTTAACTAGGACAGAATGAAGAGCGTTCTTGATGTTTTATAAATATGATTTTCATTTTGTTAATCCATTGAGTCATCAAAACTCAGAGTGGCCTTCAAACTCTTGCCTCTTAAACGCTACTATAATGATGTGCGTAGTTGTATTGTATATTCATAACTTTTAAACAGTTTTTTCTTGTTTTTTTGGAAACTTCATAAATCCCTTTTTCCACCCAGTGTTCAAGTGGACGCCTCCGAGGTGCTTGTGAAGGTGTTTTTTTTATTAATTTTTATCATTTATAGAATTTTTTTTCGATCGAATGATCTTAGATCAGGAAAACTTCAGAGGAAGTTACATTTTTAAAACGAACTCGTTTATTATTGTTATTATTATTTCTCAAAAGGAAAAACGAAAAAGAAAGGACAGAGAGGAGAAAGTGAAAGAAAAAGAGGAGGTGGGAGAAGAAGCAGTGGAGGAAGGGTCGGCTAAGAAAGAGGTTTTTTCATCTAATTTTTTGAAATCTACGACCGTTCATTGACGACTTGAATCGGTTTTTAATTTTGCAGAATATAAAATCTGTGCACTAAGGTTTCAAAAAATATAATTTCATAATTTAATATTTTTCAACTATCCAGAAAAAGAAGAAGTCCAAAAAACAGAAACTTGAGGAAGAATCTTTATAAATTATCTTTATTTTTTAATTATTATCTTCTATCTTTTGTATCAATAAACTGAAGAACATGAGATCATGCATCTTTTATTTAATATTCCTAATAAAAAAAAATTTTTCTTCTTTCCTTGAATCTAATTATGACTTGAGAAGAGGAAGGACCAAGCTGGAGAAATGCCAATATTCATAATAATGCTTAAAAGGTACCTGAAAATGAATGAATAAAATATGTGTTTCTTGCGAGGTGGTGGTTCAAATGGTTTTATTCGAATGTAAGGTGATTATTTATAATTCAAAGATAAAAAAATTATGAAACATCATTTCTTCAGAAGTAACCAGTGTGAGAGGCTAATAACAAGAGTTATACGTGGGACTTTAGGAGTAGCAGAGACTGAGCGAGCAGCACTCGTAGGCTTCTAGCGTAGGGTTTCTTTAAACAGTTTCTTTCGAAGCGTCTGAATAAAGGTTATTTACAAATTCTTTGATTAGATTAGATAAAATCAGTGGCAAGAAGACCATATTATAATCAAATTATGACAAAATAAGCGAAGAAACTATAAGTTTGAGGGTGAAATGTCTCAGAATAGTTTCGGTTGTTTGATTCGACGAAGATGGTAAAAAGAGTTAGTTACAGGTTTCATTTTGGGTATGAAAAATAAAAGTTAGAGGTAAAGACTAAACTATGATAAAAGTTTTCTGGTAGCCCACAGCGAGTAAACCCGTTTTAATGGGATTGTCTTTGAACATTGCTAGAGGGCGCGTTACAAATGTTTTGATTAGATTGGATGCTTATACTCTTTATTGAAGCAAACCCAGATAAACGTTGGAAATGGCACATGATGAAAAATTAAAATGAAAGAAAAAAAATTGAAATAAAAAATAACTGAATGTCATGAAAACTGTCAAGTGTCTGTTGCAATAAATCAAAAGCTGACTATAGAATCAAATTTATGAATCTCAAAAGTTTAGAATTGAGTCATAGTTTATATTGAATGACTATTGAATGTTTCATCAAAGTAACCTAAACTGAAATGTTAAAAGGTTCTAAAAAATTCCAAAGCAAAATTGTCTATTAAATCAAATTAATGAGTCTTGAAATTTGAAAATTGAATCATATCTTAAAACCACGTAACATAACTATTGGAAAGTTATTTCAAGTTATTTCTTCTTTTGTTTTATTTTCCTTCTCAATCGTTTCTCATATTCACAAGGAAGTTATTCTGGATACCCCTATTCCTTGCAATGCTTTCAACATTCTTGTTTTCTAAGTTGGCAAACGGTATTTTCGTAGCCAATTAGTGGACGATTTTACAGAAATGTTTTTTTCTTCCTCAGCCATTTCTCAAATTCACAGGTTAGTCCGTCTAGATACCACAATATTTGGCAATGTCTTTCAACAATTTTTTACTTTCTTGTTGAGTAATTTGGCAAACATTATTTATGTAGGCGTTGGTTGACGATTTCACTGCAATGTTTGTATTTCAAACGAAAAAATGGCGGATTCGGCAATCTTTTAAAAATTCTTTCGAAATTTTCGCAATCCGCAAAAAATATAACTCTTACGTAAATTAATTTATTTATAACTAATATTTGAAACTTTAAATTTGAAATAGTTAATAAAAATAGTTTAAAGAAAGTAAATTAAAGTAACGGCCACACACGCTTTCGCGAAACCGGAAACATCAAAACAAGATTAGATTAGGATTAAAAAGATAATAAGGGGTTGTGAAGTTGAGTTACTTTTTAATTAAAGTACAATGTTTAGCGAGCGTGATACTCATAGTTCGATTCCAGCTTAAGCTCAAGTATGAGTTGTAAAGAGCGGTAACTCAAAAGGGAGCAGACGTCATCTTAGAGTGGCTTAGTCAGCTGGTAGCCCACAGTGGGTAAAACCGTTTCCACTAGAAACTTTAGGAAATAAAAAGACTTGCTAAATTATATGAAGTAAAATTCAGAAAAGTTTAGTTGAAGAACATAGAATCACTCCATGAGATTTTGTCAAAACAGGAAGAAATATCAGCTAAAAAACGAGAGTTATATATCATTACAGCAAAGTTCGATAACCATTATGCTAAAAACCGTTACTTTAATTTCTTTTGTTTTAACTAATTTTATTAACTATTTAAAATTTAAAGTTTCAAATATTAGTTATAAATAAGTTAATTCGTTAAAGAGTTATAGTTTTTGCCGATTTGAAAAGATTTTAAAGAGATTGCCGAATCCGCCATTTTCTCGTTTGAAATAGAGACAATGCAGTGAAATCGTCAACCAACGCCTACGTAAATATTGTTTGCCAAATTAATCAACAAGGAAGTGAAAAGTTGAAAGGCATGGCATAAATTTGTGGTAACCTGACGGACTTGTGAATGTGAGAATTGGCTGAGGAAAAAAGACATTGCTGTAAAATCGTCAACCAATCGGCTACAAGAATACCCTTTGCCAACTTAAAAAATAAGAAAGTAAGCGAGTGTTGAAAGCATCTCAGAGAATTGTGGTATCCAGCCGAACTTCCTTGTAATAAAAGAAATGGCTGAGAGGAAAAATATAAGAAAAGAAGAAATAACTTGAAATAACTCTGCAATATATATGTTATGTGGTTTTAAGATATGATTAAATTCTCAAATTTTAAGACTCATTTATTTGATTTAATAGACAATTCTGCTTTTGAATTTTTTAGAACCTTTTAACATTTTATTTTTGGTTAATTTGATGAAAAATTCTTCAATAGTCATTCAATATGAACTATGACTTGATTCTAAATTTTGAGATTTATAAATTCGATTCTGTAGTCAGTTTTTGATCTCTTGCAACAGACAATTGACAGTTTTTATGACATTCAGTTGTTGTTGGTTCTAATTTTTTCTTTCATTGATTAGAATAAATTAGTTCCCATGACATTCAATTATTGCTGTTTTTTTTTCTTTCATTTTGATTGTTCACCATGTTTTGTGCCATTTTCAGCGTTTGTCTGAATTTGCTTCAATAAAGACTGAAAAAAAAATTCCATGTCTACATATGTCAGCTAGAAATTATAGTTCTCGATAAATCACACAATAATGTTCTATTAAATCGGAAATTATTCGACATTAGTTCGTTGTAACTCAAACAGGAATCTTGTATTTTTATAGTCAAAAAATTCGCAAAGTGATATACATGTATCACCAAACATCAGTCGATCACAATTAATGACGATCAGACAAACGATCAATTGATTACCATTGTTGATTTTATTCGAAAGGAAATATAAACACGCTGGAAGGAAAGGTACAAAGTTAGGACAGCGCGTGATCGATCAACTAGTTGGATTGCTCAATCGATAAAAGCAATTACAAATAAGCGAAATAACAAATGACAATAAAGAAGAAATAATTCATTTGGGACGTCTCTATTGAGTAATTTTGAAATTAATCATTATTCAGATTGTTTAACAAAGCATTCGGAGCTGAACAAGCCGACCTGAGAATCGATGAGCTTCAATGCTATAAAAGCATCTATGCTTCTCAACCGTCACAGCTTTCAGTCTCCGAACCAGCATGAAGCTTCTCTTTTTCGCCTCCCTTGTTCTTTTATCGTTTGCTAGAGGAGAAAATGAACCTCCAGATGATGCCACTTTTGTGAGTTTCATTAATAAGAACAATTATTTGTTTTTGCAATAACCACGTTTATTTTTATTAACAAACCAAAAAGAGATAATGTTACTTAGTTTCAAACAACCTTGAATATTATTTATTCCGGCATCATGCTTCATTTAATTCGTAAACATTCTCAAATGTACTTTTTACTACACTGAGGAAACCCTTGTCAATAAGGGAGCCATTTTAGAGAATATTGAATTGCATCGTGAGTAAATAACTGTTGCAGGAATACATGAAGAGGTATGGCTACTTGGAAGAAAGTGATTTGAACAATGCTGAAAGAGTCAGGCAAGCTATAGAAGACATGCAAGCTTTTGGAGGACTTGAAATCACTGGTGAAGAATATTTTTCAAATTTAAATACGAAAATTGAAATCAATTTTTAATGTACAAAAGTTCCTTATAAGCTTCTGACCATTAATATCAATAACATTATTTCAATGAAGCCAAAGTTGTTAAGTTGGATCGGTTAAAATCGTCATCAAATTGAAATCCTGCCAGGCCAAATGAACGAAGCGACAAGAGAACTGAGCAAGAGAGCGAGGTGCGGAGTGGCTGATCTGGAACCGGGAGAGACTAGAAACAAAAGATATCTTCATTCATATAGTTGGCTAATTTACTTCTGTTTTTATCTTCTAGTTATGAATTAAGAAGAAATTGAGTAAGAGTAAATTTCAAAAAAAGTCGAGGAGTCTTGTTCGAAAACTGTGAGCCCTTCTAATTAGTGGAACATTTTTAATTTAGTTAACATGGTTTGTATAGTTAAATTATTTACGTTAATTCATTTTAACAAATATAATTTCAACCAACGAAACTTCCAAACTTTCAAACGTTGAAACGTCTGCGCTTGAAACATAACTCAATCTGGATTTAGTCTTTTTCATAGCTCCTAAAAACCTATACTGATTCTATACTCTCTTCTGACAAAAGTAACATCTCCTTTCTCTGCTTAGATTTCTTCTCTGTTTTCAACCCTGTTGACCACTCTACTTCAGCAGCTAGAAAATTATTTTGCTATCTTGTCTTTGATGGATTTTCTCTTATCTTTTCAACAAAACTTCTAGTTTCTATAAAAATTTTTTATTCTTCTCATTCTTCTTTCCCATTTGCTGTCTCTCAGGGTTCTGTTTTTGGTTCTCTCCTCTTTATTCTCTGTACCTTTTAACTCCCAAAAATTATTAACTTATTTTCTTTTCAGATTAAACTTTGTGATGATGACTTTTAAATCTTTTTTTCATTTGCTAAATCCGATTTATCTACTACTGTTTGTAATTTATCTTCCTGTATAGAAAAAATAATCCATTGGAATCATTCTATGTTTCTCAAACTGAACCATTTGAAATTGGATCTTATATACTTTAGCAAGTCCTTTCGACTCCCTGACTTTCTTCCTTCAATTAATATTTCATCAAACCTTTCACTCGCGCCTTCTCCTACCATCCATGGTTAAGGCTTCATTGTTGATTCTTCTCTTTCTCTCATACCACAAATAAAATCTGTAACTAAAGCATCTTTATTCCATCTTCATCGCATCAAGCAACTGAAAATTTCCCTAGACAATCCAACTCTCAAATTACTAGTTTCTTGGGTTATTTTGTCCCACTGATTATTGTAACTCTTTATACTATGGAATCTCTGAGACCACGCTACCCCCTCTCACTAAAGCTTTTAATAGCGCTGCCCATTTAGTTTCTGGCCCTCATAGACTCTCTCGTCTAACTCCTACCCTTATCTCTTTACACTGGTTGCTTCTCAAAAGATCACTTTTCAAAATCTGCACTCTCATGTTAAAAATAAAAAATAGGCACACCTGCTTACTTGAAAAAACTTTTTTTATTTGCTCCCTCGTGAGGGGCTGAGGTCTTCTATCCATTCTCACCCATTTCGAGCACCATCTAACTATGCTAACTTATGCTAAATCTGCACTTTCCTACTGTGGTCTTCTTTCATGGGACTTCCTTCCAATCTTACTTCTGTTACTTTTTCACTTTGTTTTCGTGAAGGTTTTAAAAAATTTTCGTTTAAGCAGTTCGTTGTAGAGTGCTTCCAAAGAGTTGGGACTCAAAGCTGTACAAATGCTTTGATTAGACTAGATACCTTAATAATCCGTGTTGATCCGAATGATGCGCCTGCAGCATAATGGTTAGAAAGAACGCTTTCGAACGTGATTATCAGGGTTTTTCGGCTTAGTTCAAGTTTGAGTTGTAAAAAGTGACAACTCAGGCAAAGAACATATTATTCTTTGTGACTAGTCTATTTAAGACTGAACGGAGGCGCTGCAATTGATTGTCTTGGCGATTTATATAAAAATTAATTCAACCATTTTATTACAAGGTTATTATATAATGTCAACATTTGTACAGGAAAGTGGCTCACAATGCCTATCACCTACAGCATCCACAACTATCCCACTAATGTTTTGGGAGGCCTCACTCACAGTAACATTGATGACATTTTGGCAAGAGCTTTCAAGGTCGCCTGTTTACAAAATACTTGTTACTTTATTGCATCTACCACCTTTCTTCACTTACTGTCGGGTTATTTATAATTTAATTTTATACTTAAAATTTTGTACTCGGAATTGAAATTTTTTTTAATTTATTCCCAATTATTTTGTCTTAATTGACCTTTTGACGTCCATCTCACACCAGAAATGGTCGGACGTTAGCAGCTTATCTTTCTCGAAAATTGACGGTAATGCTGACTTAGACATCTATTGGTACTCTGGTGACCACGGCGACGGCTATCAGTTCTATGGCGTAGGAGGGGCTCTGGCTCATGCCTTTTATCCGAGGAAAGGACAAATCCACTTTGATGACGATGAAACGTGGACTGATGCCAATCCCACTAGTGATTCTTTTTAGTTTTCAATATATAAAAAAATAAATATTCGAAATTATAAAATTTTTATGATTAGTGCTACTTTCTTTTTTCTCTTTGTCGTGTAACTTGTACAATTATTCACTTACCAGCGTCCCAGCTCTATCTGGAGTACATAGCGGCTCATGAATTTGGACATGCCCTCGGTCTCAAGCACACAACTGTACCGGGAAGTGTCATGTGGCCATCATATTACGGAGTTACTACCGCATACACTCTTGGTCCCGATGATATTGCAGGCATAACAGCCAAGTATAGCTAAACACACTTTGAATGCAATATTCAAATCTCTTAGAACTCCTCGCGAGTTCATACCCCTTTAACGAGCTTTTATTTTTTGGTTTTGGAATAAACTTATATGCATCACTTTGTTATTAAAACTAAAAACTTGATAAACTCTCGAAACTTCGCGAGAGTTATGAAAAAAAATTTTAGTTTTATTTTTTTATAATCTTTATTAAATCAAATCCAGACAAACGCTGGAAATGATACAAAACATGGTGAACAGTCCGAATGAGAAAAAAATTAAAATCAGCAATAACTGAATGTCATAAGAATTGTCAAGTGTCTGTTTCAAGAGATCAAAAAATGACTATAAAATCAAATTTATGAATCTCAAAAATTTAGAATTGAGTCATAGTTGATATTGAGTGACTATGAAGAATGTTTTTTTCATAGTTTTTCTTAGATCAAGTCCAGAAATACGCTGGAAATTTAAAAAAAACACGGCGAACAATCGAACTAAAAAAAAATTAAAATATTCGAGAACAGAGTGTTATCAGTCATAAAAGTCAGCATTGAACTCACAAAAAACGGCAAAAAAGGTAAGCATAGAGGTTCAAATTAAAAATGATGAACAATGAGTATTATGAGCTTATTGAGTATTGAGAAGACGAGGAAGGAATGTTTTGTCTTGGTAGGAGGACTAAGTTGTTTGGTGTAATTGTGCGTTTGTATTCACATATCATGGGATGTAGACTTGACAGGTGGGAGGATCTGATGGAGTACATGGTATGGGTTGTTGGTAACTCTTGAGAACAAACGTTCATCAAGAGATTAAAATATTGCTTTTATTTTAGGATAGTTAGGAGGAAAGTAGTTAAACCTTATAAGTTTATTAAGTAAAGATTGAAGTTGTTTTAAATGTTCTCTATTGGCAAATCTACACCATGAAGGTGTTGCATATTTTATGCGAGATATAATAAAAGATTCAGTTATATCTTATAATTCAGGACTAGCGTCCGTGAGCTTTAATTATTTTAAGCGCATGGAATGTTTGGTAGCATTTAGTAATAATATTGTCAATATGAGGTGTGATGTTGAGAGTTTCAGTGAATGAGACTCCCAGGATAGTGAGGGAAGAAGTTCGTTGGAGAGATGGATGAAGACAAGGGGGTGTTATTTTATTATAATTATTATGTATAATTAATTCATAAGATTTTATAGGTTAGAAGAAAGATTACTTAATTTAGCCCATTCAGATAAAGAGTTTAATTCTAATTGCAAGGAATTACTATTAGATGATGGAATGACGAGATAAGTGTCATCAAAAAATTGATAATTTTATTGAGGGGATGTACAGGTTTAAGAGAAGATGCATTAATAATGAAAGATGATGGACCCAATACAGAACCTTGAACCACGCTAGAATTAATAGATAAGGCACTAATTAATTTATTGTGAAATTTTGTATAATGGGTTTTATTTAAAAAAAATGAAATGAGCAAATTATGAATACTATCATCAAGTTGTAATGAGGCCATGTTAGTGATGAGAGTAGAATGATTGAGTGTCGAATGCCTTAGAGAAATCTAAAGCAATAGGACGTACAAATTTTTTAGAAGTTAAGAGAGAGGTTATGACAGAAGTGAGATAAATGATGGTTGAAGTGGGTGAGCCAGTTGGTCTGAAAGCATATTGGTCCTCAAAACTAGACTTGATGAGGGGGTTAGTTAAACAAGGGTAGATATAGTCTTTAACTATGTATTTTTCAAGTATTTAAGAAATAATAGGGGTAATGGAAATGGGGCGATATTGATTGGGTTGGGTAGGATTATTTATTTTTTTAATAGGGTGAATAATACTATTTTTCCACTGAGCTGGAAAAATGCCTGCTTGATGCACTTGTTGTAGATGGTCGACAAGGGTTCACAGATTGCAGGATAAATAAGTTTGAGAAACCAGTCTGGGAGACCATCAGATCCTTTTCTTTTAGGGCAACTTTTATTAAGAATATAATATACAGTGGAAGATGTGATATAATTAATATTGTGTGGTGCTGATAGCTTATGTGTGGGTTCACAATAGTTGGATGAGTTAGATATAGAAGCAAAATAGCTATTGAGTTTATCGGCACCAATGTTGGAGTTAGCGTTTGCAGGAGAAATCTTTCCACGTAGTTTGTTCACTGTTCTCCACATTGCTTTGCTGCCTCTTTTACTATGAGATAATGAAAGTTTGTTAGAAGTTATAATAATATTTCTGATTTGATGAATGATTGATGTATTTTGGTTTATCTTAACTTCAACCTGAGATAGTTTTTTTATGACGGAAAAATTAAACAAAAAACAAATGGGTTAATAAATGAAGGATCAGAGGATTTTATGGTTCTTTGTTTAAGAGAATAACACTTTTTAAAAATATTATTAACTGTAGTATGAAAAGAATCAGCTGATTTTGTGATTTTTTCATCTAAATCTGCACTTTCCTACTGCGGGTTCCTTCTATGGAACTCTCTTCCCCAAATCTCACCTCTATTATTTCTCTACTTTCATTTCGTAAAGTCCTTAAAACATTGTTGTTTAAACATTTTGTAGCAGAGAGTTTTTGAAAAGTATAATCAGCGCTATACAAATGAGTTGATTAGATTAGATTAGATTAGAAAAAAAATTATTTGATATTGAATACAATTTTCTTAACAATTTATCTTTGATAAATAAATTTTTCAATGAAAATGTAAGTTTGAAAACTATTTTAAATTTAATAAAATTTTTCGAGGCTAAGTCACTTCATGAAACCATATGTGTAAAATGAAGTTATTTTTCTTTTACTCATTATTTAATTAAGGTTTTTTGAATTAATGAGAAAAATGTCTAAAGAAGATTTAATATATGCATTAATATTAATTTTATCTCTAATTTTTAGTTATATTGTTAAATTAATTACAAATCCTTCGTTAAAACGATCGTTTGTGTGTTTCTGTGGAATATTCACCGCGATTTTAACTTGCGGACATGCATTTATTCATTCTTTCATAACAATTGTTGTAAATCTATTTATCATTCGGTTTTGTAGTGCCAAGTTAGTAAAATTTACTCATATGACACCAATACCAATATAGCCATAGTTTGTTCAATTATGTGATTAATTACATTCCTTTCAGGTACATTCATATATTCAGCTTTTTGTGGTGTTTCTCATATTTGACGTTTTTTCGAGTCTCTCACTATTTTGGATTTCCTCCACCCGTTGCTTATCTCAATGCCATTCAACTGTTTAACACCCTCAGGGTAATTCGAACCTTTATCTAATTTTTTAGTATGTTGTATTTTCGAACTTTTTATCAAATTTCAAAAATATAAATAAATTAATTTTATTCAAGATGGTAGGGCTGGCGTTTGAGATGCGAGACTATTACAAAGAAGAAGCCCTTAAAAGTGAACAAAGGCTTGAAACATCAAGAATAATCAATGATTACATAGACAAGTACAACACAAGAGAATATCAAAACTGCATGGCTCGGCCAAGCAGCAGAGTTGTTTATTGTTTGAATAGAGTAAAAAGGGATCCTAATTACTTCAAAAATAACTATAATTTGAAAGAATCAAATACTAATATCAGACAAATATCTGAAGGTATTGATGGCAATTGTAATGTTTTGAAAAATCATGTCTGGACTGCCTATAGAGAGGTTACCTTTTCAAGACTTTTCAGCTACTCCTATTGTTTCATTGGATTAATGACTGGTACGACTAGTGAGGGCAAGATGGATTTTCATATATAATAACTTAATAGTGTATAATTAATACATTCTTGTATTCGCATAATAAATTATTATTATTTTTGTTTCATTGGAATATTCAATTTGGATATGAAACATTAAAACTAAATTTCCATCACAAGAATCACTTCGACGGGCATAAATCCAAAAACTTTTTCCACAAGGTCCTTACTACACCTACAAGACCTATGATGACATGGTGAACAACAGAAATAGCAGAAGACTCAATAATTCTCACCATCTTTTTTCTGCCCTCAAGTATTTGCCATTTTGTATCATCATCTTTCTCATCATCAACCACCTTTATTCCCTAGATGTAAGTTGTGTTTGTGTATATATATATATATATATATATATATATATATATGTTTGTGTGTGTGCGTGTATGCGTATGTGTGTGTGTGTGTGTGTGTGTGTGTGTGTGTGTGTGTGTGTGTGTGTGTGTGTGTGTGTGTGTGTGAGTGTGTGCAGGTCAGCATGTTTGTGTGTGTTTACATGTGTGTACATTTACATATGCGTGTTTTCCAAGTATTTGATATAGGTATTTTCATTGAAAACCTTGCTTGCAGACTGTCAGGGCGCCTTCCTTCGGGAGCTCTCCACTCTCCACTCGTCTTTCATACATGGTCATCATGTTTGCAATGTTCCGAGCTCGCTTATATATAGGTGGGTTTTCATGGTGTTATGATGATGTACTTGGTAGGGAGGAGGTTGCGGAGTGAAACATTCTTTTCAAACTTATAAAACTTTTTTTTCTATAATCATCTTTTTCATCCGTTTATAAATCTTCTTCAATACTGTCACAGCATGGCTTTTGTCGGAAGCGGTGTGTGTGGTTTCATGTTTGGGTATCTATCCAATCACATCACAGCCTCGCACTGGAAGCGGACCCACCAACTTGATGGCCTACTATGATTGGTTAATCATTGTTTCCATGATTTGATTGTCTATATTCTTCTTCATGCCAATGATCTTTTGGTTTAATTGTCTGTATCTCCACTTTATTTCAGCGATATTTCATAAAATTAACATTTTGGATAAATTTGGAAAAATCTGAATCTGATTATCCCGGGTTTTTCTTGTATTCTTTTTCTTTCATTTTATTCCTTTTCTCTAATCCTGTCCCATGTTCACAGACTTAATTATTGTATGAGGTCCTTCCACTCTGCTTCTATGCACCTCATCTCTTCTCTTCTTCTTCACATCCTCCTTGACTCGATCCATTTTTTAGATTGACTTTTCTTTTTTTATATTTTTTAAATATTGAAATTTTAAATATTTGTCGTTTTTTTTATACTTTCCCTACCATCCATTAAAAATCTCAAATAACTTCAAACTCCTACTCACTGCCGCTTTCATCTATTTATTTGAAGAGTTTTTCATATCACTCCAACTTCAAAAACCCTTTTCAATAATTTTACCTTAATTTCTTCCAATGAATTTTTATTTTAATCAACGTTGAATTTTTCAACGTTATATCGCATCCATTAGCTCATTATCTTTTAATTTACTCATTATCATCATCCAAGTTCATCACCTCCTAATTCCATATTAAATAATTGTATTTATGTTTGTTTCTTTTTTTCTACCATAATGCTAATAAAATGAATAATTTTCGAGGGGCCTCGAGATTCTATAGGGTAATGTCACTATAATAGTAGTCGTAATTGTATTGTTTTGTATTATGTTAGTAATTAATTCTTATGAGCTCCACTATTGCACCTTCATGCTGCTGGCAGGTTGCAGTGGTCAGATGAGGAGAAGTTGCATGCCCAGTACAACTTCGAGGCCATCAGGAACCTCGACATTTATGGTATCGTTGTTGTTTTTTTCAGTCTGATTTTATTTATAAGGCTCTGAGGCAATTAAATTCCACTACAACTTCTCCTGTATTAATACTGGTCACAGAGTAACACAACGGTCAAACAAATCCACGCTGAATTCTAAGCGTACCACACCACACTATAATCCAAGCGCACCACATTATGACCACACCACACCACTCTAACCAAACTACACCACTTCTCAACCAAGCCACACCACCTTTCAACCAAGCCACACCACCTTTCAACCAAGCCACACCACCTCTCAACCAAGCCACACCACCTTCCAACCAAGCCACACCACCTTCCAACCAAGCCACACCACTTTCCAACCAAGCCACACCACCTTCCAACCAAGCCACACCACCTTCCAACCAAGCCACACCACCTTCCAACCAAGCCACACCACCTTCCAACCAAGCCACACTACACTTCAGCCATTCATTCGCAGGCTGTGAGTTGTCACCCACCATGCGTCAAGGCATGCGCTCGTGGAACAGGAGTGTTCAGTACTGGCTCGCCTCCTTTGTTCATAAGAGGCTGCCCTTCAAGATTCCTGTCCTCAGGTTAGCATGACGGCGTTGTTGTTTTTGTGTTTTTTTGTTGTTTTTTTTTTCTGTTTTTATTTTTCTGTTATATCGCAAGCACTTGAGGAGGACCCTCGAAACCGCTACAGCTGGCTGTGGAAGGCGCATTAGTTCGTCAAAAGGCTCAGAGAATTACATGACAATAATGGAAGCTGCAAGGTAGTTAAACCAGAGATTTATGACTGATTCGACCTCTTGTTCACACAGTCGACAAAGATCTGACTGTTTTGTCTGTGAACTGCAGTCATTGGTGGAGACTTGGTGGTGCCTGCTTTTGAACTTGACTAGATCAGTCAGTTCTGCCTTAGCGAGGGTGCTTTTCTCGACTGTGTTTGTATTGCCGGTATAAAGGTCCAGAAAGTGGCTGTGGTTACTCATCTTTTTGAAGGGTTACCGTTTTCTATTTCAGTGGAAGTTTAAGAGCTCCCATCCACGTCTACCGCTCTATTGCCCAAACGTTGGAGTGACTGGAAACCCGGAAAATGTGCAAATTCTTTGAAGTTGCACATTTTGGCGACGGACTGTTGGAAAGCGACCATGGCTGGGTCGGTTTGTGAGGGTTTCCTGCTGCTTTGACTATTGATTTACAATCACAGACAATAGCCGCTCTGTGCCGGTTATTTACTTTTTCTAGCCAATTCAAAGCAGCTTCTAAAGCTGCATTTTCTGCAAAAAATGATCATGGGTGAAAAATAGTATGAGATTAGAAGAAGGTAGATGAGCTAAGGTGCGGAATACAAGTGAATTCAGGGAATTAAATAAATTGAAAATGTTACTTGAACTGAACCAATTCATACCCTAAAAATCTTTTCTGAATTCGCAGAAAGGTAAATGAGGCAACGGTTTCAAGCTGGCGCCTTTGAAATAAAATTTTTCATGCCGTTGTATTTTTTTCTTTTTAATGGAGTATCTCTTAGTTCATTATGATATTAATAATTATTTTTAATGCCTCTACTTATGTCACTGTTTTGTTCCTCAGAGTGGCATTGACGATGTTGGTAAGCGCCTACTGGCACGGCATCCATGCTGGTATTATTATTATTCTTCTTCTTTTCATTATTACTATTTTTATTATTTCTTTAATATTTTTTTCTTCATTTTCTTCACCACCAGGCTATTTCTTGAGCTTCCTGCTCATGCCCTTCTACCTTATGCACGAAGACCTCATGGCTGCCTGCTTCAAGAGGAGTCGATGGTTTGTCTGCTTTATGTTTCGTAGTGTCCTCTTGTTTGTTGTGTCCCCTGTACTTTTGTGCATTGTTATGTCTGTCTACAATGTTGCTTGTTTTTACGTATCACTGGGCATGCTTGTAAGTCTCTTGCCTCTGCTTCTACTTTGTGTGTGTGCTTCTTTGTGGTCTTGTCTGCCACTTTACGTTGTTGTGTGCCTTTTAGCTATGTTGGTCTATGTAGAGTTGTTTTCGCTTATGTGTTGTTGTGTGTGTATGTATGTAGTATTGATTATATGCGTCTGTGTTCATGTGTGTTTTTTATGGTATTGTCTATTTTTGTGGTGTTTTTTGTGTTTTTTTGAGTTTTTGTGTGTGATTTGTTGTGGTTTTTTGTTTGCTTGTATGTGATGTTGTATATGTGTTTGTTTATGGTGTTATATGTTTATGCTTCAAATGTTGTGTGTAAACTGCAAAAGGTGTATGTGCTTGTTTGTGATGTTTTTTGTGCTAGTTTCTGGTGTCGTTTTGATACAACTAAATGACAATTGTACAGACTACAATGCAATCAACCTCACAACCATCACACAACCATTCCACCATCACAACAACCAGCACTACAGTTTACATTTGTAATCATCAAATAACAACACCATCATAGGGCGAAAAGCCTTAAAGCTCTGGACCGCTTCAACAAGCTCACTTGGTTTCTGAAGATGCGTTTGTTCGAATACACGAGCATGGGATTCTTGCTCCTCAAGTATTACGACACCTCCAACTACTGGCGTGGGATAGGCTTTTGGGGGCACTTGTTCATACCCGTTTCGTTGGGAATGGGTCTGTTGTGGAGGAGTTTGCAGTGGCTCACCAGCCGCACACATGTTGCGACTGAGGTTAATGTCGTCAGTGATGTCGGTACTAGTGGCGTGGCTGTGACGAGGAACTATGGTGGCGTGGATGATGCTCATTCTGGCGCTCACATGGCTTGGTGATGGAGAGTTTTTTAGCATCACTGGTGTTACCCGAGAAGGTTTATACAGCGAATGCTTCAAGGAAGTGGTCAAGAGAGGGAGTTGTTGATTCTACAACCATTTGTTCCGTGTGCATGTTTCATCTTCTATCACATCCTTTTCTTTTCTTCGTAACTTGCACCTCGGCTCATCCACCGTTAATAACGATATTTGTATTATCTTCCTTTTTTAGATTAAAGACTACTTCTTCAGTTACCTTCGAATGCATTATTCAATTTCTTTGTCGTTATGTGCTTCCTCTTCGTTGTTTCTTCTCATTCTCACTGAACATTATCTAAAAAATATTTGTCTGCCTTGAATGTTTTCTGATTTTTCACATC
>OX387248.1:2903034-2933034 GCA_947562095.1 Branchellion lobata
AAGCGGCAACGAGATGTCGAATCGTCCTTAAGGCGCCCCCACCTTCTTGGATCTAGTTGAATAAAAATAAAAATAAAAATAATAACAATAATAATAATAATAATAATAATAATAATAATAATAATAATAATAATAATAATAATAATAATAATAATAATAATAATAATAATAATAATAATAATAATAATAATAGTAATAATAATAATAATAATAATAATATAATAATAATAATAATAATAATAATAATAATAATAATAATAATATAAAATAAAATAAATGCAAAAAAAATAATAATAATAACAATAAAAAAAATAATAATAAAAATAAAAATAAAAATAATAAGAAGATAAAAAAATAATAAAATACCTTACTTTTAAAGCGCTAAGACAAGCAGATGTATCGGCCCCGTTCAATCATTGAGACAATCAGGTCTTGAAGATTATAAGGTAATTTATATAAGTATGTCATGGTCTGAGAGCACAAACCTCAACCTTCCTGAAGCCTCCATCAAGGCTTTCATCCCACCTGCCTTGAAACATATATCAAGTCCTCTATCCCACCTCCATCAAGGCCTCCATCAAGGCCTCCATCAAGGCCTCCATCAAGGCCTCCATCAAGGCCTCCATCAAGGCCTCCATCAAGGCCTCCATCAAGGCCTCCATCAAGGCCTCCATCAAGGCCTCCATCAAGGCCTCCATCAAGGCCTCCATCAAGGCCTCCATCAAGGCCTCCATCAAGGCCTCCATCAAGGCCTCCATCAAGGCCTCCATCAAGGCCTCCATCAAGGCCTCCATCAAGGCCTCCATCAAGGCCTCCATCAAGGCCTCCATCAAGGCCTCCATCAAGACCTCCATCAAGGCCTCCATCAAGGCCTCCATCAAGACCTCCATCAAGGCCTCCATCCCACTTGCAAATGAAAACTCGCTTCCTTACAAGACACTCGAGCAACCACCGCAGAGTCACTGGAGCGATTGAAGCTCTTACATCACCCACTACCTCTTCCATGAAAACCACCTTTAAGATCCTGGCACTCTAGCGGGCTTCCATCTTATCAGTTAAGAGAGGACACCACGATAAAGATTTCAGTGGTTAAATCCTTATCCCACTCTCAAACCCACATCTTCTTCACTAATCTAATCTAATCAAATTACTTGTATAGCGCTGATCCACATTTTTCAAAAGCGCTCTGCTGCGAAATGTTTATTAAAAAAAGTTTTAAGGGCTGTGCGAAATGAAAGAAGAGAAGTAATAAAGAGCTCCATAGAAGGGACCCACAGTAGGAAGGTGCAGCTTTAGCATAGGTACTATTGGAAGGTATCCTAAAAAATGAGAAAAAGTAGATCTCAGTCCCTTACAAGGAGGCAACTTAGAAAGGTCAGCTAAGTAGTTAGGTGAGTGAGCTTCTTTTATTTCAAACATGAGAGTGCAGACTTTGAAAACTGATCTTTTTTAAAAAGCAACCAGTGTAAAAAGAAGAGTTAGACAAGAGAATTTTTGAGTGCCAGAAACTAGGCGGGTAGCGGTATTAAAAGCTTCAGTGAGAGGGTGTAGCGTTGTCTCAGGGATTCCATAGTGTAAAGGGTTACAATAATCAAATAGAGGCCAAATAAGAGAGAAAACTTTGTAGCTTGAGGGTTGGATTGTCTAAGAAAAGTTTCAGTAACTTGAAACGGCGAAGATGAAAAAAAAATGGTTAAGCTACATATTTTATTTGTGGTATGAGAGAAGGTGAAGAGTCAAAAATGAAACCTAAGCTATGGATGGTGGAAGAAGGGGTGAGTGAAATGTTTGATTAAATATCAATTGAGAGAAGAAATTCAATAAGTCGAGAAGACTTGTTGAAATGTATAAGATCAAATTTTAAGGGATTGAAATTGAAGAACATAGAATCACTCCAAAAATTATTTTAAGAAGACAAGAAGAGATTTTGGAGATAATAGAAAATAATTTATATTTAGGAAATGAAGTAAAGATGTAAGAGTCATCAGCATAAATTTGACTCTGAAGAGAAAATGATGAAATAATTCTTGGGAGTTCAGAAATATAAAAAATGAAAAGAAAAGGACCAAGAACAGAACCCTGAGAAACACCAAATGAGAAAGAGGAAGGAGTAGAATAAAATTTGTTCATAGAAACTACAAGACTCCTGTCGGAGAGGTGAGAGGAAATCCATTAAATAAAGAAGACAGAACTCCCAAGTTTCGAGTTGCTGAATTAGTGTAGAGTGGTCGACAGTGTCAAAAGCAGTAAAGAAATCCAAGCAAAAGAGGAGGGAGATATTACCCTTGTCACAGGAAAGCAAAGAACCATTATATATTTTTGAAAGGTAGTTTCCAGTACTGTGAAAGGGAAGAAAACAGACTGAGTAGAAAGTATTGTTAGCCTCAAAAAAGAAAGAAACTGGAAATAGACAACTTTTCAAGAATTTTAGAAATAAGAAAAAGATTAGATATAAGCCTATAGTTTGTTGGTAGATAAGTGTCTAGAAATAATTCTTTAATTATTGGTGTGATAATAGATTTTTTCAGAGTAGAAGGGAAGATTGCTGTAATTAAAGAAAGATTTTTTGGCTCAAAAGTAGTTGGATAGAAAAAGAAAGAAAGCTCTTTGAAAACATGAGTTGGTATGTGGTCAAGAGGACATGTGGAAGAAGATATTGAATTGTTTAGATTAGCAGAAAGGGTTATTGGGGAGAAGTTATTAAGAGAAGCATCACAGAGTTTTGTAAAAATAGAAAATGAATTATCATTTCTCGAAGGAAGAACTTTGTGAGACATGGTGTCTTGGAAACGCTGTGGAGAAAAATGAGGAGGTGGGAAGTTTTTATAAAATAATCTAGAAAGGGAGTCCTATTTAGACTTGGAGGATGAGGCAGATTTTATGGAGTCAATGAGAAAGGAAGAATGCTTGGAGTAGAGAAGACTTCTATAGGATGATAACTCCTTCTGCCATTTGTTCCATGAGGCTGTAGAACGATTTGCCCGGTAGAGTCGTTCAAGCTTCCGAACAGCCCTTTTGGCAAAAAAGCATTGGCTATCAAACCATAAAGCCTTAGAAGAAGTAAGGCGAAAAAGGATGTCTTTGTAAGGAAAACAGCATCAAGACCTTCAGAAGAGGATCATTGGAGGCTGTTAGAAAAAGATTGGGGTCAGAGAAAGAAAGAAGATCAAAGGAAGACTGAGAGAAGGATTTATGAAGAATCTTATCTAGTTCATTATTTAGTTTTGAAGAATAAGGATTCAATTTATTATTATGAGAAATATTAAACTTTTTCAAAATATGAAAAGGGGAAGAATGCATATAAAGAGTCTCAGTTAAAATTGAAAACTCTTCAAGGAAAAGTGGGAGGGAGGAAGAAGGAGGCCTATCAATTAGTGCAATAACAAAAGTGAAATTAGAAGGAGATTTGAATGATGAAAATAGACATTCGAATGAAGAGTAAGAAGGATAGTGAATGTTAAAAGTAGAAAATGTAGATTTATAGAACAAAGAAATGCCACCATAGGAGGAGTGAGAAGAAGAAAAAGGTTTTGTAGGAGACCTAGCCAATTCAATAAAAGAGTGAAATGAAGGAGAGGCAGAAAGTAAAGAGGGTGATGTGGCATCTTCATGCCATGTCTCAGTTAAGCCTAAAAAGTCTATAGAGGAAGTTAGAAGATTAAAAATGTGTAAAGATTTATTGTTCAGTGACGTGGTGTTTAATAAAGAAAGGTTTAGTTCATTATTAGAATTTGAAAGAGTCGGGTAAGGAAGCAGTTTTGTTTATTTATTTTTAGGTTTTTCGTGAGAATTTTTTTTTGAAGAAAACGGGACCTACGATTAAAATTTATTAAGTTTAGATGAAAAGTTTTACGTCTAACAAGGCGAGGTGGACGAAAGGGAACAGAAGAAAGATTCCGAAGAAAGTCGTGAGAGTAATTCATTGAAAATTTTAATAAAAAGTATATATTGCAAACCATTAATTGAATCTGATAATGATGAAATATAAAAAAATTAACATAAAGTTTCGTCCAAATTGCAAGTTTAAAAACAGTCCGTAGCAAAAAAAGGCGTTTGTCACACTGCTGAGCAAAGACCTAACTAATGTAAAACTCCTCAACCCACATCCCTTTCTCGATTTGTTTGGAACTGATTAAGGAAATGATTCCCTCAAAGGTTTTTATTTTATTTTTCAGACACAATTATTTATTCTTTGAAGACGTTTATTGTTTTGAGTTTTATTGTGTTGCAAAGGTTGAAGTGATGAGACAGAATGATGAGGGAGCATGGCTTCCTAGTGGCAAACAAAATTCAATTAGGCGAGCTGATACACCGAAAGATAAAAAGCTTGTGACTTTAGATAAAAAAGATCGCAATTCCAGAGGTTCGAGAATGTAAAAAGTTCAAAACCTTGAATGCGTTTGTGCCACAAAAAAAGTGAATCCATAAATTCCTTAGCTCAACATTTTCTTTATAATTTTTTCCCAAACGAAATTTCGAAACACAATGCATAAAACTATAAACTTCAGAACAAGCTGAGCCAAAGTAATTTTTTGTTTTTGCCTTATTTTCTTGTTGTTTTCGTCGTTGTTGGGGCCGTTGTTGTTGTTGTCGTTGTTTTTTCTGTGACTAGTATTAACACCAGAAGGATTGCTTTTTAGTTGGGTCTTTTGTCTTTTGCAATTAAAAAAACATTAGTGTTTGTTCCTCCACTTGATCTTGGCTTGCCATGAAGACCACGCAACAACACCGATAAATCCATTTAAATCTTTTTGAGCCTCTAGAAGGCTGTTTGAAAATAACCTTAGCAACATATGAATTCCGTTGAAATAAAGGAAGTCCTTGAAGTCGCTCCGTGAAGCTAGTGGTAGCTCCGTGAAGCTAGTGGTAGCTCCGTGAAGCTAGTGGTAGCTCCGTGAAGCTAGTGGTAGCTCCGTGAAGCTAGTGGTAGCTCCGTGAAGCTAGTGGTAGCTCCGGGAAGCTAGTGGTAGCTCCGTGAAGCTAGTGGTAGCTCCGTGAAGCTAGTGGTAGCTCCGTGAAGCTAGTGGTAGCTCCGTGAAGCTAGTGGTAGCTCCGTGAAGCTAGTGGCAGCTCCGGGAAGCTAGTGGTAGCTCCGTGAAGCTAGTGGCAGCTCCGGGAAGCTAGTGGTAGCTCCGTGAAGCTAGTGGTAGCTCCGGGAAGCTAGTGGTAGCTCCGTGAAGCTAGTGGCAGCTCCGTGAAGCTAGTGGTAGCTCCGTGAAGCTAGTGGTAGCTCCGGGAAGCTAGTGGTAGCTCCGGGAAGCTAGTGGCAGTTCCGTGAAGTGTTAGAAGTGGCTTCGTGAAACTTTAGAAGTGGCTTGGTGGAGACATAGGTGAAACGACTGGAGTGGCTTGAACGACTGAGAGCGGTGTTACTTGTGCAGACTTTGTGGAGCGGAAAGAAAGACCGGTGAAAAATTAGAAGGCGTCCTATGAACACTCGTGTCTTGCAGGTGCCGTCAACGCTTAATGTCTGCTTCGAGTGCTAGTGCAAGTGGCAACAAGGCATTGTGACCTTTCACGCGTGCTCCCGGTGCCAATGGGGCTAGTGCAAACTCTTAAGAGTGAATGAAAGAATTTTGCTTTTGCTTTTTTTATAAAAAGATAAAAAAATACATGAGGTCTTTTTTTACAGAGATACCACCACAACGAAATGAACACACGAGCGAGAGATGTCACGCGTCCTAGCGTCCAAGAATGTACCAGCCTTATATATCGCAATCAGCACCTTGGTCTTATTTCATGCTCAAACGGTCAATTTATGTTCCATTGTTCGAGTGATTGTTGTTGAAAATTAATTATTCAATTGGTTAATTTTTGAGAAAAATTCTTGACCGCTACAGGAGTCACCCTCTTTGAGGCGGAGTCCCATATGCTGGTTTTTCATTAATTAAAATGAGGTCTTATAACTTACTTGGGTTCATGTTAATTCAAAGATAACTTTCTTCTTAAGGTTTTTCTTTGAATGAGTGCATTGGCTGCTTCATAGCATTTAAGTTGGATTTGTGGATTTTCGCTTTCGGCAAGACAGACAAGTGGTTACAAATTCCGTGATGTTTTGTTTCATCTTTGGCCAGAAGTACCTGAGCCAAGCAGTTCTATGCTTTTCTTTACATGAGTAAAATTTCATCGGGCAACGTGTGATTTATCCAATTAAGGTTTGAGGAGATTATATGGTGGAAGCTAAATTTTTGGATAAATCTTTTGTAAAAGTTAACCATTCCAATGAATCTTCTCGGCCCAGAATTGTCTTGGGGTTGAGGGAAATTCAAAATGGTTTTTTTGTTGTCAGATGAAGGTTTTAAACCTTTTTAGGAAGTCGAGTGACTTTCGATTGGAATATTCGATAGCTTATTAATTAATTGAACAAGCAACGGCGAGCGTTTCATTGATATCGTTTCTTTGAGTTGAGTGGATGGTTGGTGAAGAGCGGTAGCTGGTTAAATCAAAAGGTTGTCTTGACACCCATGCCGGCTTGTTGTGTTGGTGGCTGTTGTTGTTGGTAGAGGTAATGTAAATGTTGTGAAAAAAAATTTTTTTTTTGCGGTTGCAAAATGTATTTTTTTGTGCAAATGTTACTGTGTCTGCTGAAATTTTTGGGGTTGCTAAAATTATTGGTTGGGTTGTTGCAGTTGGTAGAAAAGTCCTGGTTGTTGCTGGTAGAGGTCGATTTCGTTGGGCTTTTCTGTTGCAAACTTTCGATGGGTTTTTTCGTTTGTCGCCAATTGAAAGATATTTTTTAATTGTTTCATACAAAAGTAAAAGAATAAATGAGGTCTTTTTTTATATAGCGATATCACCACAGGGAAACCATACCACGAGTGAGAGACGCTTCCTAACGTCCAAGCATGTACCATCCTTATATACCGCAATCAGCACCTTAATCTTATTTCATGATCAAGTGTTCAAGTTATAATCCATTGTTTGATTGGTTGTTGTTGACAATTAATTATTCAAGTGGTTAACTTTTGACGGAAACTTTGACCGCTACATGAACGTTGAATGTTTGAGTAAACTGTGTGGCGGCTATGACAAAGTGTGCACTCGCATGTCTTAGCACTTAATTATTGACTCATTAAATATTTAAGCAGCTGTCAAATTTGCTTGCGATGTAATGTAAAGATGAAATTTATCGATGCCTTCTCAACACACGCATGTTCCCCGCCACCACAACCACCACGTGTTTCTTCACTCAAAAAAACTCTATAGTTTTAAATTATATCGACAACAGCTTTTGCGCCTTAAACAATTTTTTTTTCCAAAAACATTAGACTTGGTGTTTAAAAGTTATTAAGACAACTTTCAAGCACCTCATCTACCTTTAATGAAGTGAATTAGTTATTTTAAGGCCTCTCAGATAAGCAATATCAAACGCGAGCAAGGCATGCTGGAAGTTCGATCAAAGCAAAACTGAAAATATTTAAAAGAATGTCACTAGGCACAAAAACCAAGTCAAATTAAACTTCTATGCTGCCACTAAATTCTAATCTAATCATTTATACCGCTTCAAGTGTCAGTTCTGATAGAGCTGTTTCTAACTGTGAATTAGTAGAATTGAATTTGAGGCAATTGTATTTACAATGCTTTTTATATCTTTTTTAAAAACTCCGAACGCTTAACGACCTTTATCAGGAAGCTTGAAAGTTGAGAATGAAAGAAAAGAAAACGCACAAGAAAGGCTGTCTTTTTGTTGATTTTGTTGCCAATCGATATGGATTTGAGAGGAATGAGTGAATAGTAGGCGCTGGCACTTGATTGGCATTGCTCGCGTATGCAGCGCCAGTGGTATTGCTGATGGGGGGCCGATTAATCATTAACTTTTATGGAAAATGAGGTGTGATTGAGAAAAAGTAACGGTGAGTTCCATAAGTTTTTATAAGCATTCAACTAAACAAAACTAATTTTTGATCAAAATGATTAAATTCCGTTTTCAAAATGTTGATATTTCAATAATAATAAAGCTACTTCGAAAAGAGGCAATGCAAGCAACTGACAAATCCAATCAATAAGTTTGTATTGCTTTTTTTACGCAAGTGTTCAAAGGTGCTCTTAGAAGAACGGTTTTACTTGCTATTAGGTGACTTAGGCACTCTAGGACGGCATGTGTGTTTTTCTTGAGATGCTCCTTTCCACAACTCAAACTTGAGCTTAGCTGGGAATCGAACCCTGATCCTCACGCTCTATAGCGTGGCTCGTAAACCACTGGGACACAGTCGACAGATTTCATTGTTGAAGGAATCGATTAAGGTTTTATTTTCCAGCCGAAATTTATTTTATTTCCATTTTTCTAGCAATCTCTTCGACGTTTTTGCAGTTTTTAGAGCGGAATGATTGATCGGCACGAGGAGTCATGAAGAGAATGCAGACGTGCGAGTGGTGGTGGTGCATGTTGTTATTGTTTTTTTTGTGTTGTTGTTGCTTTTGCTTTTGTTGTGATTGTTGTTTTCGTGTGTTTTTTAATTAGTATTGTTGGTGGCGTTATTATTGTTGTTTTTGTTGTGATTTTTGTTCAGTCGATGTTGCTGGCGAAAGAGCTATGTCGGTGATGGTGGAGGGATGGTGGTGAATAGGCGACCACCACTTAGAAGACCTTCATGAGGAGGATTTCACTCGAGCTTGCAAGCCTTGAATTATTTTAGCAATGTAGGACTTAGTTTTTTAGATAAAATTGTGGAAGTTTAAAGTTAGTTTTATTTTCAAAACGAAATTTGACATATGGGAGTTTCAGTAAATTATTTATTTTCAACTTGACACTAATTTACTAATTTTTTGAAACTTCTAATGTAGAACTTGCAAGAAATTATAAATCAATTACATCAAATTAAATGAAACCATCGAAAAAATTAGTTTTAATAAAGATTAAGCAATGAATATAGAACAATACTTAATGAAAAATAACCTTTTTATTACTCAATTTAATATCCAAGTACATTTTGAATGGATAACAGAAATGGTTTTAACTAGTTTCAAAATGATGTTGACATGGTCTGCGTCCACCGACGAAAGGAAAAGCTTATGTAAAGGTTGCATGTTTACTGGGTAGTTATGGCCTTTTTACCGTTCTCAACTTTTATTTTCACTCACATCTCAACTAATGTTTCCGGTATCGCGAAAGCGTGTTTGGCCTTTCGTTTACTTCATTGAAACTATTTTGAATTTAAAGTTTCAAATATTAGTTATAAATAAGTTAAATTATCTAAGTGTTGTAGTTTTTGCTGATTACAAAGATTTTGAAAAGATTGTTAAAAAATTGCCGAATTCGCCATTTTCTCGTTTGAAATACAGACATTGCAGGGAAATTGTCAAATAGCGCCTACATAAATACCGTTTGCCAACTTACTCAACAAGGAAATGAACAAGCGTTGTAAGACATTGCACAGAATTGTAGTATCCAGACAGATAGACTTGCTAATTTGAAAAATGGCTGGGAAAAAAGGCATTGCAGTAAAATCGTCAACTGCTCGGCTACAAAAATACCGTTTGCAAGAAATAGGGGCATCCAGACAGACTTTTTTTATTTTATAGTCTTCATTTAAGCAGAGCTAGAAAAACGAGAAAAATGGCACAAAACATGGTGAACAATCAAAATGAAAAAAAAAAAATTAAAATCAGCGATAACTGAATGTCATAAGAACTGTCAAGTGTCTGTTGCAAGAAAAAAAATTTATTATAGGATCAAAGTTATGAATCTCAAACATTTAGAAATGAGTCATAGTTTATATTGAATGACTATTGAAGGTTTCATCAAATTAACCAAAACTGGAATGTTAAAAGGTTTCAAGAAACTCAAGAGCAGAATTGTCTTTTAATTCAAATTAACGAGTCTTAAAATTTGAGAATTGATTCATCTCTTAAAACCACATAACATGAGTATTGCAGAGTTATTTCAAGTCATTTCTTTTTTTCTTATATTTTCCTTCTTAGCCATTTTTCTTATTCACAAGAAAGTCTGTCGGGATACCAAAATCCCTTGAAATGCTTTCAACACTCACTCACTTTTTTGTTTATTAAGTTTGCAAACAGTATTCTTGTAGCCGATGGGTTGACGATTTCACAGCAATGTCTTTTTTTTCTTTAGCTATTTCTTAAATTCACAGGTGAGTCTGTCTGGATACCAAAATTTTGTGCAATGCCTTTCAACACTTGTATACTTTCCTGTTGCATTATTTGGCAAACCTTATTTATGTAAGCGTTGGTTGACGATTTCACTGCGATGTCCGTATTTCAAACGAGAAAATGACGGATTCGGCAATTTCTTAAAAATCTTTTCAAACTCTGCAATTTGAAAAAAACTATAACTTTAAGATAAATTAACTTTAATACACCCGATATTTGGAACTTTAAATTTAAAACAATAGTTACCAAAAATAGTTTAAACTAAGTAAATTAAAGTAACGACCACACACGCTTTCGCCAAACCGGAAACCTTCCCTGTAAACATGAGAAATGGCTGAGCAAGAAAATAGAAGAAACGAAAAATTAACTTGAAAAAACGGTCCATAGTTATACTATGTGGTTGTGAGATATGAATCAATTTTCAATTGTTAAGACTCTTCAATCTGATTTAATAGGCGAGTTTACTTTTGAATTTCTTAGAACCTTTTAACATTCCAGTTTGGTTAATTTGATGAAACATTCTTCAATAGTCATTCAATATGAATTATGAGTCAATTCTAAATTTTTGATATTCATAAATTTGATTCTATAGTCGGTTTTTGATCTCTTGCGACCGACACTTGACCGTTCTATGACATTCAGCTGTTGTTGATTTCATTTTTTGTTTTTTTTGATGGTTCACCATGTTTTATGCCATTTCCAGCGTTTTCCTGGATTTGTTTCAATAAAGACTTTTTTTTTTAATAAGTACTTTTTATAAAACATTTCAGTTAATTTATAATCTTTTTAATAACATTTCAGTTAATTTATAACATTTAAAAAATAACAGTCAAGTTTTTCTATTGGACTCATTTGACTGCAGTGCATCTAATATTTGAAAATTGAAAGTACGGAAACGAGTTGCAAGTCATTTCATCAAAATATTCCCAACCTGCCAACCACAACTAGCTCTTTCAAATCATTCAGCTATTAGTTCGCTGATTGAACTATTTATTATTTCAGTTTAAAAAACAAAATTTAATTCAAAATGAAAAACAAAAAAATTAGACGTTTTCTAAAGTTATGCTCTCCAATTGTTCAAATTCTTCTTCTTACTCTTCAAAGAATAAAAGTACATTAGCTTGATGACTGCGGTAAAAGGTTTGTGAGCCTGATGACCAACAACACAAGCCCTCTCATCTCGCCTCATTAAACAACGATTTCGAAACAATGAGCAAATATTTTGTATCTTTACTTTTTTTATTTATCTTCATAGATCTCAGCTAGAGAAGTCTACTCCTATGTAATATGTAACTGAATAATGGATGCCTTCACAATGTTAATCATGGCTGATTACTTTTACAAATCAATTTTTTTTTCAATCTCCTAACAGAGACTCCCAGTCAAACAAAAGGTGAATCAATCAAAACACACGCACTATTACCTGCGAGAAAAGACATCTCAGCCATGCCTAGGAATGGATGAAGACGTCGCAAACAAGAAGAAGAAGAAAGAGAAGAAGAAGAAGAAGGAGGAGGAGAGGCTGGAAAATGGGGCAGTTGACAGTATGAATGAACAAAAACACTATGGAATTATTAAATACGTTAAACGAGAAATATTTAACAAGACGGAAGAAGTAACTAACAGCGATATAAAGAGAAAAAGCAAAAAGGGCACAGACAACAACTTGTCTCACGTGGTGATACTCAAGGAGGGTGACAAACGCCCTCAAAACAAACTCATCAAGCAGCATGGCTTTGATTACTGCAACATCGAGAAACCATTCTTCGACTACTGCAGAAGGAGCCTCTCAAGCCTTAGCAGAACCCCATCCCACGATGACAACAAGGACAACAACAACAACAGCAGCAGCAGCAGCAGTAGCAGGAAAAGCAGGGAGGTCAAAGAGTCGTTGAGCCAATCGAGTGGAGGGTGGCAGAGCAGCAACTCGCTGGATTGGAGACTGCAGCACCGGGTGCGCATCAACGTCAGTGGACAGATCTTTGAAATCAACGCCAACCTGCTTGACATCCACCCTGAAACGCTGCTCGGAAACCCTGCCAAGTGGCGCAACTTTTTTGATTACGACCGCAAAGAGATATTTTTCGATCGACACCGACCTTCTTTTGAGTCAATTTTCGTGTACTTCCAGTACGGAGGCTTCATTCGGAGGCCCTTGCACGTGCCAAACGACATCTTTCTGGAGGAACTGCTTTTCTATGAGCTCGAAGCAGACCTGATCGAAGAGTACAAGCGAACCGAAGGCTACACCATAGAAGAGGTCAAAATGCCAAGCAACCCCACCATGCGCTACATCTGGAACCTCTTTGAATACCCAAACACGTCCACTCAGGCCTTTCTGATAGCGCTTTTGTCAGTCCTGATGACGGTCATTTCCATAGTCCTCTTCTGCATTGAGACGTTGCCAGTGTTCGCCAACACCCACTGCGTGTCCGACGAGGCTCCCAATTTTATGGACCCCTTCTTCGTGATCGAAACCTCGTGCACATTGTGGTTCACCATCGAACTAGCGGCCCGCTTCATCTCGTGTCCCAACAAGCTCGAGTTTGGCAAAGACATCAAGAACCTGGTCGACATGACAGCTATCGTGCCCTATTACGTCACTCTAACTAACGTCCTCATCTCCATGAGTTGCGCCAGCGCCAAGTCTTCCGCCTCCCTTTCTTTTTTGAGGGTTATCCGTCTTATCCGAATCTTCAAGCTCACCAAGCACTCTGTGGGTCTGCAGATCTTGCTGATGACCTTCAAGGCTTCGTTAGAGGGTCTTGGTCTCTTCTTGGTAGCTCTTTTCGTCAGTCTGCTCGTCTTTTCGTCTGCCATTTACTACGCCGAGCTGGGCAACAAGCACTCACAGATGCACAGCATCCCTGATGCCTTCTGGTGGGCCATCATCACCATGACAACCGTGGGATACGGAGACAAGGTACCTGTGGGAACTGTGGGCAAGTTGATCGGAGCAGCCTGTGCCGTCACAGGAGTACTCACCTTGGCCATCCCTGTTCCTATCATCACAGGCCACTTCAACAGGTTTTATGCACACAAGACTGGCAGGGGTCGTCATGTGTGAAAAAGGTGTTGGAGTGAAGTGGTGTTGGAGTGAGAGGTGTGTTGGAGGGAGAGGGATGTTGAAAGGAGAAGGATGTTGGAGAGAGTGGGATGTTGGAGGGAGAAGGATGTTGGAGGGAGAAGGATGTTGGAGGGAGAGGGATGTTGGAGGGAGAAGGATGTTGGAGGGAGAAGGATGTTGGAGGGAGAAGGATGTTGGAGGGAGAAGGATGTTGGAGGGAGAAGGATGTTGGAGGGAGAAGGATGTTGGAGGGAGAAGGATGTTGGAGGGAGAAGGATGTTGGAGGGAGAAGGATGTTGGAGGGAGAGGGATGTTGGAGGGAGAAGGATGTTGGAGGAAGAAGGATGTTGGAGGGAGAAGGATGTTGGAGGGAGAAGGATGTTGGAGGGAGAAGGATGTTGGAGGGAGAAGGATGTTGGAGGGAGAAGGATGTTGGAGGGAGAAGGATGTTGGAGGGAGAAGGATGTTGGAGGGAGAAGGATGTTGGAGGGAGAAGGATGTTGGAGGGAGAAGGATGTTGGAGGGAGAAGGATGTTGGAGGGAGAAGGATGTTGGAGGGAGTGGGATGTTGGAGGAAGAAGGATGTTGGAGGGAGAAGGATGTTGGAGGAAGAAGGATGTTGGAGGGAGAAGGATGTTGGAGGGAGAAGGATGTTGGAGGGAGAAGGATGTTGGAGGGAGAAGGATGTTGGAGGGAGAAGGATGTTGGAGGGAGAAGGATGTTGGAGGGAGAAGGATGTTGGAGGGAGAAGGATGTTGGAGGGAGAAGGATGTTGGAGGAAGAAGGATGTTGGAGGGAGAAGGATGTTGGAGGGAGAAGGATGTTGGAGGAAGAAGGATGTTGGAGGGAGAGGGATGTTGGAGGGAGAAGGATGTTGGAGGGAGAAGGATGTTGGAGGGAGAAGGATGTTGGAGGGAGAAGGATGTTGGAGGGAGAAGGATGTTGGAGGGAGAAGGATGTTGGAGGAAGAAGGATGTTGGAGGGAGAGGGATGTTGGAGGGAGAAGGATGTTGGAGGGAGAAGGATGTTGGAGGGAGAAGGATGTTGGAGGGAGAAGGATGTTGGAAGGAGAAGGATGTTGGAGGGAGAGGGATGTTGGAGGGAGAAGGATGTTGGAGGGAGAAGGATGTTAAAGGGAGAGGGATGTTGGAGGGAGAAGGATGTTGGAAGGAGAGGGATGTTGGAGGGAGAAGGATGTTAAAGGGAGAAGGATGTTGGAGGGAGAAGGATGTTGGAGGGAGAAGGATGTTGGAGGGAGAAGGATGTTGGAGGGAGAAGGATGTTGGAGGGAGAAGGATGTTGGAAGGAGTGGGATGTTGGAGGGAGAAGGATGTTGGAGGGAGAAGGATGTTGGAGGAAGAAGGATGTTGGAGGGAGAAGGATGTTGGAGGGAGAAGGATGTTGGAGGGAGGAGGATGTTGGAGGGAGAAGGATGTTGGAGGAAGAAGGATGTTGGAGGGAGAAGGATGTTGGAGGGAGAGGGATGTTGGAGGGAGAGGGATGTTGGAGGGAGTGGGATGTTGGAGGGAGAAGGATGTTGGAGGGAGAAGGATGTTGGAGGGAGAAGGATGTTGGAGGGAGAAGGATGTTGGAGGGAGAAGGATGTTGGAGGGAGAAGGATGTTGAAGGGAGAAGGATGTTGGAGGGAGTGGGATGTTGGAGGGAGAAGGATGTTGGAGGGAGAAGGATGTTGGAGGGAGAAGGATGTTGGAGGGAGAAGGATGTTGGAGGGAGAAGGATGTTGGAGGGAGAAGGATGTTGGAGGGAGAAGGATGTTGGAGGAAGAAGGATGTTGGAGGGAGAAGGATGTTGGAGGGAGAAAGATGTTGGAGGGAGTGGGATGTTGGAAGGAGAAGGATGTTGGAGGGAGAAGGATGTTGGAGGGAGAAGGATGTTGGAGGGAGAAGGATGTTGGAGGGAGAAGGATGTTGGAGGGAGAAGGATGTTGGAGGGAGAAGGATGTTGGAGGGAGAGGGATGTTGGAGGGAGAAGGATGTTGGAGGAAGAAGGATGTTGGAGGGAGAAGGATGTTGGAGGGAGAAGGATGTTGGAGGGAGAAGGATGTTGGAGGGAGAAGGATGTTGGAGGGAGAAGGATGTTGGAGGGAGAAGGATGTTGGAGGGAGAAGGATGTTGGAGGGAGAAGGATGTTGGAGGGAGAAGGATGTTGGAGGGAGAAGGATGTTGGAGGGAGAAGGATGTTGGAGGGAGAAGGATGTTGGAGGGAGTGGGATGTTGGAGGAAGAAGGATGTTGGAGGGAGAAGGATGTTGGAGGAAGAAGGATGTTGGAGGGAGAAGGATGTTGGAGGGAGAAGGATGTTGGAGGGAGAAGGATGTTGGAGGGAGAAGGATGTTGGAGGGAGAAGGATGTTGGAGGGAGAAGGATGTTGGAGGGAGAAGGATGTTGGAGGGAGAAGGATGTTGGAGGGAGAAGGATGTTGGAGGAAGAAGGATGTTGGAGGGAGAAGGATGTTGGAGGGAGAAGGATGTTGGAGGAAGAAGGATGTTGGAGGGAGAGGGATGTTGGAGGGAGAAGGATGTTGGAGGGAGAAGGATGTTGGAGGGAGAAGGATGTTGGAGGGAGAAGGATGTTGGAGGGAGAAGGATGTTGGAGGGAGAAGGATGTTGGAGGAAGAAGGATGTTGGAGGGAGAGGGATGTTGGAGGGAGAAGGATGTTGGAGGGAGAAGGATGTTGGAGGGAGAAGGATGTTGGAGGGAGAAGGATGTTGGAAGGAGAAGGATGTTGGAGGGAGAGGGATGTTGGAGGGAGAAGGATGTTGGAGGGAGAAGGATGTTAAAGGGAGAGGGATGTTGGAGGGAGAAGGATGTTGGAAGGAGAGGGATGTTGGAGGGAGAAGGATGTTAAAGGGAGAAGGATGTTGGAGGGAGAAGGATGTTGGAGGGAGAAGGATGTTGGAGGGAGAAGGATGTTGGAGGGAGAAGGATGTTGGAGGGAGAAGGATGTTGGAAGGAGTGGGATGTTGGAGGGAGAAGGATGTTGGAGGGAGAAGGATGTTGGAGGAAGAAGGATGTTGGAGGGAGAAGGATGTTGGAGGGAGAAGGATGTTGGAGGGAGAAGGATGTTGGAGGGAGAAGGATGTTGGAGGAAGAAGGATGTTGGAGGGAGAAGGATGTTGGAGGGAGAGGGATGTTGGAGGGAGAGGGATGTTGGAGGGAGTGGGATGTTGGAGGGAGAAGGATGTTGGAGGGAGAAGGATGTTGGAGGGAGAAGGATGTTGGAGGGAGAAGGATGTTGGAGGGAGAAGGATGTTGGAGGGAGAAGGATGTTGAAGGGAGAAGGATGTTGGAGGGAGTGGGATGTTGGAGGGAGAAGGATGTTGGAGGGAGAAGGATGTTGGAGGGAGAAGGATGTTGGAGGGAGAAGGATGTTGGAGGGAGAAGGATGTTGGAGGGAGAAGGATGTTGGAGGGAGAAGGATGTTGGAGGAAGAAGGATGTTGGAGGGAGAAGGATGTTGGAGGGAGAAAGATGTTGGAGGGAGTGGGATGTTGGAAGGAGAAGGATGTTGGAGGGAGAAGGATGTTGGAGGGAGAAGGATGTTGGAGGGAGAAGGATGTTGGAGGGAGAAGGATGTTGGAGGGAGAAGGATGTTGGAGGAAGAAGGATGTTGGAGGGAGAAGGATGTTGGAGGGAGAAGGATGTTGGAGGGAGTGGGATGTTGGAGGGAGAAGGATGTTGGAGGGAGAAGGATGTTGGAGGGAGAGGGATGTTGGAGGGAGTGGGATGTTGGAGAGAGAAGGATGTTGGAGGAAGAAGGATGTTGGAGGGAGAAGGATGTTGGAGGAAGAAGGATGTTGGAGGGAGAAGGATGTTGGAGGGAGAGGGATGTTGGAGGGAGAAGGATGTTGGAGGAAGAAGGATGTTGGAGGGAGAAGGATGTTGGAGGGAGAGGGATGTTGGAGGGAGAAGGATGTTGGAGGGAGAAGGATGTTGGAGGGAGAAGGATGTTGGAGGGAGAAGGATGTTGGAGTGTAAGTCTGTGAGGTTTGAAAAGGTTTGAGGAGCTGTGAAAGGGTGTGAAGGTATGGTGTAGGGAGCTCAAATATTATAAAAAATGATTCTTGCTTGAAGAACAAATGGAAGTCATTCTTAGATATATTTCATGTGAATGGAAAAAAAAGGATGTGAATCAATTTTAAAATGTGAAAGTGATTTAAAGAAGGACGTAGTTTGAAAAGAAAAAGCTGGTTTGAGAAGGGAGGGTGGTTTGAGAAGGGAGGGTGGTTTGAGAAGGGAGGGTGGTTTGAGAAGGGAGGGTGGTTTGAGAAGGGAGGGTGGTTTGAGAAGGGAGGGTGGTTTGAAGAGGGAGGGTGGTTTGAGAAGGGAGGATGGTTTGAGGAGGGAGAGTGGTTTGAAGAGGGAGGGTGGTTTGAAGAGGGAGGGTGGTTTGAGGAGGGAGGGTGGTTTGAAGAGGGAGGGTGGTTTGAGAAGGGAGGGTGGTTTGAAGAGGGAGGGTGGTTTGAGAAAGAAGGGTGGTTTGAGAAGGGAGGGTGGTTTGAGGAGGGAGGGTGGTTTGAGAAGGGAAGGTGGTTTGAGGAGGGAGGGTGGTTTGAGGAGGGAGGGTGGTTTGAGGAGGGAGGGTGGTTTGAGAAGGGAAGGTGGTTTGAAGAGGGAGGGTGGTTTGAGGAGGGAGGGTGGTTTGAGGAGGGAGGGTGGTTTGAAGAGGGAGGGTGGTTTGAGGAGGGAGGGTGGTTTAAAGAGGGAGGGTGGTTTGAGGAGGGAGGGTGGTTGAGGAGGGAGGGTGGTTTGAGGAGAGAGGGTGGTTTAAAAAGGGAGGGTGGTTTAAAAAGGGAGGGTGGTTTGAGGAGGGAGGGTGGTTTGAGGAGGGAGGGTGGTTTGAGGAGGGAGGGTGGTTTGAGGAGGGAGGGTGGTTTGAGAAGGGAGGGTGGTTTAAAAAGGGAGGGTGGTTTGAGAAGGGAGGGTGGTTTGAGAAGGGAGGGTGGTTTGAGAAGGGAGGGTGGTTTGAGGAGGGAGGGTGGTTTGAGAAGGGAAGGTGGTTTGAGGAGGGAGGGTGGTTTGAGGAGGGAGGGTGGTTTGAGGAGGGAGGGTGGTTTGAGAAGGGAAGGTGGTTTGAAGAGGGAGGGTGGTTTGAGGAGGGAGGGTGGTTTGAGGAGGGAGGGTGGTTTGAAGAGGGAGGGTGGTTTGAGGAGGGAGGGTGGTTTAAAGAGGGAGGGTGGTTTGAGGAGGGAGGGTGGTTGAGGAGGGAGGGTGGTTTGAGGAGGGAGGGTGGTTTAAAAAGGGAGGGTGGTTTAAAAAGGGAGGGTGGTTTGAGGAGGGAGGGTGGTTTGAGGAAGGAGGGTGGTTTGAGAAGAAAGGGTGGTTTGAGGAGGGAGGGTGGTTTGAAGAGGGAGGGTGGTTTGAGAAGAGAGGGTGGTTGAGGAGGGAGGGTGGTTTGAGGAGGGAGGGTGGTTTAAAAGAGAGGGTGGTTTGAGGAGGGAGGGTGGTTTGAGGAGGGAGGGTGGTTTGAGGAGGGAGGGTGGTTTGAGAAGAAAGGGTGGTTTGAGGAGGGAGGGTGGTTTGAGGAGGAAGGGTGGTTTGAGAAGAGAGGGTGGTTTGAGGAGGGAGGGTGGTTTGAGGAGGGAGGGTGGTTTGAGAAGAGAGGGTGGTTTGAAGAGGGAGGGTGGTTTGAGGAGGGAGGGTGGTTTGAGGAGGGAGGGTGGTTTGAGGAGGGAGGGTGGTTTGAGGAGGGAGGGTGGTTTGAGAAGGGAGGGTGGTTTGAGAAGGGAGGGTGGTTTGAGAAGGGAGGGTGGTTTGAAGAGGGAGGGTGGTTTGAGAAGGGAGGATGGTTTGAGGAGGGAGAGTGGTTTGAAGAGGGAGGGTGGTTTGAAGAGGGAGGGTGGTTTGAGGAGGGAGGGTGGTTTGAAGAGGGAGGGTGGTTTGAGAAGGGAGGGTGGTTTGAAGAGGGAGGGTGGTTTGAGAAAGAAGGGTGGTTTGAGAAGGGAGGGTGGTTTGAGGAGGGAGGGTGGTTTGAGAAGGGAAGGTGGTTTGAGGAGGGAGGGTGGTTTGAGGAGGGAGGGTGGTTTGAGGAGGGAGGGTGGTTTGAGAAGGGAAGGTGGTTTGAAGAGGGAGGGTGGTTTGAGGAGGGAGGGTGGTTTGAGGAGGGAGGGTGGTTTGAAGAGGGAGGGTGGTTTGAGGAGGGAGGGTGGTTTAAAGAGGGAGGGTGGTTTGAGGAGGGAGGGTGGTTGAGGAGGGAGGGTGGTTTGAGGAGAGAGGGTGGTTTAAAAAGGGAGGGTGGTTTAAAAAGGGAGGGTGGTTTGAGGAGGGAGGGTGGTTTGAGGAGGGAGGGTGGTTTGAGGAGGGAGGGTGGTTTGAGGAGGGAGGGTGGTTTGAGAAGGGAGGGTGGTTTAAAAAGGGAGGGTGGTTTGAGAAGGGAGGGTGGTTTGAGGAGAGAGGGTGGTTTGAGGAGGGAGGGTGGTTTGAGAAGAGAGGGTGGTTTGAGAAAGGAGGGTGGTTTGAGGAGGGAGGGTGGTTTGAGAAGGGAGGGTGGTTTGAGGAGGGAGGGTGGTTTGAGGAGGGAGGGAGGTTTAAAGAAGGAGGGTGGTTTGAGAAGGAAAGGTTGTTTGAGGAGGGAGGGTGGTTTGAAGAGGGAGGGTGGTTTGAGGAGGGAGGGTGGATTGAGAAGGGAGGGTGGTTTGAGGAGGAAGGGTGGTTTGAGGAGGGAGGGTGGTTCGAGAAGGGAGGGTGGTTTGAGGAGAAAGGGTGGTTTGAAGAAGAGTTTTGAGGAGGGAGAGTAGTTTGAGAAGAGAGGGTAGTTTAAAAAGGGACGGTGGTTTGAGAAGGGAGGGTGGTATGTGGAGGGAGGGTGGTTTGAAGAGGGAGGGTGGTTTGAAGAAGGAGGGTGGTTTGAGGAGGGAGGGTGGTTTGAGGAGGGAGGGTGGTTCGAGAAGGGAGGGTGGTTTGAGGAGGGAGGGTTGTTTGAGGAGGGAGGGTGGTTTGGAGAGGGAGAGTGGTTTGAGGAGGGAGGGTGTTTTGAGGAGGGGGGGTGGTTCGAGAAGGGAGGGTGGTTTGAGGAGGGAGGGTGGTTTGAGAAGGGAGGGTGGTTTGAGGAGGGAGAGTGGTTTGAGGAGGGAGGGTGATTTGAGGAGAGAGGGTGGTTTAAGGATCGAGGGTGGTTTGAGGAGAGAGGGTGGTTTGAGGAGGGAGGCTGGTTTGAGGAGGGAAGGTGGTTTGAGAAGGGAGGGTGGTTTGAGAAGGGAGGGTGGTTTGAGGAGGGAGGGTGGTTTGAAGAGGGAGGGTGGTTTGAGGAGGGAGGGTGGTTTGAGGAGAGAGGGTGGTTTGAGAAGGGAGGGTGGTTTGAGGAGGGAGGGTGGTTTGAGAAGGGAGGGTGGTTTAAAAAGGGAGGGTGGTTTGAGAAGGGAGGGTGGTTTGAGGAGAGAGGGTGGTTTGAGGAGGGAGGGTGGTTTGAGAAGAGAGGGTGGTTTGAGAAAGGAGGGTGGTTTGAGGAGGGAGGGTGGTTTGAGAAGGGAGGGTGGTTTGAGGAGGGAGGGTGGTTTGAGGAGGGAGGGAGGTTTAAAGAAGGAGGGTGGTTTGAGAAGGAAAGGTTGTTTGAGGAGGGAGGGTGGTTTGAAGAGGGAGGGTGGTTTGAGGAGGGAGGGTGGATTGAGAAGGGAGGGTGGTTTGAGGAGGAAGGGTGGTTTGAGGAGGGAGGGTGGTTCGAGAAGGGAGGGTGGTTTGAGGAGAAAGGGTGGTTTGAAGAAGAGTTTTGAGGAGGGAGAGTAGTTTGAGAAGGGAGGGTAGTTTAAAAAGGGACGGTGGTTTGAGAAGGGAGGGTGGTATGTGGAGGGAGGGTGGTTTGAGGAGGGAGGGTGGTTTGAAGAAGGAGGGTGGTTTGAGGAGGGAGGGTGGTTTGAGAAGGGAGGGTGGTTTCAAAAAGGAGGGTAATTTGAGGAGGGAGGGTGGTTTGAAGATGGAGGGTAGTTTGAAGAGGGAGGGTGGTTTGAGGAAGGAGGGTGGTTTGAGGAGGGAGGGTGGTTCGAGAAGGGAGGGTGGTTTGAGGAGGGAGGGTGGTTTGAGAAGGGAGGGTGGTTTAAGGATCGAGGGTGGTTTGAGGAGGGAGGGTGGTTTGAGAAGAGAGGGTGGTTTGAGAAGGGAGGGTGGTTTGAGGAGGGAGGGTGGTTTGAGGAGGGAGGGTGGTTTGGAGAGGGAGAGTGGTTTGAGGAGGGAGGGTGGTTTGAGGAGGGGGGGTGGTTTGAGGAGGGAGGGTGGTTTGAGAAGGAAGGGTGGTTTCAAGAATGAGGGTAATTTAAAGAGGGAGGGTGGTTTGAAGAGAGAGGGTGGTTTGAGGCAAGAGGGTGGTTTAAAAAGAGAGGGTGGTTTGAGGAGGGAGGCTGGTTTGAGGAGGGAAGGTGGTTTGAGAAGGGAGGGTGGTTTGAGAAGGGAGGGTGGTTTGAGGAGGGAGGGTGGTTTGAAGAGGGAGGGTGGTTTGAGGAGGGAGGGTGGTTTGAGGAGAGAGGGTGGTTTGAGAAGGGAGGGTGGTTTGAGGAGGGAGGGTGGTTTGAGGAGGGAGGGTGGTTTGAGAAGGGAGGGTGGTTTGAGGAGGGAGGGTGGTTTGAGGAGAGAGGGTGGTTTGAGAAGGGAGGGTGGTTTGAGAAGGGAGGGTGGTTTGAGAAGGGAGGGTGGTTTGAGGAGGGAGGGTTGTTTGAAGAGGGAGAGTGGTTTGAGGAGGGAGGGTGGTTTGAGAAGGGAGGGTGGTTTCAAGAAAGAGGGTGGTTTGAGGAGGGAGGGTGGTTTGAGGAGGGAGGGTGGTTTGAAGAGGGAGGGTGGTTTGAGAAGGGAGGGTGGTTTGAGAAGGGAGGGTGGTTTAAGGATCGAGGGTGGTTTGAGGAGGGAGGGTGGTTTGAGAAGGGAGGGTGGTTTGAGGAGGGAGGGTGGTTTGAGAAGGGAAGGTGGTTTGAAGAGGGAGGGTGGTTTGAGAAGGGAGGGTGGTTTGAGGAGGGAGAGTGTTTTGAGAAGGGAGGGTGGTTTGAGGAGGGAGGGTGGTTTGAGAAGGGAGGGTGGTTTGAGAAGGGAGGGTGGTTTGAGGAGGGAGGGTGGTTTGGAGAGGGAGGGTGGTTTGAGGAGGGAGGGTGGTTTGAGGAGGGAGGGTGGTTTGAGGAGGGAGGGTGGTTTGAGAAGGGAAAGTGGTTTGAGGAGGGAGGGTGGTTTGAGAAGGGAGGGTGGTTTGAGAAGGGAGGGTGGTTTGAGGAGGGAGGGTGGTTTGGAGAGGGAGGGTGGTTTGAGAAGGGAGGGTGGTTTGAGGAGGGAGGGTGGTTTGAGAAGGGAGGGTGGTTTGAGAAGGGAGGGTGGTTTAAGGATCGAGGGGGGTTTGAGGAGGGAGGGTGGTTTGAGGAGGGAGGGTGGTTTGAGGAGGGAGGGTGGTTTGAAGAAGGAGGGTGGTTTGAGAAGGCAGGGTGGTTTGAGAAGGGAGGGTGGTTTCAAGAGGGAGGGTGGTTTGAGGAGGGAGGGTGGTTTGAGAAGGGAGGGTCGTTTGAGAAGAGAGGGTGGTTTGAGGAGAGAGGGTGGTTTGAGGAGGGAGGGTGGTTTGAGAAGGGAGGGTGGTTTGAGAAGGGAGGGTGGTTTGAGGAGGGAGGGTGGTTTGAGAAGGGAGGGTGGTTTGAGGAGGGAGGGTGGTTTGAGGAGGGAGGGTGGTTTGAGAAGAGAGGGTGGTTTGAGAAGGGAGGGTGGTTTGAGAAGGGAGGGTGGTTTGAGAAGAGAGGGTGGTTTGAGAAGGGAGGGTGGTTTGAGAAGGGAGGGTGGTTTGAGAAGGGAGGGTGGTTTGAGAAGAGAGGGTGGTTTGAGAAGGGAGGGTGGTTTGAGAAGGGAGGGTGATTTGAGGAGGGAGGGTGGTTTGAGGAGGGAGGGTGGTTTGAGAAGGGAGGGTGGTTTGAGAAGGGAGGGTGGTTTGAGAAGGGAGGGTGGTTTGAGGAGGGAGGGTGGTTTGAGGAGGGAGGGTGGTTTGAGAAGGGAGGGTGGTTTGAGAAGGGAGGGTGGTTTGAGAAGGGAGCTGGTTTAGAAATAGAGAGGCTCGAAAAAAGGAGGGAACTTCAAACGTAAAAACTCTGTGCGTGTACGCTGATGCCTGCAGTGCTAGAATCTAATTGCACAAGTGATATTATGCACAAACGAATTCACATACATATCCATCGAAAACTATTCGTCGCAAAGAGTGGTCTTTTGAGAAAGCCAGATGATGCATGACTCACATCAAGGGTCTTCCGAGCCAAGCAGATGTTCGCATGTACAAAGAGGCTTACAGCTTGCATCTGCTTTGCAAGTGGTATTCTTATTCCCTTTTGCAAGTAAAATCATCACCCCTTGCAAGTAAAATCACCCCTTGCAAGTACAATCGCCCCTTGCAAGTACAATCACCCTTTGCAAGTACAATCACCCCTTGCAAGTACAATCATCACCCTTGCAAGTACAATCACCCCTTGCAAGTACAATCATCACCCTTGCAAGTACAATCACCCCTTGCAAGTACAATCATCACCCTTTCAAGTACAATCACCCCTTGCAAGTATAATCACCCCTTGCAAGTACAATCATCACCCTTGCAAGTACAATCACCTCTTGCAAGTACAATCATCACCTCTTGCAAGTACAATCATCACCCTTGCAAGTACAATCATCACCCCTTGCAAGTACAATCACCCCTTGCAAGTACAATCGTCACTCTTGCAAGTACAATCATCACCCTTTCAAGTACAATCATCACCCTTTCAAGTACAATCACCCCTTGCAAGTACAATCACCCCTTGCAAGTACAATCACCCCTTGCAAGTACAATCACCCCTTGCAAGTACAATCACCCCTTGCAAGTACAATCATCACCCCTTGCAAGTACAATCATCACCCCTTGCAAGTACAATCACCCCTTGCAAGTACAATCATCACCCTTGCAAGTACAATCATCACCCTTGCAAGTACAATCACCCCTTGCAAGTACAATCATCACCCTTGCAAGTACAATCACCTCTTGCAAGTACAATCATCACCCCTTGCAAGTACAATCATCACCCTTTCAAGTACAATCATCACCCTTTCAAGTACAATCACCCCTTGCAAGTACAATCACCCCTTGCAAGTACAATCACCCCTTGCAAGTACAATCATCACCCTTGCAAGTACAATCACCCCTTGCAAGTACAATCACTTCTTGCAAGTACAATCATCACCCCTTGCAAGTACAATCACCCCTTGCAAGTACAATCATCACCCCTTGCAAGTACAATCACCCCTTGCAAGTACAATCATCACCCTTGCAAGTACAATCACCCCTTGCAAGTACAATCATCACCCCTTGCAAGTACAATCACCTCTTGCAAGTACAATCATCACCCTTTCAAGTACAATCATCACCCTTTCAAGTACAATCGCCCCTTGCAAATACAATCACCCCTTGCAAGTACAAGCACCCCTTGCAAGTACAAGCACCCCTTGCAAGTACAATCACCCCTTGCAAGTACAAGCACCTTCACTCCCCATCATTTTTTTTCATTAATAGTCCTTTATAGGTTTTATTATTATTATATTATTATTTAAATGAGTTTCGTTCATTCCTTGTGTGAGTTCATTTTTTAATTCTCAATTCGCTACCAACCAAGTGTTTTTCTGATCCATACATTTTTATAGCAATTTTTTTCGCTTTTTATACCTTTTAACTTCTTTTCATATTATTTATTATTTTTATTATTATATTTCTATATATATTATTCTTCTTACAAAAAGCATATCGTTATTACGATTATTCTTTTGTTATATCGTCATTAATTTTTACTATTATTTTTATTGGTTTTGTTATCGTTACCGTTCCCACTTTAATCTTTATTTTCCTTTGTTGTCGTACCCATGGCATGGCTTCATTTGAACTCACACAGCCTCCCTCCACTGAGACGTGTTGCGACAAATACCTCTGAGTCGTCAATGCAACTCCCCGCTCGCATACAAACAAACCACCTTCATCCCTACACGCTGGCAATCAAATCACCATTTCTACCCCCAATAAATCTTAATTTCCACCCCCACTATTTCGTCATCATTTATAAAACTACCACCACAATTTTCATTACCCCTACCACCATTACCCTCATTATTTCCATCCTCACTCCAACTTCCCCTTTCACCACCACCACCACCGCCTCCACTACTATACCTCCTACTGCCTCCAACACCACTTTCGTCAACTCCACTACTACTCCCACCGCCATCTTCGGGACTGAATAGTTTGTGTTGTTATTTTTGATATACGTGCTTTTTGTACAAAATCGACGACGACGATGATGAAGACGACGATGACGAAGACGACGATGATGAAGACGACGATGATGAAGACGACGATGATGAAGACGACGATGATGAAGACGACGATGATGAAGACGACGATGATGAAGACGACGATGATGAAGACGACGATGATGAAGACGACGATGATGAAGACGACGATGATGAAGACGACGATGATGAAGACGACGATGATGAAAAGGACGATGATGATGAAGACGACGATGATGAAGACGACGATGATGAAGACGACGATGATGAAGACGACGATGATGAAGACGACGATGATGAAGACGACGATGATAAAGACGACGATGATGAAGACGACGATGATGAAGACGACGATGATGATGAAGACGACGACGATGATGATGAAAACTACAAAAAGGATGGAAACAACGACGACGTAGCGTATAATTTCAAAATTCAAAATTCCTTGTGCCACATTGGGAGCTTAAATGAGAAACCTTTCAAATTTTTTCTCTATTCCTTTTTTCTACATTTTAATTATTTTTTTCGCACGGAAAATCTTCGGCGTAAAAGAATGCTGAAAATTATTTTATTAATTGAAAAAAATTCCAAAAGATGTTGTATCTTTGGCGCTTTTTTGAGCGCATTGCAGAGACCTTTGAGGCGTGGTCATTATCGCTCACCGGCACGAAGACCCTCAAAGAAGTTGAAAAGAGGCACTTTATTTCAAAAGTTAATTAATAAAACGTTCTAAACTTATATTTATACTTTGTTTTGTGCTATAATTAGCAACAAAATGGAGTGTAAATAGAAGTTGTACACGTGACCAAAATGACCCAACTAGGCGTTTTAATTGTTCTGTAGAGGTAAAATCTTTGTAGAGAAGTTCCTTTTTTTAACGAGGCTATAGATACCTTCACAAACGTTTGGCACTCAATTGATCATCAACTTCGCGCCATTTTCTGGATTTCGATATATTTTTAAACACCCAAGTCGATCGGGCGTGTGCGTGTGTACATGGTGTTTATGCTATGCACAAGATTTTTACCACTTAATGTATATATTGTGTACGTGATGTATATGCTGTGCACGTGATTTGTATGCTGTGTACGTGAAATTGTTTTATGGTGGTGTGAACACACGTGTGGGTATATTGAAAATATTGCATAGAGGATTTGTTTGTGTCTACACCTTCAAGAGAGCCGACCTTTGGCAATCTTTTGTGGTGGCCTCCTTGGCAGTCCTCTGGGCGATGACCCTTGTCACCAAGGAATCCAATAAAACTATTTCACCATCTCCTTTTTATACATGATTTTTCCCCACCCACCAGGCATCATCTTCTTACCACCAGCACCACAACTTCGCCCACCAACACTACAGCCACACTAAACTTCACACAGCAACCTTCCCACTTTCTCACCTACCCACCACCAGAACCACCATCTCACCCACCCACCACCAGAACCACCATCTCACCCACCCACCACCAGAACCACCATCTCACCCACCCACCACCAGAACCACCATCTCACCCACCCACCACCAGAACCACCATCTCACCCAACCACCACCAGAACCACCATCTCACCTACCCACCACTAGAACCACCATCTCACCCACCCACCACCAGAACCACCATCTCACCCACCCACCACCAGAACCACCATCTCACCCACCCACCACCAGAACCACCATCTCACCCACCCACCACCAGAACCACCATCTCACCCAACCACCACCAGAACCACCATCTCACCTACCCACCACTAGAACCACCATCTCACCCACCCACCACCAGAACCACCATCTCACCCACCCACCACCAGAACCACCATCTCACCCACCCACCACCAGAACCACCACTTCACCCACCCACCACCAGAACCACCATCTCACCCAACCACCACCAGAACCACCATCTCACCCACCCACCACCAGAACCACCATCTCACCCACCCACCACCAGAACCACCATCTCACCCAACCACCACCAGAACCACCATCTCACCCACCCACCACCAGAACCACCATCTCACCCACCCACCACCAGAACCACAATCTCACCCAACCACCACCAGAACCACCATCTCACCCACCCACCACCAGAACCACCATCTCACCCACCCACCACCAGAACCACCATCTCACCCACCCACCACCAGAACCACCATCTCACCCACCTACCACCAGAACCACCATCTCACCCACCCACCACCAAAACCACCATCTCACCCACCCACCACCAGAACCACCATCTCACTCACCCACCACTAGAACAACCATCTCACCCACCCACCACCAGAACCACCATCTCACCCACCCACCACCAGAACCACCACTTCACCCACCCACCACTAGAACCACCATCTCACCCACCCACCACCAGAACCACCATCTCACTCACCCACCACTAGAACCACCATCTCACCCACCCACCACCAGAACCACCATCTCACCCACCCACCACCAGAACCACCATCTCACCCACTACGAATCACTTCCACCAGGAAGGCATAAAGAACAAGCGCCTATTGATCTGGCTTTGAACTATTAGCCCATTATTATCATTATTATTATTATTATTATTATTATTATTATTATTATTATTATTATTATTATTATTATTAGTAGTAGTAGTAGTAGTAGTAGTAGTAGCATTCTTATTCTTATTATTATTATTATTATTATTATTATTATTATTATTATTATTATTATTATTATTATTATTATTATTATTATTATTATTATTAGTAGTAGTATTATTAATATTATTATTAATATTATTATTATTATTATTATTTTTATTATTATTATTATTTCTATTATTATTATTATTATTATTATTATTATTATTATTATTATTATTATTATTATTATTATTATTATTATTATTATTATTATTATTATTATTATTGTTATTATTGTTATTATTATTATTATTATTATTATTATTATTATTATTATTATTATTATTATTATTATTATTATTATTATTATCATTATTATTATTATTATTATTATTATTATTATTATTATTATTATTATTTTTTTTTTTATTATTATTATTATTATTATTATTATTATTATTATTATTATTATTATTATTATTTTTATTTTTATTATTTTATTATTATTATTATTATTTATTATTATTATTTTTAAAATTTTTTATATATTTTATATTGTTTTTTATTTTATTTTATTTATTTAGTTTTATTTTTTTTAAATTATTATTATCGCCGTCATCATCAAAACTACAATAATAATGATAATAGTAAGGTTATCGCTACCATTACTACTACTACTACTACTACTACTACTATTACTACTACTACTACTACTACTACTACTACTACTACTACTACTACTACTACTACTACTACTACTACTACTACTACTACTACTACTACTACTACTACTACTACTACTACTACTACTACTACTACTACTACTACTACTACTACTACTACTACTACTACTACTACTACTACTACTACTACTACTACTACTACTACTACTACTACTACTACTACTACTACTACTACTACTACTACTACTACTACTACTACTACTACTACTACTACTACTACTACTACTACTACTACTACTACTACTACTACTACTACTACTACTACTACTACTACTACTACTACTACTACTACTACTACTACTACTACTACTACTACTACTACTACTACTACTACTACTACTACTACTACTACTACTACTACTACTACTACTACTACTACTACTACTACTACTACTACTACTACTACTACTACTACTACTACTACTACTACTACTACTACTACTACTACTACTACTACTACTACTACTACTACTACTACTACTACTACTACTACTACTACTACTACTACTACTACTACTACTACTACTACTGATGACGTGGGTCCTTCAAGGTTGAAGGACAACGGCTCTTGTGCGTTGTTAGGTGGCTGCATAGTCCGACCCTTGCCTTACAGTCTCTGCTACAGACTGGACGGATAAAAGATGTAGGAGATTGTTCGAGTAGCAGTCTTTTGATCCATCTTTCTGTCTCTTCTTTTCTGTTGCCCAGAAGACTTTTGCGACCAGCCCAAGCCGTTTGCGGCTCATGACTTCCATGTCTTCGTGTCAAAACACTGTTTATTTGGGGTCATTTTGAAGATGTCTTCAAACCTCAATCTCGGCTTATGAGCTGGTCTCTTTCTTTTACTGACCTCACCATACAAAAGCTGCTTTGGAGCACGATGATCGGGCATTCTGGAGACATGATCGGCCCATCTCACCTGGTTCCTTTCAAGATAATACGAAATGGTTTGCATTTTTGTTCTTTGCAATATTATTTTGTTCGATATTTTGTGGAACCACTTTATCCAAAGCAGGCTACGAAGACGGCTCATATGGAATTGGTTCAGTTGTTTTATATGTCTGGAGTAAACTGTCCAAGTTTTGCTGGCATAGAGAAGCACTGGAATGATTGCTGTTCTATAGACTTTATTTTTTGTAGCCAAACTTAGACCATCTCTATTCCAGACATTATAACGCAACTTTCCAAAAGCTGCACACGC
>OX387248.1:2953034-2955534 GCA_947562095.1 Branchellion lobata
TTTTGCTTAGAAAACTCCTTTATTGGTGCCATTTTAGTTTCTAGTTTTTTAAGATCCACTTTTGATAAACTTTCTGGGAAGACTAAAACACTCTGAAATAAATGATGTCAATTTAAACAAAAGGGATTACCTGTTATTTTGTTCATGCTTTATCTATCTTTAAAAAATTGTACCAACACACAAAATATCAAGTTCAACTTGTTAGTATTGAAAAAAATTTTCATGATACGTGGATAAACAAAAATTTGACTTTGTCAAAAAGGCCGGCAAATGTGTTTTTAAGAAAGGGAGTGCCGTGTTGTACTGTCTTGCTTTTGACTTCATCATTGAGATGCACATTTTCTACCGCACTTGAAAACTTTCTGACTGAAGTAAGTATAACGTTTCTTTTCAAAATGTTAGTTTTAAAAAACCCTAGAAGTTTTTCCACAATCATTTCAACTATTGAGCGATGGTTACAGAAAGGTTTTGGGAAAGCACTTTTAAAAGTTAATTAAGTATACAACCCATTTCATTTGTTTAGTTAAAAAATACAATCAAATAATTTATAATAATTTTAACAAAAAATCAAACGAAATTATTTTGAACAAAATTCTAAAGTTGTTAAAAACTGTAATTTTTATATTTCTAATGTTCGAAATACTCATTGTTTACTTTTGACGTTACACAAGTTTCTTTCGCCATTGGAACATCGACATTTATCGCTCCGGCGTGTCATAATGACAAGTAATCACTAATTTTTATGATCGAATTATTTAATTATAATTTATTTATATTTTACTTAAAAACAAGACTCCATTTGTACGTCTTATGGATATTTCAATGTTATCTCAATTCCTCAATACAATATTCGAAATTTTGTTTGGTTTATCTTAAATTTATTCAACTACCAATGTTTTTCAACAGTCAATATGATCAGAATTAGCTTCAATTTATCAATCATTTATTCTATTGAATAATATATCAAAATATCAGTATTTTTCATAATTTTTAAAGACTTCCAATAAATAGTTTTTTTTCAATCGAATGAATGTTGATTTTTTTCGAAATATAGGGGGTAATCAAAGGGAACTAGCGAGAGCAAAGAACTCCAAGAAGGATGTAGGCAAGTCAAAAAAGGCTGATGAAATGGAGGGTAACAAGGGCCTTTCTCTGCAGGAGAGGAAAGAAAGGGATGCCAAAAAGATGCGAGAGAAACAACAGAAAGCTGGCGAAACATCCAAGTAGGAGTTTGCTGCCTTGTTTCTCGTAGTGAAGAAAATGACTGGATCATTGAGTCATTGTGTTTCTGGCCCTGTTTCATAATTTGTTTTTTTCAACTCAATTACTTTTATTGTCTATAACAATGGACGTTTTCTAGGGCTATATCCTAGTTAAATTTATCTTAAACTGCTCTATGTCCGAGAAGCCAACCACATAACATTTTGAACTTTTAGATTTGTTAAATATGTTGGCTTTGTTTTCAAATATAGTACTTTAAAAACTCAAACTTTAGTATGTCATCTGGGGTGACATTTCGGCCCACCTTCCAATTCGGCTTTTTCTGCGATTCGCATTGAAAACTTCAAACGCGATGTCTAAAAAAGATCCCAAGAGAAATTTTATTCGCTTTAAGATAATTAAAAGGATCGAAGAATTCAAGATATGACACGTATTTGAGAACGTCGGTGTCTTGTATTAAGAGTGTTACGGAAGCGCATTATTATTTGGGTTATTATTATTATTATTATTATTATTCAGTAAGAGCGCAGACTGACAATAGAGACGTAGGTGGTGAGCGACGTCGTTGTAGTTTGGGGAATCGTGCTGTTGCTTGAATGTTGTAACACGAAAAAGTAATAGTGCAAAAGGTCAGTAAACTCAACAGAAACACGTGAAAAGGAATACGGGTGATTATTGCTTATTATTTGCCGAGGATGATTAATAATAAATAATATTTAATAATTATCATCAGTAACAAGTATAATGATTGATTACTAAAAGCGATCAGACAAGCATGAGCTTGAAAGATTTGACGCACACGAACACAACAACGTAAGGCAGTTAAGGTATCACCGATGGAGTAAGCACAAAGTATGCGATGATGGAGAGGAAAATAAATGATACTAAATATGATGAACAAAGCCAAAAATTAGTTGAAAGGACGATGATGAGGGCAGGTAACGATCAGCAACAGCTTTGTAATATTCCCAGCGTCTGACTGGACTTGATTCAATAAAGACTACGAAAGTGTCACGAGCGCCTTAGTGCGTCACACCATGCGTAAATTGTGCTTCCCTTGAGAGACACCCGAAAATGTTGTGATGGGAGGAGTAAAAACGAATTTAGATGCTGATTACTTTATATGAAATAGTGATAAAAAGGAATAAGATGACGAAAGTAAGAAAAAAAGTATAGAGTAGATGGAGAAGGGATGAGGATGGAGGGGTTGCTAGAAAGAACTTAGATTATGAACACAGTGGTTGATGAGAGAAACAAAAGGTGCACTGGTGACGACACT
>OX387248.1:2960534-2963034 GCA_947562095.1 Branchellion lobata
AACTATCACAACCACCACAACCATCACAACCACCTAAACTACCACAGCCACCACAACCATTTGAACCCCCACAACAACCACACCATCACAGCCACCACAACCATCTGAACCACCACAACCACCACAACCATCACAACCACCACAACCATCACAACCATCACAGCCACCACAACCACCTGAACCACCACAACCATCACAACCACCACAACCACCTGAACCACCACAATCACCACAACCATCACAACCACCACAACCATCACAACTTCCTGAACCACCACAACCACCTGAACCACCACAACCACCACAACCACCACAACCACCACAACCATCACAACCACCACAACCATCACAACCACCACAACCATCACAACCACCATAACCACCACAACCACCTGAACCACCACAACCACCACCACCTCCTCCAACGACAACGCCTGCATGTTCATCAGCTGCTGCTCCAGCAAGTCGTGCTGCTTTTTAGCTTTCTTCTTCATTCTTTTCTTTTTATTCTTGCTCATTTTTGCGGCAGGCTGGAAGGAAGGGAGAGAAAAGGGTGGTTTGAATATTTATGTTGTCGGAACAAGAGCTGCAATAGAGCAGCAAGCGGTGGTAACAAAGACCCATGAAACAGCAAATTCAATTATATAAATTTGATATATGACTGTGAGTTCCCAACTAACCAAAACCCAAGAAATCAACTAAACAAAAATCCTCCAACCCTCAAGCAAACAAACATCAAGTGAAAAATCTTCAAATCTTTTTTTCTTCTTCCTCTTCTTCCTCTTAACTCCTCCTTTAACAAACCTTGTCCTTGGGCAGGGTGGCGACAGCAGAGCCGGGCAGTTGCTTGGCTCCCTGCTTCTGCCACTGTACCGCCTCCTGCGCCAACCTGTGAACCTGCCATTATCAGTGCTGGTAGTGTTGCTCTGTGCAACATTGCAACATTAGAACAATTCAACATTAGAGTCATTTAAAGTCAGCATGTCAGCAATGCAACAATTCAAACTCAAAATTGCAACACTTCGAACTCAACCTTGCAACACTTCGAACTCAACCTTGCAACACTTCGAACTCAACCTTGCAACACTTCGAACTCAACCTTGCAACACTTCGAACTCAACCTTGCAACACTTCGAACTCAACCTTGCAACACTTCGAACTCAACCTTGCAACAATTCAAACTCAACAATGCAAAAATTCAAACTCAACATTGCAACAATTCGAAAATTCAACAACGTTGCAACAATTCAACATCGAAATAGTTTTAAAACTCAGCCTTGCAACAATAGTTTCAGCAATGCAAAGATCCAACACTGCAACCACAACAACAACAATAACAAAAGTGACAATGCAACAACCACAACAACAACAACAACTTTCTGTCGACTCTGTGAGGAAGAGGTCGAATCAGCCGAACACCTCTGGCTCAATTGCCCAGCTTTCGCAAGGGCCCGCTTCTGCCACAACATCGGGACCTCCTATGATGAACTTGTGCGCCTTCCACAACCAGCTTTAGCGCATCTGAGGACTATCCTCAGGCGCTTAAGATAAACAACAACAACAACAACAACAACAACAACAACAACAACAACAACAACAAAGCCACAACAACAACAAATCAACAACAGCAACAAAGAAACAACATTAACAGGAATAACGGCAACACAGACTTGTTGCTCAGAAGCACAAAGAAGGATGTTCTCAGGCTTGATATCGGTGTGGATAATGTTGCACTTGCGGTGCAGGTAGTCCAAGCCCTGCAACACCTGCAGTGGTGGTGGATTGGATGAATGATGGATGGATGGATAAGAGATTGGGTGGATAATGGAGGGATGGATGGATGAGGAATTGGGTGGATGATGGAGGGATGGATGGATGAGGGATTGGGTGGATGATGGAGGGATGGATGGATAAGAGATTGGATGGATGATGGAGGGATGGATGGATGAGGGATTGAGTGGATGGATTGGATGAATGAGAGGTTAGGTGGATGGATTGGATGATGAATTGAATGGATGTATTGGATGGAAGAATGAATTTGATAGATGGATTGATGGATGGATAAACTGGTTAGATAGATTTCATAAGGGGTGAATAAGATGACTTGATGAAAAAATAGGTGGATTGATTGATGTGTGGATAAGTCTTTTTGGCTCATGAAATGTCAGCAATTTGAAAAGAAATGTATGACCTAGCTCATTCAAGCGTATTGGTAGAATAACTGTTTTCTTGCTTTCAATCAGTCATTAAAAATTTATTTGAAGAATTAAAAAAATTATTAATAGTTGATGGTTATGAAATAAAAAACTTTACAATAGCAGCAGTAAAAAAAGCATAATAGCAGCAGCCGTAGCAGCACCTGTCGGAGGATGGATCGGACGTTGTGGATGTGGATGCCGGTGTAGTCAGAGCGGATGATTAGCTTGAGCAGGTTGTGGCCCAGTACCTCAAACACCATGCACACGTCTGCGTGTGGTGTGGTTGAGAAAAAGTGGGGTGA
>OX387248.1:2968034-2990534 GCA_947562095.1 Branchellion lobata
AGAAAAGAAATAATAGAGGTGAGATTGGCGGAAGAAAGTTCCATAGAAGAGGCCCACAGTAGGAAAGTGCAGATTTAGCATAGGTACTATAAGAAGGTATCTTAAAAAATGAGAATAAGTAGATCTCAGTCCCTTACGAAGAAGCGACTTAAAAAGGTCAGCTGAATAGTAAGGTGAGTGATTATTTTTAATTTTAAACATGAGAGTGCAGATTTTTAAAACTGATCTTTTTAAAAGACAACCAGTGTTGAGAAATAAAGATAGGAGTTAGACTAGAGAATTTAAGAGTGCCAGAAACTAAGCGGGCTGTGCTATCAAAAGCTTTGGTGAGAGGGTGCAGCGTGGTCTCTGGGAGCCCTTAGTTTAAAGAGTTACGATAGTCAAAGCAAGAAAAAATAAGCGAAGAAACTAGTAGTTTAAGGGTTGGATTGTCTAGAAAAAGGTTCAGTTGCTTGATGCGGCGAAGAAGAAAAAAGATGATTTAGCTAGATTTTATTTGTGGTATGAGAGAAAGTGGAGAGTCTAAGCAAAGAAAAAGGGAGAAAAGTGGAAAAAAGTAGAGAAAAGTAGAGAACCATTGTATATTTTCAAAAGTGAGGTTTCAGTACTGTGAAAAAGACGAAAACCAGTCTGAGTTGGAGGGAACAGACTGTTAGCTTCAAAAAAAGAAAAAAGCAGATAAAAAAAATTTCCAGAATTTTAGAAATAAGATGAAGGTTAGATATAGGCCTATGGTTTGTTGGTAAAAAAAGATCTAGAGAATTTTTTTATTATTGATGCAATAGATCTTTTAAGGTGGAAAAAAATTGCTGTAATTAGAAGAAAATTAATCAGCTCAAAAAACTATTGGATAAAAAAAGATGAAAGTTCTATAAAACATGAGTTCTTTAAAAATAATTTCATTGATTTATAATAATAAAGCAAAAAACACTAAAACCGTTATCCAAACACCGCATTAATGTGAACGAATTGATAAATATGCTTTCATATAATAACCTTTTTTATTTACTTGTGCATTCATTCTAAATTCCAACAAGAAAATAAAACAAGCAAGTTTGAAAGAAAATCTCAAACCCAAGTGATGTGCTTTTGAAATCTATTTAAAAGTTATCAAATTATTTTTAGAAATTTTTCATTTCTGTTTTCAATGAAAGATTGTATTTTTATAATAAACGTAATAATTGCGTACATATAATTTTTCCACAAACTCCATTAGAAAAAAGTTAGACAAAATCTGGAAAAATGTTAAAAAGTGATAAAAACAAAATATAATTGTCATTTTATGAACAAATAAACCGTTTAATTTATTTTGGTGTCTCAAAGCAAAAGATGAAAAATTTTACAATTACTAGAAAATTTATAATATGAATTATTATCAAATTAATAAAAATGTATTTTTTCATCAATTTTTAAAAACTCACTTAGAATAATTAAAATAAAAGTATTTCAAAACGAAAACTTTTATAATAAAGTCTATAATTGACTTCCCTTATTTAGTTTTTTGAGCGCCAAATTGTGTTACTATCTTAAAATGTTTTATCCAGTTAACTTTTTAAATGTGTCTCCTACTTCAAACGAGACCAATAATCTTTTATGTGATAACTTTTGGACTTCTAGCTCATGCAACTTTAAAAAAATCAACATCACTGAAAGCATAAAGGTACCTACCTCTGACCATGTTGCAGAAATCGTTGGTCGTCAAGGTAAGTACTCTCAGACTATATAAAAACAATGAACCTTTACATAATTGTTTCAACCAGACTGCTACCAGTCGAAAACTTCATTATTAATGCAAAACGCAGGAACGAAGATAAAGGAACTGCGATCACGGACAGGGACGTACATAAAAACCCCAGTAAAAGACGAAGAACCAGTTTTCATAATAACAGGACGGAAAGAAAACATTGAAATGGCGAAACAAGAAATTTTCAACATCGCTGATAAATTCACTCGCATGCGCAGTCGTAAGTTGTACGGTAGTGGCGTCGGTCACTCGAACATCTTCGAGCTCGTCAAAATGGAACTGTCGGTGCCTTACGACGTGGTAGGACTGGTGGTCGGACCTAAAGGTGCAACGATCATGCAGATCCAAGATGTCACGCAGACGTACATCAAGACACCAAACAGAGATCAGAAACCCGTTTTCAAGATCTCGGGCTCGGCCGATAACGTTCTGAAAGCCAAAGATGAAATTCGGAGTCACGTTCTAATGAGAACTGGAAAAAATTTGCCAGAAAACAGTTGGAAGATGTACAGACAGGTGCGTTGTGACGACGACGCAGGTACCTGTGTCTTTGTGGGCGAGGATTCCAAGTCACCCTTCCAACGGGCCTTCTACGAGGACTCAATCGCTGACTCTGAAGACCTCTCCAAACACTCGCACAGCACTTCACCTTCGGATCCCAAACACAAATATGACGATTTGGCTTGTGGTTCGCAGGAGTTGTTTCCTTTCCTTTTGAAGCCAACCCAGTTCAAGATGGCTCACGCCTTCATATAAGTTATTTTCACGGCCTTCTTACGCCACTCTTCAACCTCAACATGAAGACGAATAGCTTTTAAATTAATTTAATAACAAATGCATTTTTAGACGTGATGGTTGTGTAGATAGCTTCGCAAATTTTTCATGAATTTTATTGAAGCAAATCCAAACAAAGTATATTTTTGAATTAAATTTAGGATTTTTGCAATCTTCAGATTTCAATTTATCTTATAATTGTATCAAAATTTCATGTTTTTTCATGTTTTGGTGGTCTTTTGTTACTTGTTATCAAATAAACTTGTTGCTAGTTAACTGTTAAATGTAAATAAATTTTTTTTTGCTTTTAGTTTAATTTTTAAGTAAAATAATTTTATGAACGATAATAATTATAATAAATTATAATTTATGTGGCGGGCTTTCGAATATACAAATCAATTATTCTCGCTATTCCCCGTTGAGTCGTTTGGCTTCCAGGCATTCCCAAAAGCTTTGGCTGAAAAAGAAACATTTCTATAGCTCGCTAAAAGTGTTTGGAGAAAATAAAAAAGAAAGAATCATTTTTCTTCACAGTGCTCTATAAAGTCGATCCACTTCAAATTTTTAAATTTTCTAAACGATGATTATGACACCAAACACCAGCTAAAATATATGATAAAGATTGCTTAAAAAATCAAAGCCACCGAAAGCACAGTAAAATTTCACGTCAAAATACACGTCTAAAGCTTGTCAAAAGCATTTATTACCATTTTCACGATTTATTAAAAGTAACACAATTTAAATCACTATAAAAATGTTAAAGTTTAAACAACTAAAAATACAACCGTGCACAAGATGATCACAACCAATTGTTCTAAGCAGCATCACAGTTGGTGGTGTCTGGTAACACCTCTTCCTCATCCACTTCCTTCTTTACGCTTATCTTCTCTCTCAAGTCAGAAATGACTTCCATTTCTCTGAAATCAAAATTAATTGCTCCATTTCTAAAATCGAAACTCAAATTTCTAAAATTTGAGTTCATGCCAGGGCTCAGATGTGGATTCAATGGCATGTCCTTGAAGTCCAAGCTGATTTTGTGGATTTTGGAGATGTGGTGGGCAAGGTCAGACGCCTTCAAAAATCTTCCGCCGCAGATTGGACAGGGCTTCTCGCACTTGCTGTCCGTCGTGGTTCGTTCTAAAATCTTATAGGTGTGAAAAAGTGATTAAATTTGAAAAAAAGTTTTTTAAATATTGATATATATTCATGAACAATATTCCTTTAATTTACCTTTCCTCTCAAACTGTAGTGGAAGGATTTAAAAAAATCCATTTGAGCCTCTGACCTGGCTGAAAGCAAAAGTTTTAAGTTCTTTTATTAGACTCATAAAAAAAACAAAAACAAGCGCATCTATAGTTGGCTGAACCATCGGTTACTTGGTAATATAAACTTCAAGCTACCCAGCTTAAGGAATGCCTTGGACTGATTGCTAGACTCAGCGTTAAACGAGTGGAAAGATGAACGGTCAGATTCTGGACTGGAGTGGAAGCCGTAGGGCGATGGGGAGTTGTCTGAAAGGGGTTTTGTCTGGCACATGCACTTCCACACACACCTACTATGTCAACCCTTCACTCTCCAACCCACCACTACTCATGTCTTATTCTTTTATTGCAGATCCTTCTCACCTATACGTCTCACCTTTGCATCTCACCTTTGCATCTCACCTTTGCATCTCACCCGGAGATCTCACCCAGAAACTTCCACCCAATCTTCTTTTTCTAAGCATGCACAAACCACCATGCGACCACCATGCAATCACCATGCAACCACTATGCAACCACCATGCAACCACTAGGCAACCACCATGCAACCACCATGCAACCACCATGCAACCACTATGCAACCACCATGCAACCACCATGCAATCACCATGCAACCACTATGCAACCACCATGCAACCACTAGGAAACCACCATGCAATCACCATGCAACCACCATGCAACCACCATGCAACCACCATGCAACCACTAGGCAACCACCATGCAACCACCATGCAACCACCATGCAACCACCATGCAACCACCATGCAACCACCATGCAACCACCATGCAACCACCATGCAACCACCATGCAACCACCATGCAACCACCATGCAACCACTATGCAACCACCATGCAACCACCATGCAACCACCATGCAACCACCATGCAACCACTATGCAACCACCATGCAATCAACAAACCATTGGGATGGCAAGTGAGCATGTGGTTGGTAAGTTCTGCAGAGAAAAAGAAGGACAGAAGACACAGCTGACACAAGTGCTTCTTGAAGGAGCTGCCATGTTCGTTCATCACGTGGTCGAAGATGCTGGCTGCTGAAGAGAAGGTCTGTGAGCAAAGGAAGCACTGCATGCTGGAAGCTTGGTCAAACGAGTGTTCCACCAGGTGCAGCTGCAACTTGGCTGGAGAGTCAAAGTCCTGCCCACACAACCTGCACTCCTGCTTGGAGCCTGAAGAAGAAGTGGTGGAAAGAGAGAGGTGTGATGAAAAAAAGAGAAAAATGTGTGATGAAAAAGGGAAAATAAGAAGAATTGGGAAAAGAATGTTTTAATATAGGGGAAAATGAAATGGATACATAAGGATGTGGTGCTAAAGATGTGGAGATGAATAGCGACTTTAAAACATTATGGAACATCACCACACCATGACGCAACCACCACAACACCATAACACAACCATCACCACACCATGACACAATCACCACCACACTATGACACATTCATCACCACATGAGACAATCATCACCACATGACACAACCACCACCACACCATGGCACAACCACCACCACTCCATGACACAACCATCACCACTCCATGACACAGCCACCACCACATGAAACAACTACCCCCACACCATGACACAACCACCACCACACCATGACACAACCATCACCACATTATGACACAACCAGAACCACACCATGGCACAACCACCACCACACCATGACACAACCATCACCACGTTATGACACAACCAGAACCACACCATGGCACAACCACCACCACACCATGACACAACCACCACCACAACATGACACAACCACCACTACTCCATGACACAACCACCACCACTCCATGACACAACTATCACAACATGAAAAAACCATCAAGGTACCTTCTTTCAAGAGGTGACTGGTGACATGAACTTGTATGTCGTACTCTGAAGAGAAGGACATTTGACACTTGATGCACTGGAAGGTCTTACTAGCTTGGCAGTCCTCTTCTTTCAGGCCTGCCAGGCGTATGAAGTACTTACTGAAGCACTTGAGGCATGTCCTCATGCTTCCCTCTAGACACTCTCCCATGTTTCCAGCCTCGTCGAGGTCTTCGATGGGACCGCAACACACGACGCACTTAAAACTCCTGGCCTTCTCTCCTTTGAAGTGGTGCTTGCCGTGGAGATCTATCTCCAGAGCAGACGACAGCGTCTGTCTGCACACGACACATTGCATGCTGTTTCCCTGGTGGCTGTGGTCGTGGCAGTGGTCAAAGAACTGCTGCTGGGTACTGAGGTCCAGTTTGCATACGGTGCACTGGGTACTTTCCACCACCTGTGAGTTTGTGCAGTGATGCAAGCCTCTGTAAGTTTGCGCATTGAGATTCAGCTACTTCATCCATGTGTTGAACTTGACTCTTTTAGAGCGTCATTAACTCAGTTATTTTAAAATTTAATTTTAATTACTTTTTAATTTTTCAAGTCAAAAATTAGTTTAGCGCTGAGTAAAACGCTTTCAGATGGTTGTCATGCTTATGTTCAGACAAAGCTTGCAGAGCGTACCTGAGTGGTGCTTGCTACCCCATCGAGGGTATTTCATTATATGTCATCACTACTAGTTTCATATAGTTTGATGGTCCACCATTACCCCGTCAACACTTTTTCTCCAGTGTTTTGACCTCTATTTTTAGCCTCAAGTCCACCATAACAACCACAACCACCACAACCCCCACAACCACTACAGCCACCACAACCACCGCAGCCACCACTGAGTTCCAACCACCAAAATACCGCTACCAAACCACCATCACCACAACCAGCAACCTTACAATGGGTGAGTTTGTGTTCGGCCAAAGCGACGGAGCTAGAGCAAACCTGGTCGCAGATGTTGCATTTCTGATTGTTGGGTAAAATGTGGTGCAACTTGAAATGCTTTTCCAACTCTCCTCTGCTCTTCAGCGCCTGCTTGCAGTAAGAGCAAGTCGTGTCATATAGGTGACTGTTGTGGATGGTGTGGCCCTGGTGGTTTTGGTGGCTGTGGTAGCTGTGATGCTCAATGGGGCTACACTTTTGGTGGCTGAAATAGGAGAAGGGGAGTTTAAGAGCAGGCAACGGGAACAACGAAGCTTCTAACGGCTTGGTGCTCTTTTGGAAAACCTTGGAAACATGCAATGAAGTGATGTTGTTTATGTGGGAATATATTCCTATCCAAGTCTAATTATGTGTCCATGTATGTATGCATGCATGCTTTTGATTTTTTTATATATACATATAAACACAACTTAAAAGTCGTATCCTTAAAAAGTAAGCATTTACTGTCATCGAAGGAAATTTTAACGAAAAAAACCAACAGACTTGTCTTGAAACTCTCCAAGGTTAATGCCACCCCACTAATGTTCGCATTTGTGTTGTAATTTATTATATTGTACTGTGTAATATTCACTAGATAGGAGTTCGACAGTTGAACCATAACACACTTCATTGTTTTCTATTGCATTTTATTGTGTTTTGTTGTAATGTATTTTATTAAATTGCATTGTATTGTATTGTATTGCATTGTATTGTATTGTATTGTATTGTATTGTATCGCATTGAATTTTATTTTATTGTATTGCATTGTACTGGATTTTATCATTTTGTTTTTAACTGAAATGCATTATATTGTACTAAAATACATTTGTGCGGTCATGGGATGGTGGACAGTTTCTTTGGTGTTTTTGGAGCAGGATCTCTGCGTGGAAGGTTTGTTTGCAGGAAGAACACTGGTGGTGCTGGCTGGACAAGTGGCAGAGCAGGAGTTCATTGCTGCTGAAAGTTTCTCTGCAGTAGAGGCATTTATGAGCTTTTGAGGCGTCCTTGAGTGCAGGACTTGAGTTGAGGGAAAGGTTAGAGGTGAAAAGAGGCTGGTTAGAAGTGAAGGGAGGTGGGTTGGGAGTGAAGGGAGGTGGGTTGGAGGTGAAGGGAGGTGGGTTGGGAATGAAGGGAGGTGGGTTGGAGGTGAAGGGAGGCTGGTTAGAGGTAAGAAGTTTATTGGAAATGTAGGGTTGGTTGGAGTTAAAGGAAGGTTGACCGGGAGAAAAAGAGAAGTGGGGAAGGAGGGAGTTGGAGTGATACATTTGTAAATGCACTTGACAGTCGTTTTGTGAGTGGAAAATGCAGTTGGAACACTGGGAACATCTGAAGACACTCTGTTCGCCGGAGTGTTTCAACACCAAGTGCAACTGTAGGTTTTCCTGTGAAGAGGTAGTTGTAAAGGTGGATGGGTGTAAAGAGTAGATAGGTAGTTGTAAAGGTGGATGGGTGGTGAAGGTGGATGGGTGGTGAAGGTGGGTGGATGGTGAAGGTGGGTGGTTGGCGAAGGTGGGTGAGGGTGGAAGGTGGTGAGAAAGAATGTGGTGAAGGTGGATGGATGGTGAAAATGGAAGTGTGGTAAAGGTAGAAGAATGAAAGTGACGGAGGTTTAAAAGTAAACGGGGGTGGGATGAAGAGTGGCCAGGGGGTTGAAAGAAGATTAGAAATTCGAAGATTATAGTTGGAGTTTGGTGCGAAGGAGTAGTCACCAATCAGTGGTTTTCGAATTTAGAAAAGAAGTTTAAAGACATCGAAGCAGTCTGACAACTTCAGAGGCGTTTTCTTCTGAATCAGTTGGTCAATTGTGGACAGCTCCTCTAACCTTCGCTACGATTTCAATTTACATTACAATGTATTACCGCGCTTTTGATAATTCATGTTATACAAAAATTTTGATTAAAATACTGAAAAACGGAATAAGCCAGATTAGCTTAGGTTATCAATAAATGGGAAAAGCAAGATTAGATTAGCTTACTAGAAGTTAGAACAACTAAGATAAGATTGAATTGAATTGGATTATTGAAAATTAGAAAAACTAGAATGAGATTAGATTAGATCGGAGCACTGGCGAATACATAGCGTTGGGAGGCTAACCTTTGAGTCGAAGATAACTTTGCAGATGGAGCACTTGAAGAGCTGTTGAGAGTGTTTCTCCAACAGATGTTGTTGCAGCTGCTGGGATTTTTGGAAGCTTTTGAGGCACTCGCTGCAACTGTGGCTAGTTTGCTGTTGTATCAGTGGCTGGTTGACGTTCTCTTCCTGCTTTGCAGTGTTGTTGTGGATGCTGTTGTTGTTTTTCTTGTTTTCGATATATTTTTGTTTGAGTTTGTCCATGATTTTCTTTTCTTTGTTCAGCATTTTATTTTTTCCATGTTTTTCATTTGATTTTACCTGTATAACGATCAGATATTCTCTTATTGGAAAGATAACTAAAATTATAAGTTGGCAATAGAACATTAATAATTTGGCCCACATGAATTTCTTAAAAAGTTCAACTACGAAAGCAAAGTCAACAACAGGCAGTAGTAGCAACAGCAACAACAACAAGGCTGGCGTGGCGGACAGTTCTGGACATAAAAATGAGCATCAGCCCTCAGGAAAGGCATTGGAATACAGAGGCCGACTGTACCACCGCAAACCGAAACGAACGCGTTTATCCAAATTGGCAGTCAAACAGCATCGTCAAGAGATGCAGTCTGACTCGATGCCCCAGACGACCACAAAAACAGGCCTTCCACCATGATGAGCTCCAGACTGCTTTTAAACAGATCAAAGCAAACGAAGCAGCGGGTTTCAACGGACTTCTTCAGGCATCATTCAGAGATAACCTTATTTGAGTTCAGTGATTTCTCTATGGGTGATTGTGTTATATAGGACTTCTTTGAAAGACTTCTTTTCGGCTCATTTGCTGCAGAGAGCCAATTCTTATTTGACAAACCGGCAGATCCGTTTCAGAGTCAATTCCAATGTTGGATGACCAAAAACCTTCAAAAGTTAGTATTGTCCCTTTGTTTTTGTCATTTATCTCAACTTGAAGATTCGATCCTCGTGAGTGGCAGGTGAAAGAAACCCTTGCCCGGGAGCTGCTCATTCTATCCCAAACTTTGTTTTAAAGGTAGGTGATGTCGCGGTAACTTTTGGGCTTTTGACTCAAACGTGCACTGAATCAATCAACCCCAAGTCATCCTTACCATCCGTCTCTTGCAGTTAGTCTCACCACATAAGATGCATCGGCCTCACTCCAAGTGCAAAGAGTTAACAAGACTTCATTTTCTGTTTGGGTATTCTGTTTTCCACGTCATTTTTACTGACCCATCGATAAAAATGAATAACTTGAAACGTTTGTTGGTCTCCCTCAAAAACCTATTGCGCCTCTCAGTCAGAGCATTTGAGGACAAACCCCAAGTGCTTAAGAAGAAACAAACGAGCAAAAACAACGGATAAAATAAAAAAAACAAACAAACAAATAAATAAACAAACAACAACTTGATCAGTGTAAACTTTTTCGAAAGTGTCTGGAGCGTCATGAGTGAGGCTCGGATTGGCGTGGATGGGAAATATGAAGTTTTTGTTACTGCTAATTTTTTTATTGTTGTTTCTGATGATGTTTTTGTTGTTTGTGGTTTCATGGACTTTTTTGAAAATATTTTTGACTTTATCGTTATTGTCTTTGTTACGGCCGCAACTTTTTCTATTGTCGTCAACATCGCAATCTTTATTTTTGCCTATCCCATGGCACACTTCACCACCACTGCCACCACTACTGCCACCACCACTGCCACCACTACTGCCACCACCACTGCCACCACCACCGCTTTCACCATTGCCTCTTCCAAGCCCATTACTTTCGCCAACTCCATTCACAACATTAAGGGCATCACTATCATCATCATCCTCATCCTCATCATCATCATTATTATTATTATTATTATTATTATTATTATTATTATTATTATTATTATTATTATTATTATTATTATTATTATTATTATTATTATTATTATTATTATTATTATTATTATTATTATTATTATTATTATTATTATTATTATTATTATTATTATTATTATTATTATTATTATTATTATTATTATTATTATTATTATTATTATTATTATTATTATTATTATTATTATTATTATTATTATTATTATTATTATTATTATTATTATTATTATTATTATTATTATTATTATTATTATTATTATTATTATTATTATTATTATTATTATTATTATTATTATTATTATTATTATTATTATTATTATTATTATTATTATTATTATTATTATTATTATTATTATTATTATTATTATTATTATTATTATTATTATTATTATTATTATTATTATTATTATTATTATTATTATTATTATTATTATTATTATTATTATTATTATTATTATTATTATTATTATTATTATTATTATTATTATTATTATTATTATTATTATTATTATTATTATTATTATTATTATTATTATTATTATTATTATTATTATTATTATTATTATTATTATTATTATTATTATTATTATTATTATTATTATTATTATTATTATTATTATTATTATTATTATTATTATCATCATCATCATGATCATAATCTTCATCATCATCATCATCATTATCATCATCATCATCATCATCATCATCATCATCATCATCATCATCATCATCATCATCATCATCATCATCATCATCATCATCATCATCGTCATCATCATCATCATCCTCCTCCTCGTCGTCGTATTCTTCGTCATCATCATTCCGCAAGTGCATGTGGTGGACACTCCTGTGTTTGACCAAATCAGTCAGGTTGCTGAAATGTTGCGAACACTGTGAACACATCATGAGACCGTGGAATGGGGGAGGCTGGAAGTGGTGGTGGTGGTTGGGATGGAAAGGGTTGTAATGGTCCAAAGACTGAGTGTTTGTTTGAAATGATGGCTTGAGAAACACTGAAGTAATCATCAAAACACTTGTCTTTGTACTCACAATACTTCACTTCTCCACAAAGTTGTGAACCAACACTTAAATTGAATATTAAAATAATCAATTGGTTCAACCAACCCGGCTGAATCATCATTGGAATAAATCACTTTTGTAAACCCCTTAATTTGATTTTATTGGAGCAGTTGAATAGCGCGGTTACACACTGTTTGATAGAACCTTGACGAGGTGGTGGTTGTTGTGGATGGACTCGTAATGGTACTCCAGCGAGGTGGCATCGCTGAACTCTAGAGGACAGAAGGGGCACGAAAAGGATAACTGGCAAGGGTTGCAATGCAATGGAATACATCATAATGCATTACATCATAATGCAATGCAATAGAATGCAATACAATAAAATACAATACTATACAAAACAATGATAGACAATGCATTAATATATAGTACAATACTATACAATACAATACAATAAAATACAACAAAATGCAATAATATACAGTACAATACACTATTATACAATACTATACAATACAAAACTATAAAATACAATAATATACAATAAAACAATATACAATACAATAATCAACAGTACAATACTATACGATACAATACAATGCAATACTATACAATAAAATACAATACAATAATATACAGTACACTACTATACGATACAAGGAAATGCAATGCTAAAAAATGAAATAAAATAAAATACAATACTATACTATACAATACTATAAAATACAATACCATAAAATAAAACATTATAAAAGTAAATATGATACAATAATCTTAATTCAATATATTCCAATACTACACAATGCGTACTTGTATGTAGTGGTTGTTAAATTCGTGCTCCAGTGTTTTTTGGCTCAAAAGATGAGTTATACTTAAATCAAAACATTGAATTTTGTCTCTTCCATAAATTTAAAAATACTTTGTTTATTTGTTTAAAAATAATTTCAAAATACTCAATTTGAAAGTTGGTATAATTCAAAAACAATTCTTTGTCTATTGGACAGAAAGGTATTTCTTTATTTTCTTTTTTTTACTCTGAAGTATTTTGGGTTAGTGAATATTATATCATTTTGTTCGTAATTAAACCCTCATTTATTGTTCAGTTTATTATAAATTTTCATTCAATTTTTGATTTAATAGCAAAAAAAAGAAGAATAGTTGAATTTCTCATATACTGTCACATATTAAATAATACGTATGAGCGTGCACCACACGTTGATGTACTAATTATCCAGACTCATAATCGCATAATTAGCCAGATTAACTATATTATTGTTGTGAGAGGTGAGTGTTTTAGGTTCTGTCTATATTATTATCATATCAATTACAGTTTTCGTAATTATAATAATAATAATAATAATAGTGAATCTATAGTTATGTTAAGGAGATAATAATAGTTTGAAAAAGAAAAAAAATAATAATAGAAAAAAAAATATAATAATGAAAATAATAATAAAAATAAAATTGAATCTGAAAAAAAAAGAAAAAAAAATAAATAAGTGGATATAAACTTTACCAAATAAACTTAATAGCTAACTGAAAAGAAAAAAATATATAATGTCTAAACGTAAGAGAAAGGGAGGTACACCTCCCTTAGCAAAGTCCTGGGCTTCTGACCCGAACTTGTCAGAGGCCTTGGAACCCGTAGAAAAGATCAACAGAAGAGCGGCAGACCTGCAGAGGGCTGCCGAAGAATTGTTGAGAAGTGGAGAGGTTGCGCGGTGAATCGAAAGCCGCGAACGTCTCAGAAGCATCATTGACTTCCTGGTGGTCATGGTGCCAGTGGAGATGGAAAAGCTTAAGGTTTCGGTGGGGACCCAGTCAGAGCCTCTGGCCTGCTCTTTCTTAGGCACGCAAACAAAAAAGGTCATGCAGCCTGTGAAGTCTGTGAATTATGCCTTGGTGGTGAAAGGAAACATCCGTGATGTACCGGATGGGAGGCAGTCCAGAGGTGCGCAGAACAGCGTCGTGGCAGTTCTTACCCCCAGGCGTTTTATAGCGGGAGCGCCGCAGATCGACCGCACAAGAGTACAAAACGAGAGTTTTGTACCCGTGGTAAGGAGGAAGTCCTCCGAGGAAATGTTTTGGAGAGGATCAGGACATCAAAATCCGTGATTCTCAGACCAAAGGAGGGTGAGACGCTCTTGGAACTCAAAAAGTCTTTTCTGGAGATGCTCAAGAGTGTTGAGGCGTCACCAGAAAGGTCGCCAAAGATTTCGGCCATTAAGTCGAATGAGGCGGAAAACTTCCTTGTGGTCGATTTACTAAACGAAGTGGAGCAGAGGAAGGTTGAGCACTTCATTAAATCAAAGTTGGTCTTTTCGAGACCAACAGGTTTTGATCCCACGGTGACGGTGTACAACGTACCCTCCGACCTGACCGAGGGAGAAATTTTAGAAGCCTTAGTGGCCAAAAACGGTCTTCTCTTCGCGTCTGGCGAAAAAGAAAGACTAAAGTTGTGCCGAAGCTTTAGGAATAGCCGGGGAAACTGTGACGTGGTCGTGCGTATGGCGCCGGCCACGCACAGGCAACTCGGGGAGAAGAAGGATAAGAGGGCCTTCTTTCTTTTCTCGGCACACCCTTACAAAAAGAGAGTTCAGACCTTCAGGTGTTTCAAGTGTTTCGGTTATGAGCATACCGATGCTAAAGGTACCTGTAAAAATAGCCGGGTCTGCGGCCGATGCGGAGAAAAAGATCATGTGGCGGCCAAATGCACAAGCAGGGCCAAGTGCGTCAACTGCATGCGGGCAGGCAGAGGGCGGTCGGCAGAGGGCCATACGGCCACCGATTCAGGATGTCCCGTTTACGCGAGGCATCTCGCAATCACTCGAGCACGCACTGCCTACTAATGGATGAAAAATGTTTTTTTAATATGATTTTGATTATCAATCGGATTTTAGCTATTATAATTACGATTTAAAAGTTAATATTATAGGTACTTGTGGTAATAGAGGTCCCAAGCGTCTCAATTTCCTTCAGCTCAACTGTCGCAATTGTCAGGCCGTGATGCATGAAGTGGAGGAGGTTATCTCCGCAGGCGGCTTTGACATTGTAGTCCTGCAAGAACCTTACCTTCAAAAGGGCTTCGAGGTGAATGGGTATCACAGCTTCATACCTGGAGGAGCCACTGCGAAGGTGTGCACTCTAGTGGCAGTCGGCTTGCAAATGTTCCATTTGTCTCGTTTTGACACGGAGCATTTAATTGCTCTTAGTGTCGGATCGAGGCAAATGTCTTGCGGGGTGATTGTTTCGAATGCATACTTTCAATATAGCTCTTACCATAACATATTCATAAATCCAAGAGATAATGTAGTTTTATATAATAGACATCGTAAGATATTGCTATGCGCTGATTCGAATGCAAACTCTCCGCTGTGGTTTTCTAAAAAAGAGGACTACAGTGGGAAGTTGCTTTGCGAATTTCTATTGCTAAGCAACTTTAAGATATGTAACAAACGTAGTGATAAGTATACTTTTGATTCGGTATTAGGCACTTTAGATATAGACATAACGGCATCTACCGATAATATGTGTGGGAGCGTGATGGACTGGAGGGTCACGGATGACGTCGTGGGTAGTGACCACAAGTCTATCACGTTCTCCATCAACATAGATAGGTTCAATGAGGGCAATAGTGAAAATAGGTATGTAGGTAGTGAGAATAAAATAGACGAAACTAAGTATAACTATAAGAAAACCAACTGGGAGCGCTTCAAGCGGATTCTTGAGACACATCTGGCTGAGGAAGTGAATGAGGACGTGATTATGACGGCGATAGATGAATCGACGCCTAGGATGAAAGAGAGGAAGCGTGGCTGGAGGAAACGGGTAGCGTGGTGGAATGATGAATTGGCTGGTATGAGAAGGGAGGTAGTTGCAGCCAAAAAACAGCTGGCCAAAAGAAGGAAATGGAGCTGCTTGGTCTAGGCTGAAAAAAGATATTTTGCCGAAGTGAGAACATCGTATGTGAAGGCTATCAAAAGTGTGAAGAAGCGCTCTTGGAAAGAATTCTTGTAGCGCTATGGCGTAGATGAAGGAGGCCCAGCGAACCCCTGGGGACTCTCCACAGGCAAGCTGCTGGCAAGACAAAAAAAAGGTGTCTTGGAAATCTGGAAAGGATTGATGGCAGCTGGACAACTTCGTGGAAAGAATCTGCGGAGCTTCTTCTGGAGCGTTTCTTCCCCAGTGATGAAGAGGATGCTTGTGATGGGTCCCATCAGCATATTAGGGAGCTGGTAAAAAGTTACCAGAACTGCAATGTTGAAAGTCCAGTGACTAGAGAAGAGATCAGCAGGTGCCTCAAAAGGTCGAAGAATAGTAAAGCTCCTGGACCCGACGGTGTTCTTTACGAGCCCCTGAAGGTTGTACAAGAAATTTGTCCGGACTCCTTGGCCGGTTTGTTAAATAAATACTTATATAATAGGACATTACCGGTTAATTGGAAAGTAGCTAAGTTGGCTGTGATACCCAAAGGTAAGGGGGCTTCGTTAACCAAGGCTGACTCCTACAGACCCATTTCACTTTTGAGTGCAATGGGCAAACTGTACGAGCGAATTTCGGTTTGGAGAGTCGAGCAGGACTATGACGCCAGAGGACTGAACAGTTCATCTCAATTTGGTTTCAAAGTGTCTCGGTCTGCTGAAAACGCCATATGCAAGACGCTTGGGACCTTCAAAAATAAAAATAAAAAGTTATTATTATTATTATTTATTGATATTCAAGGCGCCTTTAATAACTTATGGTGGCTTTCAATTTTATTACGTTTAATTAAAGTAGGAATAAGCTCTTACATTTTTGATACAATAAAGGACTATTTTAGTGGGAGAAGCGTGTCGTTAATGGCCGAAGATAGATCCATGATGATAAGCCGTGAAGCTGAAAGGGGCTGTCCTCAGGGATCTATCGTAGGCCCGTATGCATAGAGATGGTGCATGGACGAATTGTTGAACGATGCACGATGTGAATGGCCTTCTGACACTGTGGAGTGGGTTGCGTATGCGGACAACATAGTGATTGCAGTGAAGGGCAATAGCCGCTTTGAACTGGAGCGTCTATCCGAGCGCTGCCTGTCGCATCTGATGTCATGGTGTGGCAGGTATAAGCTTCGCCTATCCACGCCGAAGACCAATGCTGATAAAGGGGCACATGGATAGGTCGAAGATGCCTAGCGTTCTATGTGCTAGAGAACGCATTGAATGCGTTCGTCAGTACAAGTATCTTGGTGTTATTCTGGATAGTGAACCTAGCTTTGTAAAGTGGGTACGAGCGAAGGTTTCTACCTACATGTTCTCCCTGAAAGCCCATGTAGGTAGGGGGTGGAGAATCCAGTGGGGGGTGGTAGAAACATTCTACGATACTGTATGCATTCCTATGATTGAATACGACGGAGAGGGGTGGGCAAAGAGTATGACTAAAAGTCACGTGAGGAGGCATCTCAATGCGCTGCATCGGGTGCTACTCACACTGACTCGAGACTGTACTCTCGTTTCTACCGTCTCTCTAGAAGTGGTAGCTGGCCGTATGCCTTTGGACTTGGCCGTATGCCTTAGAAGACTCCGACAGTCTATAAAAGCGAAACGGGCGATAGAACTTCTGGGTTTTGCGAGTGACGCTGAGGCTTCTGTAGCGGATGAAATTGGGAGGGCAAACGAGCACGTGGTTTCTTTTTGGCAAGAAAGATGGGACGCGGAAAAAAGAAGTGGATGACCTATCGATTTCTTTCGAGTGTGAGCTTTGCATCCACGAACCGCTGGTTCAGACCAGGGTTTTGGACGGTTTTCATCCAAACTGGTTATGGCAGACTCCGTAAATCGGCCTTTGATAGAGCGGTTTCCTCAACTGACAGATGTCCTTGCTGCTTCTGTCAGCCTAAAACGGTCGAACATTTCATTTTTAATTGTTCAAATTATGTCCAATTCCGACCCACCTTCTTTGACGAATGTTAGCATGAATGGAGTGAGTTGATCAATTGTGAGACACGCTTCTCCCAATTCGGTGTTTCCATTAAACTTGCTTTTGAGGAAAGAGAACTTTCCTTATGAAGTAATTTTAATTTATCAAAACAATTTTAAAGTTTCTTTCTTGGCACTTCTTTCAATGGCGGTCCCATGGAGGCGGTTTCGCTCGCCGTGGTCAACGCCAAAGACAACTATGATTGATGGTACGCTTAGGGAGATACTCGATCGGGTGTGGACTGTTCACGGTGCCAATCGACACAGTAATTGATTAACTAGACAAAAAAAAAGATAAATTATAAATTATATATAAAAAAATCAAAATAAATAAAAATAAGTAAATAAATAAATAAATAATAAATTAATTAATAAATTAAAATGAAAAGAAATAAAAAATGAATAAGTAAATAATTGTTAATAAAACTGAAATAATTAAATGGGGGCAATCCAGGAGTGATATGAGACAGGGCAGAACGGGAGTGCTCTGAGAATGGTGCGTGAGGCATGAGAATGATTAATTTCAGTTTGCGCCAAAACTGACAAAGTGGAGGCAAGAACTGGAATTGAAATTATTTAAGGAACTGTAAGACCTCTTAACTAATCTACAGAAAATTGGCTAATGGATTAGTTAGGGAGGCAAAATGTAAGCAAGATGTCGTAGGCGTCAGTGCCGTCGCGAACCGGCAGTGTTGGGGGACGCGAAAAAAGAAAAGAAATGTGTTGAAAAAATAGCCTCAGGTGTGTTGGTTAAGGTGCTAGGTAGTAGATAATAGCTTAGTTTAAGTATAAAAAAGGAAAATTCTATGAGTTAGATCAGTCACTACCTGTTAAGTAAGGTTGATAAATAAATGTAGTAAAGAATAATGTGTCGAGGAGGCATTCGGTGGGCTGAAGTGCTCGTTCGAGCCTCTCATGTGCGTCATCAGAAGATCTTACTCGCCTCCGGTACGGACTAGCCGGAAAGGGATAGCGAGAGTGGTCGATGGGTTATGGCTTAACTGCCGAGCGCCCATATAGTGAATTTACTACTACTACTACTACAAAATGCGATACAAAACAAAAACACATCACAATAATTTATAGTGAAACACCATACAACGCAATACGATATATTACAATACAAGGGAATAAAATTCGATAAAATACAATACAAAATGAAGCAATGCAATGAAAGTCCAACAATAATTTTCCTGTACATTTAAATGTGTTCCAAAACAATCAGCCTCTCTACTCAGTTACTCGCTATTCAAACTCCCGATTAAACTACTTCAATCAATAAATCGCTAGGAAGTTACTCTAATTTGCTAATTGAGAAGGCTACTCAATTAACGGAACAGTGGGTTCATTAATAGGACTTGTAATCTAACAGAAAAGTTAATTAGGTTGCCACTCTAATTGAACAATAAATAAGGCTTTAAGCTAATTAGCTATGACATATGATGGCAAACAACTAAGATGGAAGAGGAGGAGTTGAACCTTCCGGTACTTGTGGAGATGTTTGCTGTTGCTGTTGCTGGTGTGAAAAAAGGGCTGTTGTGGCTGCTGTGAGGCTCCATTGCTCGACTCATCTGAAGTGGTGGTGGCTGAGAGGAAGGTGGTGGTGGTTGTAGTAATGTTTGTGGTGATGATGGTAGTAATAATGGTAGTGGTAATGATGGTGGTTGAGAAGATGATGGTGATGGTCGAGGTGGCTGGAAGAATGATAGTGAAGGTAGTGGTGGTGGTGGTGGCAGTGGTGGTGGTGGTGGTGGTAGTGGTGGTGGTGGTGGTGGTGGTGGTGGTGGTGGTGGTGGTGGTGGTGGTGGTGGTAGCGGTGGTTATGGGGATGATAATGTCGGTAGTGGTGGCGGTGGTAATGGTACTGGTCATGGTGGTTAAAACAGATGTGTTATTCAAATAGAAATAAACTTTTTAGTGTTGCTGGTGATGATAACGGTGGTGTTGATGTAGGTTGTGAGCATGGTTAGGTGAAAAAAAGAGTGAGCTAGAAAAGGGGTTAGATGAAAAAAAGTTAGTTTTGTGGGCAGTCAGAATCAACCAATGAAAAAACTGTTGTTGTGGTGGTTGCTATTGACGGTGGCTGCTGTTGGTGTACTGGTTGTTGGTGTACAGGTTGTGGGTGTACAGGTTGTAGGTGTACAGGCTGTAGGTGTACAGGTTGTTGGTGTACTGTTTGTTGTTGTAGTGGCCGTTGTTGGTGTGGTTGTTTTTGGTGGTTGTTGGTGGGGTTGTTGTAGTTGTTGTTGTGGTTGTTGTGGTGGTTGTTGTGGTGGTTGTTGTGGTGGTTGTTTTGGTGTTTTTTGTGGTAGTTGTTGTGGTGGGGGTTGTTGTAATGGTTGTTGTGGTGGTTGTTGTGGTTGTTGTTGTTGTTGTTGTTTTTGTTGTTGTTGTTGTTGTTGTTGTTGTTGTTGTTTATCTTAAGCGCCTGAGGATAGTTCTCAGATGCGCTAAAGCTTGTTGTGGAAGGCGCACAAGTTCATCATAGGAGGTCCCGATGTTGTGGCAGAAGCGGGCCCTTGCGAAAGCTGGGCAATTGAGCCAGAGGTGCTCGGCTGATTCGACCTCTTCCTCACAGAGTCGACAGAGGTCTGAATCTGCTTTTCCTGTGATGTCCAGCCATCGGCGGAGACTTGGGTGGTGTCCGCTTCGGAACCTGGCCAGATCCGTCAGTTCTGCCTTGTTAAGGGTGTTCTCCTTGATTTGGTTTGTGTTGGTGGTGTATAGGTCCAAGAAACGGTGATGGCTGCTCGATAGTGGTCTGTCTTCTCGATGAATCACCGCTTTCCTGGTCTTTTGGTCTAAGTTCCGCTCGGCCGGTTGTGGTAAAGTGGATCCCCGTTTGGCTTCTGAGTCCGCCAGCTCATTGCCCCAAAGGTTACAGTGTCCGGGGGCCCAGACAATGAGTAGTTCTTTGAAACGAGTGATTCTGGCGATGGAGCGTTGATAGGTGACGATGATCGGGTCGGTTTGTTGTGGGTTGCCTGTGGCTTCCACTAGGGATTTGCAATCACAGACAATGACCGCCCTGTGCCAATCATTTTCACTCTCTAGCCACTTCAAAGCAGCTTCTAGCGCTGCTTTTTCCGCCGAGTAGGAACTGCTGCGCACCCCTGTAGGTGCGTGCCATCGGTGGAGGACTTTTTTGTCTCTGGCTATGATCATGCCAGCTCCACCGTTTCTGGTGCCATCTGTCGTAGAACCATCAGTGTAGATCTGGAGGTCGCTATGACCTACTTCCTCGATGGTTCGTTGGGCTTTTTCCAGTTGGACGATTTGAGGCATCGACTTGCTCGCTGGTGTCATGTAGATGGGGGCTGGAGGTGGGCGGTCCCAAGGGGGTGGGAGCCTCGCTTCGCCGGTTTGGTGTTGAGAGAACAGGTTAAGTTCCCTTAAAACCGGCGTGGTCAATCCCCGCCAATCTTTTTTTTACCAGTCTTTGAGGAGCTTGTCGGTCCAAGGTCAGTCTCCGCGGGTCAGTGTCAGCCTGTTGTAGCCAACTATCCGCCTTAAGAAGTGACAGGGTCTTGTATCTTGCTTCCAGTGGAGTGAGATGTGCCTCTTTTAGAACGAATTCTCCAGGGGTTGATCTTAGGTGACCAGTGATGGCTCTAGCTGCGTTCAGCTGGGCACTTTCAAGCTTCCCTAGGCTGGATTTCGATAACCAGGGAGCCCAGGCCTGTGAACCATATTCGGCCAAAGATCTTTGAATGGCGATGTAGATTGTTCTCAACTCTGCTGGTCGCCATCCCCAAGTTGTGCCTCCAAGGGCACGGAGAATATTCGTCCTCTTGGTCATAGCCTGGCATACCTTTTTAGCGTGCTCGCTGAAAGTGAGCTGTCGGTCGTATTAGACGCCTAAAAAGGTAGGAGCCGCGTTGTAGGAAAAGGGTAAACCTCTGATTGTAATATGCGGCTGCCATGACGCTTCAGCTGTGCATAGGCTGAAGAAAGAGACCTCACACTTGTTTGTATTAAGTGTGAGACGGGCATCATCACTCCACTTCACTACCTTGTCAACTTCTTTTTGGAGCTTCTTTGTCATATCTATTTTACTCCTTCCGCTGCATGCAATCGCCAGGTCATCGGCATAGACACTCACGAGGGTTGTGTCCTCAAATTGCATGAAGAGATCATTAATATATATGACAAAGAGCAAGGGGGACAAAACTGATCCTTGTGGGAGACCTTCCTTGAAAGTTCTCGATCGCCCAACCTTGGCATTGACCCTGAATGGGCTTGTCGGTTCGTCAGCCACAAACTGATCCACACCAGGAAGCGAGTCGGGATACCTAGAAGGTGCATCTTTTGCAGCAGACCTGTTCTCCAGACCCTATCATAGGCTTTGCTGAAGTCGAACAGGGTCATTCCTGTCCGTAGCCTCTCCGACGACTGGAATCCGTCCGAGATGTGTTGTGATAGGCGGAGGCATTGGTCCACTGTGCTTCGACCCTTCCGGAACCCGGCTTGCCATGGACTCAGCAAGGAATGCTCTTCAAGCCACCATGAGAGACGGTTTACGATCATTTTTTCAAGTAACTTGCAGATCGTTGATGTGAGGGCAATGGGCCGGTAACTGTCTACCGACTGTGGGTTCTCATCTTTTTTGAGAAACGGGATGATGACCACATCCCGCCAAGACTGAAGGCACCAGCCTTCGAGCCAACTGTGGTTAAGAATTTCTATTAGTTTTACCTCCACGTCGGCTGGAAGGTGCTTGAGTAGGTCTGGTGCTATTTCATCTGGACCCGCCGCTTTTCCTACTTTAATCTGTTTAAGGGCACTCTGGAGCTCGTCCTGGTGGAAAGCCTGTTCTGGGGTACGTCTAGGGCATCTCAACAGAAATTGCATGTCCTGTTGATGTTGCTTGACTGCCAGTCTGCTCACTTGGTCGCTAGTCCTGCTAACAACGTTGGCATACTCTTGTATAAAAGCGTTCGCTTTGGCCTGATCACGGTGGTACAGTCGGCCTCTATATTGCAAAGCCTTTCCTGTTGG
>OX387248.1:3008034-3015534 GCA_947562095.1 Branchellion lobata
ACATTAAATTTTTTTTCTTCCGTTTTTTTTGTTTTTCGTGTTTTTCAACGTTCACCACACTCCCCGCAGACTTTTGCTATCATACAGAATTCTCCACGGATGCGCCATCACGCTCAATTTATTCTTTGTATGCGGTGGCTACAGCCGCTGCTTCGTTTTTTGTTCGAGTATTTTTGCTTTTAAGTTATTTTATTTTATTATTTAAAAAAAAATATTTCCATTTTGTTTTTTGTTTTATAATTTATTTTGGTTTCGGCTTTCGTTGATTATTTTGTTTTTATGCCTTTTTTTGGTATTCTTATTCGTGGCCTCGAAACTCTGCGGGGTTAATGCCACTATACTAATATTCGTTTTTGTATTTGTATTATTGTATTCTCAACTTTTGACCCTAAACTTGTTTTTAGTGAGTTTACTTTCCATATTCCTTTCAATCAAAAGTATGATTAATTTCTGACATCAAACACCAGAAAATATTACTTTCAAGCGTTGAATATCAGTTCACACAAGCACTTCCAATAGCGAACACAAGGGGCTTTTGAGAACTCCACAACCATTAGGTCAAACTATTAAGAAAACAATTCGGAAATGAACTTGAAGATTATGAACAAGCAGCCCGGGAAAACATTATGAAGTGAACTTTGAAAAAATATATGGACTATTCTTGTGGCGAGACATGACGAGACCAGTGCAATCATCCATCCATACATTCATCCATTCATCTATCCATTCATCCATCCATTCATCCATCCATTCATCCATCCATTCATCCATCCATTCACCCATCCATTCATCCATTCATTCATCCATCCATCCATCCATTCATCCATCCATTCATCCATCCATTCATCCATCCATTCATCCATCCATTCATCCATCCATTCATTCATTCATTCATTCATCCATCCATTCATTCATCCATTCATCCATCCATTCATCCATCCATTCATCCATCCGTTCGTCCATCCATTCATCCATCCATTTATCCATCCATTCATCCATCCATTCATACATCCATTCATCCATCCATTCATCCATCCATTCGTTTATCCATTCATCCATCCATTCATTCACCCATTCATTCATTCATTCATCCATCCATTCATCCATTCATTCATCCATCCATTCATCCATCCATTCATCTATCCATTCATCCATCCATTCATTTATCCATTCATCCATCCATTCATCCATCCATTCATCTATCCATTCATCCATCCATCTATCCATCCATTCATCCATCCATTCATCCATCCATCCATCCATTCATCCATCCATTCATCCATCCATTCATTCATTCATTCATTCATCCATCCATTCATTCATCCATTCATCCATTCATCCATCCATTCATCCATCCATTCATCCATCCGTTCGTCCATCCATTCATCCATCCATTCATCCATCCATTCATCCATCCATTCATCCATCCATTCATCCATCCATTCATCCATTCATTCATCCATCCATTCATCCATCCATTCATCCATCCATTCATCCATCCATTCATCCATCCATTCATCCATCCATTCATCCATCCATTCATCCATCCATTCATCCATCCATTCATCCATCCATTCATCCATCCATTCATCCGTCCATTCATCCATTCATTCATTCATCCATCCATTCATCCATCCATTCATCCATTCATCCATCCATTCATCCATCCATTCATCTATCCATTCATCCATCCATTCATCCATCCATTCATCCATACATTCATTCATCAATTCATCCATCCATTCATCCATTAATTCATTAATCCATCCATTCATCCATCTATTCATCCATCCATTCATCCATTTATTCATCCATTTATTCATCCATCTATTCATCCATCCATTCATCCATCCATTCATCCATCTATTCATTCATCCATTCATCCATTTTTCATTCATCCATTCATTCATCCATCCATTCATCCATTTATTCATCCATCCATTAATTTGTCCATTCAATCTGCAACTCAATCATCATTCTCTTTTTTCGCTTCAAAGTGTTATGTGTGTTGATAATTTAAGTCTCTTCTTAGTAAGCTTTTTTTTAATTTTTCATCGTTTTATTCGGTGTCTTTTTTTTCACTACCGCCACTCTAAAACATTCATTATTCATTTACTCGGCCATCCTTCACATTCATCCATCCACCACTGATGGTTGCTGTATGTTCTTGGGAAATTTTTTGATGAACAGTTGAGAATTACTGGCTTTATGAGCGGATGAAGAACTGAATAGTGGCTGAGCTGATGGAGAGGTGGCCATACATCTATGAGTGAATGTATGAGTAAATGGATGAGTGCATGGATGAGTGCATGGATGAGTGGATGGATGAGTGGATGTATGAGTGCGTGGATGAATGCATGGATGAGTGCATGGATGAATGCATGGATGAGTGCATGTATGAGTGCATGTACGAATGCATGGATGAGTGCATGGATAAGTGGATGAATTAGTGCATGGATGAGTGGATGAATGAGTGGATGACTGAGTGCATGAATGAGGGCATGGATGAGTGGATGTATGAGTGCATGTATGAGTGCGTGGATGAGTGCATGGATGAGTGGATGAATTAGTGCATGGATGAGTGGATGAATGAGTGGATGACCGAGTGCATGGATGAGTGCATGGATGAGGGGATGTATGAGTGCATGGATGAATGCATGGATGAGGGCATGGATGAGTGCATGGATGAGTGCATGTATGAGTGCATGTATGAGTGCATGGATGAGTGCATGGATGAGTGCATGGATGAGTGGATGAATTAGTGCATGGATGAGTGCATGGAGGAGTGAATGAATGAATGCATGGTTGAGTTCATGGATGAGTGCATGAATGAGTGCATGGATGATTGCATGAATGAGTGGATAAGTGAGTGGATGAATGAGTGGATGAATGAGTGGATGAATGAGTGGATGAATGAATGGATGAATGAATGGATGAATGAGTGGATGAATGAGTAGATAAAGTAGTGAATGGATGAGTGGATGGAAAAGTGGATGAGTGAGTAAATGGATGAGTAAAGGAATAAGTGGTTAGATGAGTGGATGGAGAAGTGAATTAATGAGTGGATAAAAAGGTAAATAAATGAAGGGATGGATGAGTGGGTGAAGAGGAAGATGGAGAAGAAGATAGATGATTGGATAGATGAGTGGATGAATGAGTGGATGGATCAGTTGACAAATAGGTGGATATAAAAATGAATGGATGAGTGGATGAATAAAGGGAAAGATGAGTAGAAGGATGAGTGGATGGATGAGTGGATGGACGAGTGGATGGATGAATGGATGAATGAGTGGATGGATCAGTTGACAAATGAGTGGATATAGAAATAATTGGATGAGTGGATGAATAAAGGAAAATATGAGTAGAATGAGGAGTGGATGGATGAGTGGATGGATGAGTGGATGTATGAGTGGATGTATGAGTGCATGGCTGAGTGCATGAATGAGTGGATGAATGATTGGATGAATGAGTGGATGAATGAGTGGATGAATGAGTGGATGAATGAGTGGATGAATGAGAGGATGAATGTTTGGATGAATGAGTGGATGAATGAGTAGATGAATGAGTAGATGAATGAATGGATGAATGAGTGGATGAATGAGTGGATGACTGAGTGCATGGATGAGTGGATGAATGAGTGGACGAATGAGTGCATGGATGAGTGGATGAATGAGTGGATGACTGAGTGCATGGATGAGTGGATGAATAAGTGGATGACTGAGTGCATGGATGAGTGCATGGATGAGTGCATGGATGAGTGGATGTTTGAGTGCATGGATGAATGCATGGATGAGTTCATGGATGAGTTCATGGATGAGTGCCTGGATGAAAGCATGAATGAGTGCGTGGATGAGTGCATGTATGAGTGCATGTATGAGTGCATGGATGAGTGGATGAAGGAGTGGATGACTGAATGGATGGATGAGTGGATGAGTAAATGGATGACTGAGTGCATGACTGAGTGCATGAATGAGTGCATGGATGAGTGGATGTATGAGTGCATGGCTGAGTGGATGAATGAGTGGATGAATGATTGGATGAATGAGTGGATAAATGAGTGGATGAATGAGTGGATGAATGAGTGGATGAATGAGTGGATGAATGAGTGGATGAATGAGTGGATGAATGAGTGGATGAATGAGTGGATGAATGAGTGGATGAATGAGTGGATGAATGAGTGGATGAATGAGTGGATGAATGAGTGGATGAATAAGTGGATGAATGAATGGATGAATGAGTGTATGAATGAGTGGATAAAAGCGTGAATGGATGAGTGGATGGAGAAGTGGATGGGTGAGTAGATGGATGAGTAAAGGAATAAGTGGTTAGATGAGTGGATGGAGAAGTGAATTAATGAGTGGATAAAAAATTAGATAAATGAAGGGATGAAAGAGTGGGTGAAGAGGAAGATGGAGAAGAAGATAGATGATTGGATGGATGAGTGGATGAATGAGTGGATGGATCAGTTGACAAATGAGTGGATATAGAAATGAATGGATGAGTGGATGAATAAAAGGAAAGATGAGTAGAAGGATGAGTGGATGGATGAGTGGATGAATGAGTAGATGGATGAGTGGATGAATAAGTGGATGACTGAGTGGATATAGAAATAAATGAATGAGTGGATGAATGAGTAGAAGGATGAGTGGATGGTTGAGTGGATGGATGAGTGGATGGATGAGTGGGTGAGTGAGTGAATGGATGAGTGGATAAATGAGTAGATGGCTGAGTGGATGAATGAGAAGATGTATGAGTGGCTGGATGCGTGGTTTGATGAGTGGATGAATGAAAAAAATGGATGAGTAGATGAATGAGTGAACAGAAGAGTGGAAGGAGGGGTAGATAAATGATTGGATAGATGAATGAAAAGATGAGAGTGAATGGTTGAATGGATAAATAGGTAGAACGTGAGTGGATGGATGAGTAAATAAATGAGTGGAAGAATGAGTAGATGGATAATTAGATGGATGAGTGTATGAAAAAGTAGATGGATGAGTAGATGGATAATCAAATGAATGAGTGGATGATGAGTGGATAGATGAAAAAATAGATGAGTGGATGAAGAAGTGAATGGGAAAGTGAATGAACAGGTAAATAGATGAGTGAAGGGATGAGTAGATAGCTGAATGGTTGGGTGAGTGGAAAAATGAGTGAATGGATGAGTGGATAAAGAAGTAGAAAAATGAGTGGATGGATGAGTGGATGAAACAGTAGAAAAATCAGTGGATGGATGAGTAAAGGGATGAATAAATATATGAGTGGAAGGATGAGTGGATGGGTGAGTGAATCCATGAGTGGGAGGATGAGTAAATGGATGAGTGGATGAATGTGTGGAATGATAGGTAAAAAGATGAGGGGATGGATGTGTGGTTTGATGAGTGTATGGATGAGTGAATGGGTGAGTGGATGAATGAATGAATAGAGAAATGGAGGGTGGAGTAAATGAATGATTGGATGGATGAATGAAAGGATGAGCGGAAAACAGAGATAATGGTTGAGTGGATGGATGAGTAGAAAATGGAGTGGATGAATGATTAAATGGATGAATGGATAGATGAATGGATAGATGAGTGAAAGGATGAAAGAATGGGTAAGTGGATGGATAAATGGATGGATGAGTGAATGGATAAAAAGATAAATGAAGGAATGAATGAGTGGATAAAGAGGTAGATAGATGAGTATATGGATAATTAAATAGATGAGTGGATGGATGGTGGATGAATGAGTGGAGGGAAGAATGGATGGATGAGAGAATGGATGAATGGAAGGATGAGTGGATAGATGAGAAAATGAGTGAGCGTGTGGGAGAGTGAATGAACAGGTAAATGGACGAATGAATGTATGAGCAGATGGATGAGCGGGTGGATGAGAAAAAGGATGAATGGATGAATGATTAGATGGATGAGTGAATGGATGAGTGGGTGAATGAGCGGAAGGATTAGTGGATGGGTGGGTGAATGTAAGAGTGGATGGATGAGTGAATGAATGAGCGGTTGAATGAGTGATGGATGAGTGGACTGATAATTGAATGGATGAGTGGATGGATAAGTAAATGGAGAATGAATAAACAGGTAAATGGGTGAGTGAATGGATGTTAAGATAGTTTAGTGGATGGGTGAGTAGATAGATGAGTGAATGGATGAGTAGTTGATTTAGTGAATGGATGAGTGGATGAATGAGTGGAAGAATGAGTTGTTGAAGAAGTAGATGGATGAATGGATAAACAAGAAGAAGGTGAATGGATGGATAAGGGGAAGACTGAGTGAATGACTAGGTAAATGAATGAGTGGATAAATGAATGAGTGGATAAATGAATCGATGGATGAACAAAAAAAATGAGTTGATGGAGGAGTGGTTAAATAAAAGAATGGATGAGTGAAGAATAGGTAGATAAATGAGTTCATGAATGAATGAATGGATGAGTAGATGCATAGTTAGGAGTTGAGTGGTTGAATGAGGGGATGAGTGAGTGGTTAAATGAGGGGATGAATGAGTGGATGAATTTGAGGATGAATGAGTGGATGGATGAATGGATGGATGAATGGATGGATGAATGGATGGATGAGTGGATGGATGAGTGGATGGATGAATGGATAGATGAATGGATGGATGAGTGGATGGATGAGTGGATGGATGAGTGGATGGATGAGTGAATGGATGAGTGGATGAATGAGTGGATGGATGAGTGGATGGATGAGTGGATGGATGAGTGGATGGGTGAGTGGGTGGATGAGTGGATAAAGAAGTTGATGGTTGTGTGGATGGATGAAAAGATGAATGAGTGATTGACTAGGTAGACGGATGAGTCGATAGATGAGTAGATAGAAAAGTGAATAAATGAGTGGATGGATAAATGTATGGATGAGTGGATGGATGAATGGAAAGAGGAGTAGATAGATGAAGGGATGGATGAATTGATGGATGAGCGTCTAAATGAGTAAATGGATAAGTAGATAAAAGGTAGATGGATGAGTTTATGGATAAGTGAATGGATGAGTTTATGGATAAGTGAATGGATGAGTTTATGAATAAGGAAATGGATGAATTTATGGATAAGTGAATTGATGATTGGATGAATGAAAAGCTGGGTGGATGGATGAGTGGATGAATAAGTGGATAGATGAGTGAATGAATTAGTGGATGAGTGGATATTTGAGTAGATGAACGACTGAATTAATGAGTGAATTGATAAAGGTATAGTTGATAGGTAGATGGATGAATGGAAGAATGAGTAAAATTTGAGTGGATGGGTGAGTAGATGGATAAATGGATGGTTGAAAGGATGGATGAGTGGATGGATAATTTAATGGGTGAATAGATGAATAAATAGATATATGAGTAGATGAATGGATTGAATAAATGAGTAGATGAATGGATTGAATAAATGAGTAGATGAATGAGTAGATGGATGAATAGATGGATGTGTGGATGGATTGGTAAATGTATGAGTAGATGGATGAGTAGATGGATGAATGGAAGGATGTGTAGATAGATGAGTAT
>OX387248.1:3038373-3048373 GCA_947562095.1 Branchellion lobata
AACAACAGAAACACTAACAACAACAATAACAACATTAACAACAAAATAAAAACATTAACAACAAAATAACAACACTAACAACAACAATAACACTAACAACAACAATAACAACACTAACTACAATAAAAACACTAACAACAACAATAAAAACACTAACAACAATGAAAAAAACTTCAAAAACAATAAAACCACTAACAACAATAAAAAAAACAAAAAAACAAAATAAAACACTAACAACAGCAAAAACACTATCAACAACAATAAAAACACTAACAACAACAAAAACACTAACAACAGCAATAAAAACACTAACAACAACAACAAAAACACTAACAACAACAATAAAAACACTAACAACAACAAAAACACTAACAACAACAATAAAAACACTAACAACAACAATGAAAACACTAACAACAACAAAAAACACTAACAACAACAATGAAAACACTATCCTCAACAAAAAAACACTAACAACAACAATAAAAACACCAAAAAAATAACAAAAAAAAGACAAATAAGCATTAACAAGAAGTGCATGAGTGTATGCCTCCCCACGGCATCATGTTTTGTTTTACTTTAAGCGTTTTTGTTCTCTAGAGGTTTCGCAAGTCCACTTTTACTCTTTTCGCAAGGTTCACTTTCACTCTTCTCGCATGGTTCACTTTTACTCGCCATTTTGTTTCGATTTTTTGAGATTCTTTCATTTACTCTGCATGTCTGTGTTGTGTTGTTCAACAACCTAATGTTGTTGTGTTGTTCAACAACCCAATGTTGTTGTGTTGTTCAACATTATTCCTGCTGTTCAAGCACCAGTTTGTATTTAAGTTGTTTTAGGCTTAACTGCTTTTTTTTTTAATGTATAATTCGATTATCTCGCAATAATGTTTAATTATCTTTAGGTCTATTAACAACTACTTAATTATTTTTTAAAGTATTTTTCAAAATTCAAAAAATAACTTTTCCTATTATAGATTTTTCACATTTCGCTTTTCTATTTATGTTGTTATAGTTTTTGTGGTAGACTGTAAACTCTTAGTGCTGTTTTTGTTAATGAGCTTACAACCGTTGTCGTTTTTAATGTTTTCACTGTTGATGCCCTTATTTTTGTCATTAATCCTATTTCTAGTGTTTCTAAAAAAATTGTTTGTTATTGTGATTGTTGTTGTACTGAAGAGCACTCAGCAGTACTGACGTCATCCCGACTTAATTACAAGTGCCACTCATGTTCCCCCATCACTCCTCCATCACTCCTTCAGCACTTCTCCACCACTCCTCCATCACTCCTCTACCACTCATCCATCACTCTTCTATCACTCCTCCATCACTCCTCTATCACTCCTCCATCATTCCTCCATTACTCTTCCATCATTCCTCCATCACTCCTCCATCACTCTTCCATCTCTTCTCTATCACTTCTTCATCACCCCTTCATCACTCCTTCACTCCTCCATCATCCCTCCATCACTCCTCTATCACTTTTCCATCATTCTTCCATCATTTTTCTATCACTTCTCTATCACTCCTCCATCACTCTTCCATCACTCCTCCATCACTCCTCCATCACTCCTCCATCACTCCTCCATCACTCCTCCATCACTCCTCCATCACTCCTCCATCACTCCTCCATCACTCCTCCATCACTCCTCCATCACTCCTCCATCACTCCTCCATCACTCCTCCATCACTCTTCCATCACTCTTCCATCACTCCTCCATCACTCCTCCATCACTCCTCCGTCACTCCTCCATCACTCCTCCATCACTCCTCCATCACTTCTCCATCACTCCTCCGTCACTCCTCCATCACTCCTCCATCACTCCTCCATCACTCCTCTATCACTCCTCCATCCCTTCTCTATCACTCCATTTCTTTCTCAACACTCTTCCATCACTCCTTCATTTCTTTCTCAACACTCTTCCATCACTCCTTCATTTCTTTCTCAACAGTCTTCCATCACTCCTTCATTTCTTTCTCAACACTCTTCCATCACTCCTTCATTTCTTTCTCAACAGTCTTCCATCACTCCTTCATTTCTTTCTCAACACTCTTCCATCACTCCTTCAACATTTTCACTTCATTTTTTTATTCTTCCTCTATCGCTTTTTTATCGCACACTTATCACTTCATCAACAGCTTTATAATCATCACATTCAGAACTACCACCACAAACACTACAACCAACATTAACACTATCATAGTTACAACTATCTAGCAAAATTACCCCTCAACACCACTATCACCACCATTATCACCACTACCACTATCAACATTCCAACACTACCGCCACTATCATCAACACTCTCATAACCACCTTCAACATCACCATCATCATTACCATCTTCACTATTCTCACGACTACCGCCAACATCACCCTCACCACCACCACCACATTTTCCACCACAACCACCACCACCACCACATTTTCCACCACAACCATCATCACCACCCCTTCACAAGCAGTACAGCCATCTGCACAAAACAAACACGACTCCAACGCTAAAAGCTTTTTTGAGTAGAACGTCTCACACTCGATCATGCCGCATTGATCGATCGCCCCACTCCACACTCCAGCACCATCAAACATCATTTCGCACCTTCCACACACCATCATTCATCATTTCTCCGTTATCCTGCACTGCTCAACAAGCACACACGTCAAAATAAGCGGATCACCTTCAGGCATTCTCAACAATTATTTCATTCTTTATGAGTTGTGAACACATACGACGATTGATCGTCAAGTTGAAGTTCAACGGCTCGAGTTTCTGATCAGAACTGCCGTCTATCCATTCACTCACCCATCCACTTCATCTATTCCTACATCCACTCATCCAAAAATTGATTCATCTACTCATCCACCAAATCATTTTTATTCATTAACCTTTTTAATAATCTTTTTTCGTCTTTGAATCAATGCCATCCACCAATATACCAGTCATTCAATCGTTCATTTAATCATTCACCAATTCATTCATCTAATCATTCACCAACCTACTCATCCATTCACTCATTCACCAATTTACCTATCCATCTACTCATCAATCCATCTACTCATCAATCCATCCACTCATCAATCCATCCACTCATCAATCCATCCACTCATTAATCCATCCACTCGTCAGTCTATCCTATCATCAATCCATCCACTCATCAATCTATCCACTCATCATCAATCTACTCATTCAACCTCCACTCATACACCCATACATCCATCAGGAGGCATGTTGTGGTCCACAAAGAAGTGCCTCTTTTGTGACTTCAAATGCTCTTCAACTTTCCAACTCGACTCCCACCAGCAGGTCCCAACACTCCCTTCATTCATTCATTCTTTCTTTCGTTCATTCATTCAATCGTTCGTTCGTTCATTTATTCGTTCATTCTTTCTTTCATTCATTTTCATCCATTTATTTGTTCATTTATCTATTAATTCATGCATTTATTCTTTTATCAGTTCATGCGTTCATTCATTTATATACTTGTTCATTCATTCTTTTGTCGATTCATTCATTCGCACATTCATCTATACATTCATTTCTTCTTCCATTCATTTCTTCTTCCATTCATTTCTTCTTCCATTCATTTCTTCTTCCATTCATTACTTCTTCCATTAATTTCTTCTTCCATTCATTTCTTCTTCCATTCATTTCTTCTTCCATTCATTTCTTCTTCCATTCATTACTTCTTCCATTAATTTCTTCTTCCATTCATTTCTTCTTCCATTCATTTCTTCTTCCATTCATTTCTTCTTCCATTCATTTCTTCTTCCATTCATTTCTTCTTCCATTCATTTCTTCTTCCATTCATTTCTTCTTCCATTCATTTCTTCTTCCATTCATTTTTTTTTTCATTTTTCAATTCCATTTCATCTTTCATTCATTCCACCAATCTTTCTTCCATGCTTTTTACCGACCCCACTGCAACTCCACTTTCTTTTTTTATTTTGAAAATATTTTTCCAGTAATTTTTAATTTTGCAAAAGCCACCGTTGATACCGCTATTTAACAACTATTAACGCATGAAGATTATATTCACAATATTAAATTTAACTCTAAACGCTTTAAAAGCACTACCCCGTTTCCATGGATACCACTCTGAGATTTGGAAAGCCACTAAAACGTACCTTGCTTTTTATTTGTGTTTTATGGATCGGTGTGTGAACTGCACCCTCCCGCAGGGGTTCCTCTGTACGTACGTACGTGTGTGTGTGTGTGTGTGTGTGTGTGTGTGTGTGTGTGTGTGTGTGTGTGTGTGTGTGTGTGTGTGTGTGTGTGTGTGTGTGTGTGTGTGTGTGTGTGTGTGTGTGTGTGTGTGTGTGTGTGTGTGTGTGTGTGTGTGTGTGTGTGTGTGTGTGTGTGTGTGTGTGTGTGTGTGTGTGTGTGTGTGTGTGTGTGTGTGTGTGTGTGTGTGTGTGTGTGTGTGTGTGTGTGTGTGTGTGTGTGTGTGTGTGTGTGTGTGTGTGTGTGTGTGTGTGTGTGTGTGTGTGTGTGTGTGTGTGTGTGTGTGTGTGTGTGTGTGTGTGTGTGTGTGTGTGTGTGTGTGTGTGTGTGTGTGTGTGTGTGTGTGTGTGTGTGTGTGTGTGTGTGTGTGTGTGTGTGTGTGTGTGTGTGTGTGTGTGTGTGTGTGTGTGTGTGTGTGTGTGTGTGTGTGTGTGTGTGTGTGTGTGTGTGTGTGTGTGTGTGTGTGTGTGTGTGTGTGTGTGTGTGTGTGTGTGTGTGTGTGTGTGTGTGTGTGTGTGTGTGTGTGTGTGTGTGTGTGTGTGTGTGTGTGTGTGTGTGTGTGTGTGTGTGTGTGTGTGTGTGTGTGTGTGTGTGTGTGTGTGTGTGTGTGTGTGTGTGTGTGTGTGTGTGTGTGTGTGTGTGTGTGTGTGTGTGTGTGTGTGTGTGTGTGTGTGTGTGTGTGTGTGTGTGTGTGTGTGTGTGTGTGTGTGTGTGTGTGTGTGTGTGTGTGTGTGTGTGTGTGTGTGTGTGTGTGTGTGTGTGTGTGTGTGTGTGTGTGTGTGTGTGTGTGTGTGTGTGTGTGTGTGTGTGTGTGTGTGTGTGTGTGTGTGTGTGTGTGTGTGTGTGTGTGTGTGTGTGTGTGTGTGTGTGTGTGTGTGTGTGTGTGTGTGTGTGTGTGTGTGTGTGTGTGTGTGTGTGTGTGTGTGTGTGTGTGTGTGTGTGTGTGTGTGTGTGTGTGTGTGTGTGTGTGTGTGTGTGTGTGTGTGTGTGTGTGTGTGTGTGTGTGTGTGTGTGTGTGTGTGTGTGTGTGTGTGTGTGTGTGTGTGTGTGTGTGTGTGTGTGTGTGTGTGTGTGTGTGTGTGTGTGTTCCATGTTTTATAATATGGTAACTTTGTCTTTACAAAGCCTATGCTTTCATGCAATTTTCTACATACACCATGATGCTAAGGGAAAGCTCCTTTTTATCATTGTTATTAAAAATAATAAAAATTAAGAACAATAAAAACCACAATAATAATATTAATTAACTTCAAACATTATTATTATCGTTGCTTGTTTTAAATAAAGTAAATTAATGTCTGGAAACGTCGCCACAAAATAATGTTCAATAATCAACTACTCAATAATTTGTGCGTGATATGAAATCGCACTAGTCAAGACGCTTTGATCAAGAACCAATAACAAAGACCGTTAGTCAAAAGTTTTTAATCGAGATGCGTATTGCATTCTGATTGGCTCGTTCCGGCACACAATTGTGAGTTTCGACACGCTTCGGAACTCTATATAACACGGTGAACTTAACGTTAGCTCGTTCGTGACCGCTCTTTTATCTTTGCTTGTGCAGACCAGGAAACAGTTACAAACTGTTCAGTTTTGATTTCCTATAGCTAAGACCCTTGACTGCTTTTTTCAAGACACGAGCTCTACCTTTGGTTGAATCGCAAAGTACCTTGCGTAACCTTGTTCAAGTGAGGTTACAACAAATTAGCGACAAGATGGCAGATTCAACAACACTATTGTTGGAGTTTCTGAAGAAGAGCAGAAAAAAAGACCGGCTTGGAAAGAAGAAAGAAAAGAAGCGACGAGAAGAGGAACGACGCCAGCTGGAAGAAGGGCGTCGTTCTCGCGATTTCAATTTTGAGTCGTGAAAAAAGCTTATCTTGATGCTGAAAGAGACGCCAAGACCACATCAGAATGGAGTGGCAAGCTCTTTGGCTGTGAAGGTGGAACTTTTCAAGTTTGACCGGGAAAACAACCACACCTTCACCTTGTGGATCAAGAGGTTTGAAGAGGTTGTTGGTCAGCAGGAAAGCTTAATGTCGAAGACAGAGAAGGGCCGTTTCTTCGTCAGTAAACTGGACGTTTATTCGTATGAGGGACTGGCCGACTCTATCCTTCCTCTACAGCCGAGTCAGTTGAATTTAAAATAGCCAAAGGCACGCTGGAAGAACTCTTCAGAGACAAGATTCCTCTGTTCCGAAGAATTTTCGAGGCTTTCAAAACTCTGAAGAACTCGTCGGCGACGTTCATGGCGTACGAAGGTCTCGTCAACAGAGATACCGACCAAGCTGCAAAACTTGATTGTGTGCCAAAAATGCTCCCGACTAAAAAGCATGCAAAGATAGTCACAAAAGTTCCTGAAAAGTCCAAAATGTTCACACGGCAAAAAAATTGTTTGAATACTAAGAACAGAACGTGTTTCTTGTGTGGACAAGAAGGCCATTGAAGAATAGTTGCCCAACGAGAGGAAAGATATGAAGCGTTGCGGAAAAAATTTCGGGTACCAACGAGGTGAAAGACCGGATAGGCAATCAGCAAGAAGAATATCGTCGGTGCAGACCCCGGTGGCTGCAAACCTACGATACGCAGAGGTGTTCCTCGGAGACAAGGAACCCGTCAGATTGCAGCTCGACTCAAAAGCAGATATCACGATTGTCACGGTAAGAAACTGGAAGAAAACGGACTCGCCAGACTTACAAAGGAGCGTGGCAAAGGTGATGACAGGGACCCGATAAACATCATCGATCACTCGACAACAGATTCCAGCTGGGAGGGTCACAGTGGACAAGGTGTATGCCATGTGTCAGCTGAAATGACGGGAGATCTGATGGAATTAAACTCGATGGAACAGTTACCCCCAATCAGAGAAGTATTTTGCACGTTTGTGACCGATGGAAGCTACAAGAAATTGAAGACAGAAAAAGAACTGAAAAAGGCAAAAAAACTTTCTCTGGAAAGAACAAAACAAACAGAGTTTACAGAAGTTTAAAACAATAACGAAGTCTAGTCTGCTATTGAGACGTTTTGACCCAACCAAATAATAGCGACTGCGGCAGACGCCTCAGAATATGGAGTAGAAGCAGTTATCATTCACAAGTTCGGGGATGGAAAGGCCATAGCCCTTACAGAAAGATCCCTTGCTTTAACCGAAAAGAATTACGGGCAGATTGAGAAGGAGGCACTGGCATTGGTGTGGGCCATCAAAAGGTTTCATCGATACGTGTACGGAAGAAGGTTTTAGCTTTTCGCCGACCACAAGCCTCTTTTCTCCATCTTCGGGCCAAGAGAGGTGTGAGCGCATTCTGCAAATCGACTTCAAAGGTGGGAATTAGCACTCCCCGCCTACAATTTTGAAATTGAGTACAAAAGAACGACTCAATTTGGACAAGCAAATGGGCTTTCAAGACTGGTAGCAAAAGAGAAATCGCCAGACAGAAAAGAAAACGCGATGCTTCTAAAGATTGACGAAGAGGTCAAAGCTGCCAGTTTAGGCACCGGGGATCAGCCGCCAATAACTAAAAAATACTAAAACATGAAACGCACGAGGACAAGGAGTCAAACGAAGTGATCAACTCGGTCTTGTCAGGTGCGTGACCAAGAAGACAAGCGCGGTCTTTGGAAAACATGCTTCAGGGTAACAAGGCAAAGCTGATGGTTCCAAAAGGAATCTTGTTCAAAGAGATGAAACCAATCATTCCCAAGTCCATCCAGCAGAAGATTTTTAGGATGCTACACGAGAGACATCCAGGGGTTTTGAAGATGAAGGTGCTGGCCAGAGACACTGTGTACTGGTATGGCCTGAACGAAGATATCGAAAGGATGGTCAGGAATTGCGAGGCATGCCAAGAGGTGGCTAAGATGCCAACGAAGAACATTTTACACTTGTGGCCAACTCCGGAGATGGTATGAGAGAGGATAGACGTTGATTTCGCAGGTCCGATGGAGGGGTCAACGTACCTGGTGTTAGTGGATGCCTACTCAAAGTGGCTGGAGATTTTTCAGATGCAGACGAATAACACTATATCATAATTGAAGTTTTGTTTTCAACATTCGGATATTCGGGAATGTCAGCCAACGGGACATAGTTCACAGCGGATGAATTCAAGTTCTTCTGCAAGGACAACAACATTGTACACCTTCCATCTCCACCATACCATCCACAAAGCAACGGAAAGGCCGACCGCTTTTTGGAAACTTTCAAGAGGGCAATGAAAAGATCGAAGAGGAAGGGGCAGCGGAAAGAATTCGAGAGAAGTTTCTGTTAGCGTACGGATCCACCTCAAGCACGACGACACCGGAGAAGAAGTTTCCAGCAGAAGTATTTTTGGGCAAAGGCTCAAGACCTCCATGATGAATGATTTGCAGTGTGTGCACTATGAAGATGAAAGAGCAATTCAACAGGAAACATGGTGTCAAGCCCAGGGAGTTCGTCAGTGTTCGTCAGGATGTATGAACTGCAAGTGGTCACCTGGAAGAATCGTCAGCAGAGTTGGAAGTAACTTGCACAGGGTAAAAACGGAGAAAAAAATCGTCCGAAGACATGGCAACCAGATAAGAGGAAGACCGACCAAGGAGGCTTTGAATGACCTGATGACGACTTTTGACTTACCAAATGAAAGACCAAAAACATTGGAAAAAGAAAAAAAACTGTGGAAACAGCGGAGATTAGCTCACAAAAATCCCAACAACCACAACAACAGAAGACACCACCGATAAGAATCAGAAGGCCGCCAAAAAGGTTCAAGTCTGATGAAAGATTTAATTGAGAAGGTGGTGTTTGTGATATAAAATCGCACTTTTCAAAACGCCTTGATCAAGAACCAATAACAAAGACCATTAGTCAAAAGTATTTAATTGAGATGCATATTGCACTCTGATTGCCTCATTCTGGCACACCATAATTACGATTTTGAGTTTTGACACACTTTGGAACTCTATAAAGACGGTGAACTTATCGTTAGTTCGTTTGTGATTGCTTCTCTATCTTGATCTGTAAAAACTGCTAAATATCTACAATCTCTTCAGTCATGACTTCCTTTGAGCTGTGACCCTTAATTGTCTTTTTCAAGACACGAGCTCCACCTTCGGTTTTTTCTCAAATTACTTTGAGTAACCTTGTTCAAGCGAGGTTACAACACAATAAAATTAATTTAGACAAATATTTATGCCACCACCCTACCCAACGTCATGCAAGACTCAACCAACTAATGCATGGTGGAGTTAGAGTAATTAAAAATATAAGTCTGTGGTGACCCCATTGTCTCCAACTCCCAAAACCCACCAAAACCATCCATTGATGTTAAACTCCAAGAAAAACTTGAAAGGTACTTTATCACCCAAAACATCAAAACATTTACGGATAAAAAAGGTCATATTCCTAACGTTTTTATCGAAAACCAACAATAAAACGTAATCCAAACAGCTTAGGTACATCCTTCATCTTTTTCTGATCGTCATTATCTCATCAATTTTCAATCCAAAACATTTCAACTATTCAAAAATCATGAAAACCTTTTAATAAAATTACTTGAAAACTTTCCAAAATGACAACAAATAATAAGATTACAAGAAACTTTTAATTTCTTCACTTCCACACCAACTCGACTTTTGAATATGGCAGGAGCCCAAGCAAACAATGGTTGTCCGTTTTGGCATCCACGCCCCAGTTTTCCAAAGCAACCAGGGAACCAGCTTTTATCAACTTCCACAAAAGCACTGGAGGTAGTCCAGAGTCACCGGAAGATAGAGAGGCCTAAGACGAAGCTAAACCCAAAGCAAAG
>OX387248.1:3058260-3188260 GCA_947562095.1 Branchellion lobata
AGGAGGAGGAGGAGGAGGAGGAGGAGGAGGAGGAGGAGGAGGAGGAGGAGGAGGAGGAGGAGGAGGAGGAGGAGGAGGAGGAGGAGGAGGAGGAGGAGGAGGAGGAGGAGGAGGAGGAGGAGGAGGAGGAGGAGAGGAGGAGGAGGAGGAGGAGGAGGAGGAGGAGGAGGAGGAGGAGGAGGAGGAGGAGGAGGAGGAGGAGGAGGAGGAGGAGGAGGAGGAGGAGGAGGAGGAGGAGGAGGAGGAGGAGGAGGAGGAGGAGGAGGAGGAGGAGGAGGAGGAGGAGGAGGAGGAGGAGGAGGAGGAGGAGGAGGAGGAGGAGGAGGAGGAGGAGGAGGAGGAGGAGGAGGAGGAGGAGGAGGAGGAGGAGGAGGAGGAGGAGGAGGAGGAGGAGGAGGAGGAGGAGGAGGAGGAGGAGGAGGAGGAGGAGGAGGAGGAGGAGGAGGAGGAGGAGGAGGAGGAGGAGGAGGAGGAGGAGGAGGAGGAGGAGGAGGAGGAGGAGAAAGGGGAGGAGGAGGAGAGGAGGAGGAGGAGAAAGGGGAGGAGGAGGAAGAGGAGGAGGAGGAGAAAGGGGAGGAGGAGGAAGAGGAGGAAGAGGAGGAGGAAAAGATTATGATTTTTTTGAATGTTTTTTTTTTGGTGCTTATAGTTATGTCACACCATCACCACAAAAGTTTAAGATCACAATACGGTACAACATAAGCCAATTTTATACTATGCAGTTCGATACATTACAAAAACATAAGGTACAGTACAGTACAATACAAAAGAAGAAAATTTTAATAATTTTGTTTTTCATCATCTTCCTCATCAATCCTTTTCGTGTTTTTTTTACAACTGCTCGTTCATCTCAAATCTTCCCATCACTCCACACATCCTCTTTATCCACTTCTCCATCCACCCATACCACTTATTCAGCCCTTCCACTAGTTACCCTTTCTATTATACACATCCTAACCAGAAATTCATCTACTCATCCACCCACTCTTTCCATCTGTTTTTAAAACTCTTACTTTCATTTTTTCATTCCATCTGTTTAACTTTCCCATTTATCCTCCTATCCACCTGTCCACACATTCACCCATTCTCCCATCCTCCCATCTATCTACCCATCCACCTATCCTCCCATCCTCCCATCCTCCCATCTACCTCTCCTCCCATCCTCCCATCCTCCCATCCTCCCCTCCTCCCATCCTCCCATCTACCTCTCCTCCTATCCTCCCGTCCTCCCATCTACCTATCCTCCCATCCTCCCATCTACCTCTCCTCCCATCCTCCCATCCTCCCATCTACCTCTCTTTCCATCCTCCCATCTACCTATCTTCCCATCTTCCCATCCTCCCATCTATCTATCCTCCCATCCTCCCATCTACCTCTCCTCCCATCCTCCCATCTACCTATCCTCCCATTCTCACATCTACCTCTTCTCCCATCCTCCTATCCTCCCATCCTCCCATCCTCCCATCCTCCCATCCTCCCATCTACCTCTCCTCCCATCCTCCCATCTACCTATCCTCCCATTCTCACATCTACCTCTTCTCCCATCCTCCCATCCTCCCATCCTCCCATTCTCCCATCCTCCCATCCTCCCATCCTCCCATCTTCCCATCCTCCCATCCTCCCATCCTCCCATCCTCCCATCCTCACATCTACCTATCCTCCCATTCTCACATCTACCTCTTCTCCCATCCTCCCATCCTCCCATCCTTCCATCCTCTCATCCTCCCATCCTCCCATCCTCCCATCCTCCCATCTACCTATCCTCCCATCCTCCCATCCTCCCATCTACCTCTCCTCCCATCCTCCCTTCTACCTATCTTCCCATCCTCCCATCTACATATCCTCCCATCCTCCCATCCTCCCATCTACTTCTCCTCCCATCCTCCCTTCTACCTATCTTCCCATCCTCCCATCTACATATCCTCCCATCCTCCCATCCTCCCATCTACTTCTCCTCCCATCCTCCCTTCTACCTATCCTCCCATCCTCCCATCTACCTCTTCTCCCATCTTCCCATCTTCCCATCCTTCCATCCTCCCATCCTCCCATCCTCCCACCCTCCCATCTTTCCATCTACCTCTCTTCCCATCCTCCCATCCTTCCATCCTCCCATCTTCCCATCTACCTATCCTCCCATCCTCCCATCTGTCTACCCATTTACCTATCCTTCCATTCTCCCATCTATCCACCCATCCACCCATCATTCCATCCTCCTATCTATCCATTCATCCACTCATCCTTCCATCCTCTTATCTATCCACTCATCCACCCATCATTCCATCCTCCTATCTATCCACTCATCCACTCATCCTTCCATCCTCCTATCTATCCACCCATCCACCTATCCTTCCGTCTTTCCATCTATTCACCCATCTACTTATCTACATCTTTCATAGGAAAGGGAAACAACAATTCTGAAATGTTTTTGAAAAGTGTGAAGGTTGCAAGTCTTTGATGTAACCGACTAGGGGAGAGTGGGTAAGCTGGAAATAAGGAAGGAAGAAAGAAATGAATGGAGGGAGGAAGAAAAGAAGGAAGCAGTGAATAATTCTGGAAATACTAACAAAGTAAAAAATGAATAAAAATCTCGTAGGAAATTTATTGAAGGAATGAATAAATGAATGAATAAGTTTCAAGTGGAATGAGTTTATTAATGGTTTGGCGAATGCTCAAAGAATATGTGAATAAAGAGCTGAAAATGAAAGAAGATTGAAGGTGAGTTGAAGAAGTTAATGAACAAGTAAAAAACAAAAAAGGAGGAAGGAAGACAATCGGATAAAGAAATGAAAGCTCCTTCATACAGTCCCATGCTGGCAAGTTTTCCCAGAGAAGGAGAGCTGCAGAGGTGTTGTGCCTTTGTAAGGCAATAACTTTTGTATACGTCCGTGGGTTGTACTGCGTATCAGTTGTACTGCGTATAAGTTGTACTTCGTATCAGATTTACTGTGTATCAGTTGTAATGAGCGTGAATCGTACTATGCCCGTATTTACTCTGACAGTTTCATTGTTTGTACTCCTTATTTCTTCATTTTGTCCCTTATTTTTTTTAATTTACAATTCTTGTTTCTAAGAAGTGTGTGTTGTTGAATGAACCACACAAGCAATAATGATTCAAAGACGCTAAAATATGTGGTGTCTTGTGGAGTTCCAGGGGTGTCTTGTGGAGTTCCAGGGGTGTCTTGTGGAGTTCCAGGGGTGTTTTTTGGAGTTCCAGGGGTGTTTTGTGGACTTCCAAGGGTGTTTTGTGGAGTTCCAGGGGTGTTTTGTGGAGTTCCAGGGGTGTTTTGTGGACTTCCAAGGGTGTTTTGTGGAGTTCCAAGGGTTTTTTGTGGAGTTCCAGGGATGTTTTGTGGACTTCAAAGGGTGTTTTGTGGAGTTCCAGGGGTGTTTTGTGGACTTCCAAGGGTGTTTTGTGGAGTTCCAGGGGTGTTTTGTGGACTTCCAAGGGTGTTTTGTGGAGTTCCAAGGGTTTTTTGTGGAGTTCCAGGGATGTTTTGTGGACTTCAAAGGGTGTTTTGTGGAGTTCCAGGGGTGTTTTGTGGACTTCCAAAGGTGTTTTGTGGACTTCCAAGGGTGTTTTGTGGACTTCCAGGGGTGTTTTGTGGAGTTCCAGGGGTGTTTTGTGGAGTTCCAGGGATGTTTTGTGGAGTTCCAGGGGTGTTTTGTGGAGTTCCAGGGGTGTTTTGTGGACTTCCAAGGGTGTTTTGTGGAGTTCCAGGGATGTTTTGTGGACTTCCAGGGGTGTTTTGTGGAGTTCCAGGGGTGTTTTGTGGAGTTCCAGGGATGTTTTGTGGACTTCCAAGGGTGTTTTGTGGAGTTCCAGGGGTGTTTTGTGGAGTTCCAGGGGTGTTTTGTGGAGTTCCAGGGGTGTTTTGTGGAGTTCCAGGGATGTTTTGTGGATTTCCGTGAGTGTTTTGTGGACTTCCAGGGGTGTTTTGTGGACTTCCAGGGGTGTTTTGTGGACTTCCAGGGGTGTTTTGTGGACTTCCAGGGGTGTTTCGTGGAGTTCCAGGGGTGTTTTGTGGAGTTCCAGGGGTGTTTTGTGGAGTTCCAGGGGTGTTTTGTGGAGTTCCAGGGGTGTTTTGTGGAGTTCCAGGGGTGTTTTGTGAAGTTCCAGAAGTTTATAGTGGTTGGAATGAGTGCTTCTAGTTTGAAAAAAGGTTTTTTTGAGTTTAAAAAGTTGTTTTGTAAGAAGGATCAAAGAAGGCCCGCTGTGGCTGCTGACAACATGGTGTGAGTGACGTTTCTCAAGTGGAAAACCGCTGCAGATCTTTCATCGCAGCTCGAGAGAAAGATTGAATGAGTGAAGAAATGGATGAGTGAATGAATGAAGAGATTAATGAATTAAGTGAAAAATGAGAGCTTAGAAAATTCAAAAAGAGAAATGTGAATGGGTAATAAAACATGAAAGAATTGAGTGTAAGAATGATAAAAGTATAAATGAATAACTGGATGTATAAATGAATGGCTGAATGTATAAATGAATGGCTGGATGATTAATTGAATGGCTGGATGTGTAATTGAATGGCTGGATGTATTGATGAATGGCTGGATGTATAAATGAATGGCTGTATGTATTAATGAATGGCTGGATGTATTGATGAAGGGCTGGATGTATAATTGAATGGATGGATGTATAATTGAATGGCTGGATGTATTCATGAATGGCAGGATGTATAATTGAATATCTGGATGTATAAATGAATGGCTGGATGTATAATTAAATAACTGGATGTATAATTGAATGGCTGGATGTATAATTGAATGGCTGGATGTATAATTGAATGGCTTGATGTATAATTGAATGGCTGGATGTATAATTGAATGGCTGGATGTATAATTGAATGGCTGGATGTATTGATGAATGGCTGGATGTATAATTGGATGGCTGGATGCATTAATGAATGGCTGGATGTGAAAATGAATGGCTGGATATATAATTGAAAAACTGGATGTATAATTGAATAACTGGATTTATAAACGAATGGCTGGATGTATAATTGAATTGCTGGATGTATTCATGAATGGCTGGATGTATTAATGAATGGCTGGAAGTATAATTGAATGGCTGGATGTATTGATGAATGGCTGGATGTATAAATGAATGGCTGGATATATAATTGAATGGCTGGATGTAAAATTGAATGGCTGGATGTATAATTGAATGGCTGGATGTATAATTGAATGGTTGGATGTATAAATGAATGGCTGGATGTATAATTGAATGGCTGGATGTATAAATGAATGGCTGGATGTATAAATGAATGGCTGGATGTATAATTGATTGGCTGGATGTATAAATGAATGGCTGGATGTATAATTTAATGGCTGGATGTATAATTGAATAACTGGATGTATAAACGAATGGTGGGATGTATAATTAAATGGCTGGATGTATTAATGAATGGCTGGAAGTATAATTGAATGGCTGGATGTATTGATGAATGGCCGGATGTATAATTGAATGGCTGGATGTAAAACTTATTGCTAGTTGTGTAATTTAATGGCTGGATGTAGTAAGCAATGGCTGAATGTATTAATGAATGTCTGAATGTATAATGGAATGGCTGATGTATTAATGAATGGCTGAATGTATTATTGAATGGCTGGATGTATAAATGAATGGCTGGGTGTATAATTGATTGGCTGGATGTATTCATGAATGGCTGGATGTATAGGTGAATGGCTGGATGTATAAGTGAATGGCTGGATGTATAATTTAAAAGGTGGATGTATAACTGAATGGCTGGATGTATAAATGAATGGCTGGATGTATAATATTTTGGCTAGATGTGTAATTGAATGGCTGGATGTAGTAAGGAATGGCTGAATGTTTTAATGAATGGCTGGATGTATAATTAAATGGCTGGATGTCTTAATGAATGGCTGGAGGTCTAAATGAATGGCTGGATGTATAAATGAATGGCTGGATGTATAATTGAATGGCTGGATGTATAATTGAATGGCTGGGTCTATAATTGAATGGCTGGATGTATAATTGAATGTCTAGAAGTATAATTCAATGGCTAGATGTGTAATTGAATGGCTGGATGTATAAATGAATAGCTGGATGTACAATTGAATGTCTAGATGTATTCATGAATGGCTGGATGTATAATTGAATGTCTGGAAGTATAAATGAATGGCTTGATGTAGAAATGAATGGCTAGATGTATAAATGAATGGCTGGATGTTTAATTGAAGGGCTGGATGTATAATTGAATGGTTGGATGTAGTAATGAATGGCTGGATGTATATATGAATGGCTGGATGTATTAATTAATGGCTGGATTTATAATTGAATGGCTGGATGTATTGATGAATGGCTGGATGTATAAATGAATGGCTGGATGTATAATTGAATGGTTGGATGTAGTAATGAATGGCTGGATGTATATATGAATGGCTGGATGTATTAATTAATGGCTGGATTTATAATTGAATGGCTGGATGTATTGATGAATGGCTGGATGTATTAATGAACGGCTGGATGTATAAAAGAATGGCTGGATGTATAATTGAATGGCTGGATGTAAAATTGAATGGCTGTATGTTCAAATGAATGTCTGGATGTATAAATGAATGGCTGGATGTATAATTTAATGGCTGGATGTATAATTTAATGGCTGGATGTATAATTTAATGGCTGGATGTATAATTGAATGGCTGGATGTATAATTGAATGGCTGGATGTATAAATTAATGGCTGGATGTATAAATGAATGGCTGGATGTATTAATGAATGGCTGGTTGTATAAATGAATGGCTGGATGTATAATTTAATGGCTGGATGTATTAATGAATGGCTGGATGTCTAAATGAATAGCTAGATGTAGAATTGAATGGCTGGATGTAGAAATGAATGGCTGGATGAATAATTGAATGGCTGGATGTATAATTGAATGGCTGGATGTATTATTGAATGGCTGGATGTATGAATGATTGGCTGGATGTATATATGAATGGCTAAATGTAGAATTGAATGGCTGGATGTATAATTGAATGGCTGGTTGTAGAAATGAATGGCTGGATGAATACTTGAATGGTTGGATGTATAATTGAATGGCTGGTTGTATAATTGAATGGCTGGATGTATAATTAAATGGCTGGATGTATAATTGAATAGCTGGATGTATAATTGAATGGCTGGATGTATTAGTGGATGGCTGGATGTATTATTGAATGGCTGGATGTATAATTGAATGGCTTGATTTTTAATTGAATGGCTGGATGTTTTAATGAAGAGCTGGATGTATGAATGAATGGCTGGATGTATAATTGAATGGCTGGATGTATTAATGAATGGCTGGATGTATAATTGAATGGCTGGATGTATAATTGAGTGGCTGGATGTAGTAATGAATAGCTGGATGTGTATATGAAAGGCTTGATGTATTAATGAATGGCTGGATGTATAATTGATTGGCTGGATGTATTGATGAATGGCTGGATCTTTTTATGAATGGCTGAATGTATAAATGAATGGGTGGATGTCTAAATGAATGGCTGAATGTATAATTGAATGGCTGGATATATAAATGAATGGCTGGGTGTAAAATTGAATGGCTGGATGTTTAAATGAATGTCTGGATGTCTAAATGAATGGCTAAATGTAGAATTGAATGGCTGGATGTAGAAATGAATGGCTGGATAAATAATTGAATGGCTGGATGTATAATTGAATGGCTGGTTGTATAAATGAATGGCTGGATGTATAATTGAATGGTTAGATGTATAATTGAATGACTGGATGAATTAATGAATGGCTGGATGTATAATTGAATGGCTGGATGTATAAATGAATGCCTGGATGTAAAATTGAATGGCTGTTTGTTTAAATGAATGGCTGGGTATATAATTGATTGTCTGAAAGTATAATTGAATGGCTGGATGTATAATGGAATGGCTGGATGTATAAATAAATGGCTGGATGTATAATTGAATGGCTGGATGTATAAATGAATGGCTGGATTTATAATTCAATGGCCCGAAGTGTAATTGAATGGCTGGATGTAGTAATGAATGGCTGGATATATCAATGAATGGCTAGATGTATAATTGAATACCTGGATGTATTGATGAATGACTGGATGTTTTATTGAACGGCTGGATGTATAAATGAATGGCTGGATGTATAATTGATTGGCTGAATGTATAAATGAATGGCTGGATGTATAAATGAATGTCATGATGTATAATTGAATGGCTGGATGTATAATTGAATGGCTGGATGTAAAAATGAATGGCTGGATGTATAATTGAATGGCTGGATGTTTAAATGAATGGCTGGATGTATAATTGATTGGCTGGACGTATAAATGAATGGCTGGATGTATAAATGAATGTCATGATGTATAATTGAATGGCTGGATGTATAATTGAATGGCTGGATGTATAATTGAATGGGTGGATGTAAAAATGAATGGCTGGATGTATAAATGAATGGCTGGATGTTTAAATGAATGGCTGGATGTATAATTGATTGGCTGGATACATTAATGCATGGCTGGATGTATAAATGAATGGCTGGATGTATAATTGAATGGCTGGATGTATAATTGAATGGCTGGATGTAAAAATGAATGGCTGGATGTATAATTGAATGGCTGGATGTTTAAATGAATGGCTGGATGTATAATTGATTGGCTGGACGTATAAATGAATGGCTGGATGTATAAATGAATGTCATGATGTATAATTGAATGGCTGGATGTATAATTGAATGGCTGGATGTATAATTGAATGGGTGGATGTAAAAATGAATGGCTGGATGTATAAATGAATGGCTGGATGTTTAAATGAATGGCTGGATGTATAATTGATTGGCTGGATACATTAATGCATGGCTGGATGTATAAATGAATGGCTGGGTATATAATTGATTGTCTGAATGTATAATTGAATGGCTGGATGTATAATGGAATGGCTGGATGTATAAATAATTGGCTGGATGTATAATTGAATGGCTGGATGTATAAATGAATGGCTGAATGTATAAATGAATGGCTGGATTTATAATTCAATGGCTGGAAGTGTAATTGAATGGCTGGATGTATTAATGAATGGCTGGATGTATAATTGAACGGCTGGATGTAGTAATGAATGGCTGGATATATCAATGAATGGCTAGATGTATAATTGAATGGCTGGATGTATGATTGAAGGGCTGGATGTATAATTGAATGGCTGGATGTATAATTGAACGGCTGGATGTATTGATGAATGACTGGATGTTTTATTGAACGGCTGGATGTATAAATGTATGGCTGGATGTATATTTGAATAGCTGGATGTATAATCGAATGGCTGAATGTATAAATGAATGGCTGGATGTATAAATGAATGTCATTATGTATAATTGAATGGCTGGTTGTATGATTGAATGGCTGGATGTATAATTGAATGGCTGGATGTAAAAATGAATGGCTGGATGTATAATTGAATGGCTGGATGTATAAATGAATGGCTGGATGTCTAAATGAATGTCATGATGTATAATTGAATGGCTGGATGTATAATTGAATGGCTAGATGTATAATTGAATGGGTGGATGTAAAAATGAATGGCTGGATGTATAATTGAATGGCTGGATGTTTAAATGAATGGCTGGATGTATAATTGATTGGCTGGATACATTAATGCATGGCTGGATGTATAAATGAATGGCTGGATGTATAATTGAATGGCTGGATGTATAATTGAGTGGCTGGATGTATAATTGAATGGCTGGATGTATAATTCATTGCTAGTTGTGTAATTGAATGGCTGGGTGTAGTAAGCAATGGCTGGATGTATTAATGAATGGCTGAATGTATAATTAAATGGCTGATGTATTAATGAATGGCTGGATGTATTATTGAATGGCTGGATGTATAAATGAATGGCTGGGTGTATAATTGAATGGCTGGATGTATTAATGAATGGCTGAATGTATAATTTTATGGCTAGATGTTTAATTGAATGGCTGGATGTAGTAAGGATGGGCTGAATGTTTTAATGAATGGCTGGATGTATAATTGAATGGCAGGATGTATTAATGAATGGCTGGATGTATAAATGAATGGCTGGATGTAAAATTGAATGGCTGGATGTATACTTGAATGGCTGGATGTATAATTGAATGGCTGGGTCTATAATTGAATGGCTGGATGTATAATTGAATGTCTAGATGTATAATTCAATGGCTAGATGTGTAATTGAGAGGCTGGATGTTTTAATGAAAGGCTGGATGTATAAATGAAAAGCTGGATGTATAAATGAATGGCTGGGTGTATAATTGAATGTCTGGATGTATAAATGAATGGCTGGATGTATAATTGAATGGCTGGATGTAGTAATGAATGGCTGGATGTATATATGAATGGCTGAATGTATTAATGAATGGCTGGATTTATAATTGAATGGCTGGATGTATTAATAAACGGCTGGATGTATAAAAGAATGGCTGGATGTATAATTGAATGGCTGGATGTATGAATGAATGCCTGGATGTAAAATTGAATGGCTGTATGTTCAAATGAATGTCTGGATGTATACATGAATGGCTGGATGTATAATTAAATGGCTGGATGTAGTAATGAATGGCTGGATGTATATATGAATGGCTGAATGTATTAATGAATGGCTGGATTTATAATTGAATGGCTGGATGTATTGATGAATGGCTGGATGTATTAATAAACGGCTGGATGTATAAAAGAATGGCTGGATGTATAATTGAATGGCTGGATGTATGAATGAATGCCTGGATGTAAAATTGAATGGCTGTATGTTCAAATGAATGGCTGGGTGTATAATTGATTGTCTGGATGTATAATTGAATGGCTGGATGTATATATGAATGGCTGGATGTATAATCTATTGGCTGGATGTAAAATTGAAGGGCTGGATGTATAATTGAATGGCTGGATGTATAATTGAATGGCTGGATGTATAATTGAATAACTGGATGTATAATTGAATGGCTGGATGTATTAATGAATGGCTGAAAGTATAATTGAATGGCTGGATGTATTGATGAATGGCTGGATGTAGGATTGAATGGCTGGATGTAAAATTCATTGCTAGTTGTGTTATTTAATGGCTGGATGTAGTAAGCAATGGCTGAATGTATTAATGGATGTCTGAATGTATAATGGAATGGCTGATGTATTAATGAATGGCTGAATGTATTATTGAATGGCTGGATGTATAAATGAATGGCTGGGTGTATAATTGAGTGGCTGGATGTATTCATGAGTGGCTGGATGTATAAGTGAATGGCTGGATGTATAATTTCAAAGGTGGATGTATAATTGAATGGCTGGATGTATAAATGAATGGCTGGATGTATAATTTTTTGGCTAGATGTGTAATTGAATGGCTGGATGTAGTAAGGAATGGCTGAATGTTTTAATGAATGGCTGGATGTATAATTAAATGGCTGGATGTCTTAATGAATGGCTGGATGTATAAATGAATGGCTGGATGTATAAATGAATGGCTGGATGTATAATTTAATGGCTGGATGTATAATTGAATAACTGAATGTTTAAATGATTGGCTGGATGTATAATTGAATGGCTGGATGTATAATTGAATGGCTGGATGTATAAATTAATGGCTGGATGTATAAATGAATGGCTGGATGTATAAATGAATGGCCGGTTGTATAAATGAATGGCTGGATGTATAATTGAATGGCTGGATGTATTAATGAATGGCTGGATGTATGAATGAATGGCTGGATGTATAATTGAATGGCTGGATGTATTAATGAATGGCTGGATGTATAATTGAATGGCTGGATTTATATATGAATGGCTGGATGTATTAATGAATGGCTGGATGTATAATTGAATGGCTGGATGTATTAATGAATGGCTGGATGTATAAATGAACGGCTGGGTGTTTTAATGAATGGCTGGATGTTTAATTGAATGGCTGGATGTATAAATGAATGGCTGGATGTATAAATGAATGGCTGGATGTATAATTGAATTGCTGGATTTATAAATGAATGGCTGGATGTAAAAATGAATGGCTGGATGTATAATTGAATGGCTGGATGTATAATTGAATGGCTGGATGTATAATTGAGTGGCTGGATCTTTAATTGAATGGCTGGATGTATAATTTAATGGCTGGATGTATAATTAAATGGCTGGATGTATAATTGAATGGCTGGATGTATTAATGGATGGCTGGATGTATTATTGAATGGCTGGTCGTAGTAATGAAATGCTGGATATTAAATTGAATGGCTGGATGTATAATTGTATGGCTGGATGTTCAAATGAATGGCTGGATGTATATATGAATGGCTATATGTATAATTGAAGGGCTGGATGTATAATTGAATGGCTTGATTTTTAATTGAATGGCTGGATGTATTAATGAATGGCTGGATGTATATATGAATGGCTGGATGTATTAATGAATGGCTGGATGTATAATTGAATGGCTGGATGTATTGATGAATGGCTGGATGTATTAATGAACGGCTGGATGTATAAAAGAATGGCTGGATGTATAAATGAATGGCTGGATGTATAATTGAATGGCTGGATGTATAATTGAATGGCTGGATGTATAATTTGATGGATGGATGTATAATTGAACGGCTGGATGTATAATTGAATTGTTGGATGTATAAATGAATGGCTGAAAGTATAATTGAATGACTGGATGTATTAATGAATGGCTGAAAGTATAATTGAATGGCTGGAGGTATATATGAATGGCTGGATGTACAAATGAATGGCTGGGTGTATAATTGAATGGTTGGATGTATTCATGAATGGCTGGATGTATAATTGAATGGCTGGATGTATATTTGAATGGCTGAATGTCTAATTGAATGGCTGGATGTATGAATGAATGGCTTGATGTATAAATGAATGGCTGGATGTTTTAATGAAGAGCTGGATGTATGAATGAATGGCTGGATGTATAAATGAATGGCTGGTTGTATAAATGAATGGCTGGATGTATAATTGAATGGCTAGATGTATAAATGAATGACTGGATGTATTAATGAATGGCTGGATGTATAATTGAATGGCTGGATGTATATATCGATGGCTGGATGTATAATTGAATGACTGGATGTATAATTGAATGGCTGGATGTATAATTGAATGGCTGGATGTATAATTGATTAGCTGGATGTATAATTGAATGGCTGGATGTATTAGTGGATGGCTGGATGTATTATTGAATGGCTGGATGTAGTAATGAATGGCTGGGTGTAGAATTGAATGGCTGGATGTATTAATGATTGGCTGGATGTATAAATGAATGGCTGGATGTTTAATTGAATGGCTGTATGTTTAAATGAATGGCTGGGTGTATAATTGAATGGCTGGATGTAGAATTGAATGGCTGGATGTATAATTGAATGGCTGGATGTATAATTTAATGGCTGGATGTATAATTAAATGGCTGGATGTATAATTGAATGGCTGGATGTATTAATGGATGGCTGGATGTATTATTGAATGGCTGGTCGTAGTAATGAAATGCTGGATATTAAATTGAATGGCTGGATGTATAATTGTATGGCTGGATGTTCAAATGAATGGCTGGATGTATATATGAATGGCTATATGTATAATTGAATGGCTGGATGTATAATTGAATGGCTTGATTTTTAATTGAATGGCTGGATCTATTAATGAATGGCTGGATGTATATATGAATGGCTGGATGTATTAATGAATGGCTGGATGTATAATTGAATGGCTGGATGTATTGATGAATGGCTGGATGTATTAATGAACGGCTGGATGTATAAAAGAATGGCTGGATGTATAAATGAATGGCTGGATGTATAATTGAATGGCTGGATGTATAAATGAATGCCTGGATGTAAAATTGAATGGCTGTATGTTTAAATAAATGGCTGGGTGTATAATTGAACGGTTGGATGTATTCATGAATGGCTGGATGTATAATTGAATGGCTGGATGTATATTTGAATGGCTGGATGTATAATTGAATGGCTGGATGTAGTAATGAATAGCTGGATCTATAATTGAGTGGCTGTATGTTTAAATAAATGGCTGGATGTATAATTGAATGGCTGGATGTATAATTGAATAATTGGATGTATAAACGAACGGCTGGATGTATAATTGAATTGTTGGATGTATAAATGAATGGCTGAAAGTATAATTGAATGACTGGATGTATTAATGAATGGCTGAAAGTATAATTGAATGGCTGGATGTATATATGAATGGCTGGATGTACAAATGAATGGCTGGGTGTATAATTGAATGGTTGGATGTATTCATGAATGGCTGGATGTATAATTGAATGGCTGGATGTATATTTGAATGGCTGAATGTCTAATTGAATGGCTTGATGTATAAATGAATGGCTGGATGTTTTAATGAAGAGCTGGATGTATGAATGAGTGGCTGGATGTATAATTGAATGGCTGGATGTATGAAGGAATGGCTGGATGTATATATCGATGGCTGGATGTATAATTGAATGACTGGATGTATAATTGAAAGGCTGGATGTATAATTGAATGGCTGGATGTATAATTGAATAGCTGGATGTATAATTGAATGGCTGGATGTATTAGTGGATGGCTGGATGTATTATTGAATGGCTGGATGTAGTAATGAATGGCTGGATGTATAAATGATTGGCTGGATGTATAATTGAATGGCTGGATGTATAATTGAATGGCTGGATGTATAAATGATTGGCTGGATGTATAAATGTATGGCTGTATGTTTAAATGAATGGCTGGGTGTATAATTGAATGGCTGGATGTATAATTGAATGGCTGGATGTATTAATGAATGGCTGGATGTATTAATGAATTGCTGGATGTATATATGAATGGCTGGATGTACAAATGAATGGCTGGGTGTATAATTGAATGGTTGGATGTATATTTGAATGGCTGGATGTATAATTGAATGGCTGGATGTAGTAATGAATAGCTGGATGTATAATTGAGTGGCTGGATGTAGTAATGAATAGCTGGATGTGTATATGAAAGGCTTGATGTATTAATGAATGGCTGGATGTATAATTGATTGGCTGGATGTATTGATGAATGGCTGGATCTATTTATGAATGGCTGAATGTATAAATGAATGGGTGGATGTCTAAATGAATGGCTGAATGTATAATTGAATGGGTGGATATATTAATAAATGGCTGGGTGTAAAATTGAATGGCTGGATGAATAAATGAATGTCTGGATGTCTAAATGAATGGCTAGATGTAGAATTGAATGGCTGGATGTAGAAATGAATGGCTTGATAAATAATTGAATGGCTGGATGTAAAATTGAATGGCTGGATGTATAATTGATTGGCTGGATGTATAATTGAATAACTGGATGTATAATTGAATGGCTGGATGTATAATTGTATGGCTGGATGTTCAAATGAATGGCTGGATGTATATATGAATGGCTATATGTATAATTGAATGGCTGGATGTATAATTGAATGGCTTGATTTTTAATTGAATGGCTGGATGTATTAATGAATGGCTGGATGTATATATGAATGGCTGGATGTATTAATGAATGGCTGGATGTATAATTGAATGGCTGGATGTATTGATGAATGGCTGGATGTATTAATGAACGGCTGGATGTATAAAAGAATGGCTGGATGTATAAATGAATGGCTGGATGTATAATTGAATGGCTGGATGTATAAATGAATGCCTGGATGTAAAATTGAATGGCTGTATGTTTAAATAAATGGCTGGGTGTATAATTGAACGGTTGGATGTATTCATGAATGGCTGGATGTATAATTGAATGGCTGGATGTATATTTGAATGGCTGGATGTATAATTGAATGGCTGGATGTAGTAATGAATAGCTGGATGTATAATTGAGTGGCTGTATGTTTAAATAAATGGCTGGATGTATAATTGAATGGCTGGATGTATAATTGAATAATTGGATGTATAAACGAACGGCTGGATGTATAATTGAATTGTTGGATGTATAAATGAATGGCTGAAAGTATAATTGAATGACTGGATGTATTAATGAATGGCTGAAAGTATAATTGAATGGCTGGATGTACAAATGAATGGCTGGGTGTATAATTGAATGGTTGGATGTATTCATGAATGGCTGGATGTATAATTGAATGGCTGGATGTATATTTGAATGGCTGAATGTCTAATTGAATGGCTGGATGTATGAATGAATGGCTGGATGTATAAATGAATGGCTGGATGTATAATTGAATGGCTGGATGTATAAATGAATGGCTGGATGTATAATTGAATGGCTGGATGTATTAATGAATAGCTGGATTTATAAATGAATGACTGGATGTATTAATGAATGGCTGGATGTATAATTGAATGGCTGGATGTATGAAGGAATGGCTGGATGTATATATCGATGGCTGGATGTATAATTGAATGACTGGATGTATAATTGAAAGGCTGGATGTATAATTGAATGGCTGGATGTATAATTGAATAGCTGGATGTATAATTGAATGGCTGGATGTATTAGTGGATGGCTGGATGTATTATTGAATGGCTGGATGTAGTAATGAATGGCTGGATGTATAATTGAATGGCTGGATGTATAAATGATTGGCTGGATGTATAAATGTATGGCTGTATGTTTAAATGAATGGCTGGGTGTATAATTGAATGGCTGGATGTATAATTGAATGGCTGGATGTATTAATGAATGGCTGAATGTATTAATGAATTGCTGGATGTATATATGAATGGCTGGATGTACAAATGAATGGCTGGGTGTATAATTGAATGGTTGGATGTATATTTGAATGGCTGGATGTATAATTGAATGGCTGGATGTAGTAATGAATAGCTGGATGTATAATTGAGTGGCTGGATGTAGTAATGAATAGCTGGATGTGTATATGAAAGGCTTGATGTATTAATGAATGGCTGGATGTATAATTGATTGGCTGGATGTATTGATGAATGGCTGGATCTATTTATGAATGGCTGAATGTATAAATGAATGGGTGGATGTCTAAATGAATGGCTGAATGTATAATTGAATGGGTGGATATATTAATAAATGGCTGGGTGTAAAATTGAATGGCTGGATGAATAAATGAATGTCTGGATGTCTAAATGAATGGCTAGATGTAGAATTGAATGGCTGGATGTAGAAATGAATGGCTTGATAAATAATTGAATGGCTGGATGTAAAATTGAATGGCTGGATGTATAATTGATTGGCTGGATGTATAATTGAATAACTGGATGTATAATTGAATGGCTGGATGTATAATTGAATGGCTGGATGTATAATTGAATGGCTGGATGTATAATTGAATGGTTGGATGTATAAATGAATGGCTGGATGTATAATTGAATGGCTGGATGTATAATTGAATGGCTGGATGTATAATTGATTGGCTGGATGTATAATTGAATGGCTGAATGTATAATTGAATGGCTGGATGTATAGTTGAATGGCTGGATGTATAATTGAATAACTGAATGTACAAACGAATGGCTGGATGTATAATTGAATGGCTGGATGTATAAATGATTGGTTGGAAGTAAACTTGAATGGCTGGATGTATTGATGAATGGCTGGATGTATTGATGAATGGCTGGAGGTATAAATGAAAGGCTGGATGTAAAATTTATTGCTAGTTGTGTAATTTAATGGTTGGATGTAGTAAGCAATGGCTGAATGTATTAATGAATGTCTGAATGTATAATGGAATGGCTGATGTATTAATGAATGGCTGATTGTATTATTGAATGGCTGGATGTATAAATGAACGGCTGGATGTATAATTTAATGGCTGAATGTATAATTGAATGGCTGGATGTATAATTTAATGGCTGGATGTATAATTGAATGGCTGGATGTATAATTGAATGGTTGGATGTATAAATGAATGGCTGGATGTATATTTGAATGGCTGGATGTTTAAATGAATGGCTGGATGTATAATTTAATGGCTGGATGTATAATTGAATGGCTGGATGTATAATTGATTGGCTGGATGTATAATTGAATGGCTGGATGTAAAATTAAATGGCTGGATGTATAATTGAATGGCTGGATGTATAATTGAATAACTGGATGTATAAACGAATGGCTGGATGTTTAATTGAATGGCTGGATGTATAAGTGAATGGCTGGATGTATAAATGAATGGCTGGATGTATAAATGAATGGCTGGATGTATAATCTTTTGGCTAGATGTGTAATTGAATGGCTGGTTGTAGTAAGGAATGGCTGAATGTTTTAATGAATGGCTGGGTGTTTTAATAAATGGCTGGATGTTTAATTGAATGGCTGGATGTATAAATGAATGGCTGGATGTATAAATGAATGGCTGGATGTATTAATGAAGGGCTGGATGTATATATGAATAGCTGGATGTATTAATGAATGGCTGGATGTATAATTGAATGGCTGGATGTATTGATGAATGGCTGGATGTATTAATGAATGGCTGGATGTATAGATGAATGGCTGGGTGTTTTAATGAATGGCTGGATGTTTAATTGAATGGCTGGATGTATTGATGATTGGCTGGATGTATTAATGAACGGCTGTATGTATAAAAGAATGGCTGGATGTATAAAAGAATGGCTAGATGTATAAATGAATGGCTGGATGTATTAATGAATGGCTGGATGTATAAATGAATGGCTGGGTGTTTTAATGAATGGCTGGATGTTTAAGTGAATGGCTGGATGTATAAATGAATGGCTGGATGTATAAATGAATGGCTGGATGTATTAATGAAGGGCTGGATGTATAATTGAATGGCTGGATGTATATATGAAAGGCTGGATGTATTAATGAATTGCTGGATGTATAATTGAATGGCTGGATGTATAATTGAATAACTGGATGTATAAATGAATGGCTAGATGTATAATTGAATGGCTGGATGTATGATTGAATTGCTGGATGTATATATGAATGGCTGGATGTAATAATGAATGGCTGGATGTATAATTGAATGGCTGGATGTATTGATAAATGGCTGGATGTATGAATGAATGGCTGGATGTTTAAATGAATGGCTGGATGTAAAAGTGAATGGCTGGATGTATAATTGAATAGCTGGATGTATAATTGAATGGCTGGATGTATAATTGAAGAACTGGATGTATAAATGAATGGCTGGATGTATAATTGAATGGCTGGATGTATAATTGAATGGCTGGATGTATAATTGAATGGCTGGATGTATTGATGATTGGCTGGATGTATTGATGAATGGCTGGATGTATAAATGAATGGCTGGGTGTTTTAATGAATGGCTGGATGTTTAATTGAATGGCTGGATGTATAAATGAAAGGCTGGATGTATAAATAAATGGCTGGATGTATAATTGAATGGCTGGATGCATAAATGAATGGCTGGATGTATAATTGAATGGCTGGATGTATAATTGAATGGCTGGATGTATAATTTAATAGCTGGATGTATAATTGAATGGCTGGATGTATAATTGAATGGCTGGATGTATAATTGAATAACTGGATGTATAAACGAGTGGCTGGATGTATAATTGAATTGTTGGATGTATAATTGAATGGCTGGATGAATTAATGAATGGCTGAAAGTATAATTGAATGGCTGGATGTATTGATGAATGGCTGGATGTATAATTGAATGTCTGGATGTAAAATTGAATGGCTGGATGTATAATTGAATGACTGGATGTATAAAGGAATGGCTGGATGTATAATTGAATGGCTGGATGTATAAATGAATGGCTGGATGTATAAATGAATGGCTGGATGTATAATTGAATGGCTGGATGTATAATTGAATGGCTGGATGTATAATTGAATGGCTGGATGTATAATTGAATAATTGGATGTATAAATGAATGGCTGGATGTATTGATAAATGGCTGGAAGTATAATTGAATGGCTGGATGTTTTGATGAATGGTTGGATGTATTAATGAATGGCTGGATGTATAAATGAATGGCTGGGTGTTTTAATGAATGGCTGGATGTTTAATTGAATGTCTCGATGTATAAATGAATGGCTGGATGTATAAATGAATGGCTGGATGTATTAATGAAGGGCTGGATGTATAATTGAATGGCTGGATGTATATATGAAGGGCTGGATGTATTAATGAATGGCTGGATGTATAAATGAATGGCTGGATGTATAAATGAATGGCTGGATGTATAAATGAATGGCTGGATGTATAAAGGAATGGCTGGATGTAAAATTGAATGGCTGGATGTATAATTGAATGGCTGGATGTATAATTATATGGCTGGATGTATAATTGAATAACTGGATGTATAAATGAATGGCTAGATGTATAATTGAATGGCTGGATGTATGATTGAATTGCTGGATGTATATATGAATGGCTGGATGTATTAATGAATGGCTGGATGTATAATTGAATGGCTGGATGTATTGATGAATGGCTGGATGTATGAATGAATGGCTGGATGTTTAAATGAATGGCTGGATGTAAAAGTGAATGGCTGGATGTATAATTGAATAGCTGGATGTATAATTGAATGGCTGGATGTATAATTGAAGAACTGGATGTATAAATGAATGGCTGGATGTATAATTGAATGGCTGGATGTATAATTGAATGGCTGGATGTATAATTGAATGGCTGGATGTATTGATGATTGGCTGGATGTATTAATGAACGGCTGGATGTATAAAAGAATGGCTGGATGTATAAATGAATGGCTGGATGTATAATTAAATGGCTGGATGTATAAATGAATGCCTGGATGTAAAATTGAATGGCTGGATGTATAAATGAATGGATGGATGTATAATTGAATGGCTGGGTGTATAATTGAATGGCTGGATGTATAAATGAATGGATGGATTTATAATTTAATGGCTGGATGTATAATTGAATGGCTGGATGTATAATTGAATGGCTGGATGTATAATTTAATAGCTGGATGTATAATTGAATGGCTGGATGTATAATTGAATGGCTGGATGTATAATTGAATAATTGGATGTATAAATGAATGGCTGGATGTATTGATAAATGGCTGGAAGTATAATTGAATGGCTGGATGTTTTGATGAATGGTTGGATGTTTTAATGAATGGCTGGATGTATAAATGAATGGCTGGGTGTTTTAATGAATGGCTGGATGTTTAATTGAATGTCTCGATGTATAAATGAATGGCTGGATGTATAAATGAATGGCTGGATGTATTAATGAAGGGCTGGATGTATAATTGAATGGCTGGATGTATATATGAAGGGCTGGATGTATTAATGAATGGCTGGATGTATAATTGAATGGCTGGATGTATTGTTGAATGGCTGGATGTATAAATGAATGGCTGGATGTATAAATGAATGGCTGGATGTAAAATTGAATGGCTGGATGTATAATTGAATGGCTGGATGTATAATTGAATGGCTGGATGTATAATTGAATAACTGGATGTATAAATGAATGGCTAGATGTATAATTGAATGGCTGGATGTATGATTGAATTGCTGGATGTTTATATGAATGGCTAGTTGTATTAATGAATGGCTGGATGTATAATTGAATGGCTGGATGTATTGGTAAATGGCTGGATGTATGAATGAATGGCTGGATGTTTAAATGAATGGCTGGATGTAAAAGTGAATGGCTGGATGTATAATTGAATAGCTGGATGTATAATTGAATGGCTGGATGTATAATTGAAGAACTGGATGTATAAATGAATGGCTGGATGTATAATTGAATGGCTGGATGTATAATTGAATGGCTGGATGTATAATTGAATGGCTGGATGTATTGATGATTGGCTGGATGTGTTAATGAACGGCTGGATGTATAAATAAATGGATGGATGTATAATTGAATGGCTGGATGTATAATTGAATGGCTGGGTGTATAATTGAATGGCTAGATGTATAAATGAATGGATGGATTTATAATTTAATGGCTGGATGTATAATTGAATGGCTGGATGTATAATTGACTGGCTGGATGTATAATTGAATGGCTGGATGTATTGATGATTGGCTGGATGTATTAATGAACGGCTGGATGTATAAAAGAATAGCTGGATGTATAATTGAATGGCTGGATGTTTATTTGAATAACTGGATGTTTAAATGAATGTCTGGATGTACAATTGAATGGCTGGTTGTATAAATGAATGGATGGATGTATAATTTAATGGCTGGATGTTTAATTGAATGGCTGGATGTATAATTGAATGGCTGGATGTATAATTGAATAACTGGATGTTTAAATGAATGGCTGGATGTATAATTGAATGGCTGGATGTATGAATGAATGGATGGACGTATAATTTAATGGCTGGATGTATAATTGAAGGGCTGGATGTATAATTGAATGGCTGGATGTATAATTTAATGGCTGGATGTATAATAGAATGGCTGGATGTTTAATTGAATAACTGGATGTATAAACGAATGGCTGGATGTAAAATTGAATAACTGGATGTAATAATGAATGGCTGGATTTATAATTGAATGGCTGGTTGTATAAATGAATGGCTGGATATATAATTGAATGGCTGGATGTATTAATGGATGGCTGGATGTATTATTGAATGGCTGGTAGTAGTAATGAATTGCTGGATGTTAAATTGAATGGCTGGATGTATAATTGAATGGCTGGATGTATAATTGAATGGCTGGATGTATAATTGAATAGCTGGATGTATAATTGAATGGCTGGATATATAATTGAATGGCTGGATGTATAAATGAATGGCTGGATGTATAATTAAATGGCTGGATGTATAAATGAATGCCTGGATGTAAAATTGAATGGCTGGATGTATAAATGAATGGATGGATGTATAATTGAATGGCTGGGTGTATAATTGAATGGCTGGATGTATAAATGAATGGATGGATTTATAATTTAATGGCTGGATGTATAATTGAATGGCTGGATGTATAATTGAATGGCTGGATGTATAATTTAATAGCTGGATGTATAATTGAATGGCTGGATGTATAATTGAATGGCTGGATGTATAATTGAATAATTGGATGTATAAATGAATGGCTGGATGTATTGATAAATGGCTGGAAGTATAATTGAATGGCTGGATGTTTTGATGAATGGTTGGATGTTTTAATGAATGGCTGGATGTATAAATGAATGGCTGGGTGTTTTAATGAATGGCTGGATGTTTAATTGAATGTCTCGATGTATAAATGAATGGCTGGATGTATAAATGAATGGCTGGATGTATTAATGAAGGGCTGGATGTATAATTGAATGGCTGGATGTATATATGAAGGGCTGGATGTATTAATGAATGGCTGGATGTATAATTGAATGGCTGGATGTATTGTTGAATGGCTGGATGTATAAATGAATGGCTGGATGTATAAATGAATGGCTGGATGTAAAATTGAATGGCTGGATGTATAATTGAATGGCTGGATGTATAATTGAATGGCTGGATGTATAATTGAATAACTGGATGTATAAATGAATGGCTAGATGTATAATTGACTGGCTGGATGTATGATTGAATTGCTGGATGTATATATGAATGGCTGGATGTATTAATGAATGGCTGGATGTATAATTGAATGGCTGGATGTATTGATAAATGGCTGGATGTATGAATGAATGGCTGGATGTTTAAATGAATGGCTGGATGTAAAAGTGAATGGCTGGATGTATAAATGAATAGCTGGATGTATAATTGAATGGCTGGATGTATAATTGAAGAACTGGATGTATAAATGAATGGCTGGATGTATAATTGAATGGCTGGATGTATAATTGAATGGCTGGATGTATAATTGAATGGCTGGATGTATTGATGATTGGCTGGATGTGTTAATGAACGGCTGGATGTATAAAAGAATGGCTGGATGTATAAATGAATGGCTGGATGTATAAATGAATGCCTGGATGTAAAATTGAATGGCTGGATGTATAAATAAATGGATGGATGTATAATTGAATGGCTGGATGTATAATTGAATGGCTGGGTGTATAATTGAATGGCTGGATGTATAAATGAATGGATGGATTTATAATTTAATGGCTGGATGTATAATTGAATGGCTGGATGTATAATTGACTGGCTGGATGTATAATTGAATGGCTGGATGTATTGATGATTGGCTGGATGTATTAATGAACGGCTGGATGTATGAAAGAATGGCTGGATGTATAATTGAATAACTGGATGTTTAAATTGAATAACTGGATGTAATAATGAATGGCTGGATTTATAATTGAATGGCTGGTTGTATAAATGAATGGCTGGATATATAATTGAATGGCTGGATGTATTAATGGATGGCTGGATGTATTATTGAATGGCTGGTAGTAGTAATGAATTGCTGGATGTTAAATTGAATGGCTGGATGTATAATTGAATGGCTGGATGTATAATTGAATGGCTGGATGTATAATTGAATAGCTGGATGTATAATTGAATGGCTGGATATATAATTGAATGGCTGGATGTATTAAAGGATGGCTGGATGTATTATTGAATGGCTGGTTGTAGTAATGAATGGCTGGATGTTAAATTGAATGGCTGGATGTTTTAATGAATGGCTGGATGTATACATGAATGTCTAGATGTTTAATTGAATGGCTGGATGTGTACTTGAATGGCTGGATGTAATAAGGAATAGCTGAATGTATTAATGAATGGCTGGATGTATAATTGAATGGCTGGATGTATAAATGAATTGCTGGATGTATAAATGAATGGCTGGGTGTATAATTGAATGGCTGGATGTATTCATGAATGGCTGGATGTATAATTAAATGGCTGTATGTATAAATGAATGGCTGGATGTATTAATGAATGGCTGGTTGTATGAATGAATGGCTGGATGTATAATTGAATGGCTGGATGTATTAATGAATGGCTGGATGTATAAATGAATGGCTGGATGTATAATTGAATGGCTGGATGTATAATTGAATGGCTGGATGTATAATTGAAGAACTGGATGTATAAATGAATGGCTGGATGTATAATTGAATGGCTGGATGTATAATTGAATGGCTGGATGTATAATTGAATGGCTGGATGTATTGATGATTGGCTGGATGTATTAATGAACGGCTGGATGTATGAAAGAATGGCTGGATGTATAAATGAATGGCTGGATGTATAATTAAATGGCTGGATGTATAAATGAATGCCTGGATGTAAAATTGAATGGCTGGATGTTTAATTGAATAACTGTATGTTTAAATGAATGTCTGGATGTATAAATGAATGGATGGATGTATAATTTAATGGCTGGATGTATAATTGAATGGCTGCATGTATAATTGAATGCCTGGATGTATAATTTAATAACTGGATGTTTAAATGAATGGCTGGATGTATAATTGAATGGCTGGATGTATAAATGAATGGATGGACGTATAATTTAATGGCTGGATGTATAATTGAATGGCTGGATGTATAATTGAATGGCTGGATGTATAATTTAATGGCTGGATGTATAATAGAATGGCTGGATGTTTAATTGAATAACTGGATGTATAAACGAATGGCTGGATGTAAAATTGAATAACTGGATGTAATAATGAATGGCTGGATTTATAATTGAATGGCTGGTTGTATAAATGAATGGCTGGAGATATAATTGAATGGCTGGATGTATTAATGGATGGCTGGATGTATTATTGAATGGCTGGTAGTAGTAATGAATTGCTGGATGTTAAATTGAATGGCTGGATGTATAAATGAATGGCTGGATGTATATATGAATGGCTGGATGTATAATTGAATGGCTGGATGTATAATTGAATATCTGGATGTATAATTGAATACCTGGATGTATAATTGAATGGCTGGATATATAATTGAATGGCTGGATGTATTAAAGGATGGCTGGATGTATTATTGAATGGCTGGTTGTAGTAATGAATGGCTGGATGTTAAATTGAATGGCTGGATGTTTTATTGAATGGCTGGATGTATACATGAATGTCTAGATGTATAATTAAATGGCTGGATGTATAATTGAATGGCTAGATGTGTAATTGAATGGCTGGATGTACTAAGGAATGGCTGAATGTATTAATGAATGGCTGGATGGATAATTGAATGGCTGGATGTATTAATGAATGGCTGGATGTATTAATGTATGGCTGGCTGTATAAATGAATTGCTGGATGTATAAATGAATGGCTGGGTGTATAATTGAATGGCTGGATGTATAATTAAATGGCTGGATGTATTAATGAATGGCTGGTTGTATAAATGAATGGCTGGATGTATGATTGAATGGCTGGATGTATTAATAAATGGCTGGATGTATAAATGAATGGCTGGATGTATAATTGAATGGCTGGATGTATTAATGAATGGCTGGATGTAAAATTGAATGGCTGGATGTATATATGAATGGCTGGATGTATTAATGAATGGCTGGATGTATAATTGAATGGCTGGATGTATTGATGAATGGCTGGATGTATTAATGAATGGTTGGATGTATAAATGAATGGCTGGGTGTATTAATGAATGGCTGGATGTATATTTGAATGGCTGGATGTATAAATTAATGGCTGGATGTATAAATGAATGGCTGGATGTATATTTGGATGGCTGGATGTATTAATGAATGGCTGGATGTATTAATGAATGGCTGGATGTATATTTGAATGGCTGGATGTATAAATTAATGGCTGGATGTATAAATGAATGGCTGGATGTATGATTGAATGGCTATATGTATTAATAAATGGCTGGATGTATAAATTAATGTCTGGATGTATAATTGAATGGCTGGATGTATAATTGAATGGCTAGATGTGTAATTGAATGGCTGGATGTAGTAAGGAATGGCTGAATGTATTAATGAATGGCTGGATGTATAATTGAATGGCTGGATGTATTAATGAATGGCTGGATGTATTAATGTATGGCTGGATGTATAAATGAGTTGCTTGATGTATAAATGAATGGCTGGGTGTATAATTGAATGGCTGGAGGTATTCATGAAGGGCTGGATGTATAATTAAATGGCTGGATGTATAAATGAATGGCTGGATGTATTAATGAATGGCTGGTTGTATAAATGAATGGCTGGATGTAAAATTGAATGGCTGGTTGTATTAATGAATGGCTGGATGTATAAATGAATGGCTGGATGTACAATTGAATGGCTGGATGTATTAATGAATGGCTGGATGTTTATATGAATGGCTGGATGTATTAATGAATGGCTGGATGTATAATTGAATGGCTGGATGTATTGATGAATGGCTGGATGTATTAATGAATGGCTGGATGCATAAATGAATGGCTGGATGTATTAATGAATGGCTGGATGTGTAAATGAATGGCTGGGTGTATAATTGAATGGCTGGATGTATTGATGAAAGGCTGGATCTATAAATGAATGGCTGGATGTATATTTGAATGGCTGGATGTATTAATGGATGGCTGGATGTATTATTGAATGGCTGGTTGTAGTAATAAATGGCTGAATGTAGTAATGAATGGCTGGATGTATAACTGAATGGCTGGATGTATTAATGTATGGCTGAATGTATAAATGAAGTGCTGGATGTATTCATGAATGGCTGGATGTATAATTGAATGGCTGGATGTATAATTGAATGGCTGGATGTATAATTGAATGGCTGGATGGATAAATTTATGGCTGGATGTATAATTGAATGGCTGGATGTATTAATGAATGGCTGGTTGTATAAATGAATGGCTGGATGTATAATTGAATGGCTGTATGTATTAATGAATGGCTGGATGTATAAATGAATGGCTGGATGTATAATTGAATGGCTGGATGTATTAATGAATGGCTGGATGTATAATTGAATGGCTGGATGTATAAATGAATGGCTGGGTGTAAAATTGAATGGCTGGATGTATAAATGAACGGCTGGATGTATTATCGAATGGTTGGATGTATAATTGAATGGCTGGATGTATAAATGAATGGCTGGATGTATAATTGAATGGCTGGATGTATAAATTAATGGCTGGATGTATAAATGAATGGCTGGATGTAGATTTGAATGGCTGGATGTATTAATGAAAGGCTGGATGTGTAATTGAATGGCTGGATGTATATTTGAATGGCTGGATGTATTGATGAATGGCTGGATCTATAAATGAATGGCTGGATGTATAATTGAATGGCTGGATGTATTAATGAATGGCTGTATGTGTAAAGGAACGGCTGGATGTATAATTGAATGGCTGGATGTATAAATGAACGGCTGGATGTATAATTGAATGGCTGGATGTATAAATGAATGCCTGGATGTTTAATTGAATGGCTGGATGAATAAATGAATGGCTGGATGTATAAATGAATGGCTGGATGTATAAATGAATGGCTGGATGTATAAATGAATGGATGGATGTCTAATTGAATGGCTGGATGTATAAATGAATGGCTGGATGTATAATTGAATGGCTGTATGTATAATTGAATGGCTGCATGTATAAATGAATGGCTGGATGTCTAATTGAATGGCTGGATGTATAATTGAATGGCTGGATGTATTAATGAATGGCTGGATGTATTAATAACTGGCTGGATGTATAATTGAATGGCTGGATGTATAAATGAATGGCTGGATGTATAATTGATTTGCTGGATGTATAATTGAATGGCTGGATGTATAATTGAATGGCTGGATGTATAATTGAAGAACTGGATGTTTGAACGAATGGCTGGATGTATAATTGAATGGCTGGATGTATAATTGAATGGCTGGATGTATTAATGAATGGCTGGATGTATAAATGAATGCCTGGATGTATAATTGAATGGCTGGATGTATTAATGATTGGCTGGATGTATAATTGAATGGCTGGATGTATATATGAATGGCTGGATGTATTAATGAATGGCTGGATGTATAATTGAATGGCTGGATATATTGATGAATGGCTGGATGTATATTTGAATGGCTGGATGTATAAATGAATGGCTGGATGTATAATTGAATGGCTGGATGTATAATTGAATGGCTGGATGTATACATGAATGGCTGGATGTATAACTGAATGGCTGGATATATAATTGAATGGCGGGATGTATACATGAATGGCTGGATGTATAATTGAATGGCTGGATGTATATTTGAATGGCTGGATGTATTGATGATTGGCTGGATCTATAAATTAAAGGCTGGATATATAAATGAATGCCTGGATGTATAATTGAATGGCTGGATGTTTAAATGAATGGCTGGATGTATAAATGAATGGCTGGATGTATAATTGAATGGCTGGATGTATAATTGAATGGCTGGATGTATAATTAAATGGCTGGATGTATAAATTAATGGCTGGATGTATAAATGAATGGCTGGATGTATTAATGAATGGCTGGATGTATAAATGAATGGCTGGATGTATAATTGAATGGCTGGATGTATTAATAAATGGCTGGATGTATAATTGAATGGCTGGATGTATATATGAATGGCTGGATGTATTAATGAATGGCTGGATGTATAATTGTATGGCTGGATGTATTGATGAATGGCTGGATGTATTAATGAATGGCTGGATGTATAAATGAATGGCTGGATGTATAATTGAATGGCTGGATGTATGAATTAATGGCTGGATGTATAATTGAATGGCTGGATGTATAATTGAATGGCTGGATATATAATTGAATGGCTGGATGTAATAATGAATGGCTGGATGTATAATTGAATGGCTGGTTGTATAAATAAATGGCTGGATATATAATTGAATGGCTGGATGTATTAATGGATGGCTGGATGTATTATTGAATGGCTGTTTGTAGTAATGAATTGCTGGATGTTAAATTGAATGGCTGGATGTATAATTGAATGGCTGGATGTATAAATGAATGGCTGGATGTATATATAAATGGCTAATGTATAATTGAATGGCTGGATGTATTAATGAATAGCTGGATGTATAATTGAATGGCTGGATGTATCGATGAATGGCTGGATGTATGAATGAATGGCTGGATGTATAAAGGAATGGCTGGATGTTTTAATGAATGGCTGGATGTATACATGAATGGCTGGATGTATAATTGAATGGCTGGATGTATAATTGAATGGCTGGATGTATAAATGAATGGCTGGGTGTATATGTGAATGGCTGGATGTATAATTTCAAAGGTGGATGTATAATTGAATAGCTGGATGTATAAATGAATGGCTGGATGTATAATTTTTTGGCTAGATGTGTAATTGAATGGCTGGATGTAGTAAGGAATGGCTGAATGTTTTAATGAATGGCTGGATGTCTTAATGAATGGCTGGATGTATGAATAAATGGCTGGATGTATAATTGAATGGCTGGATGTATAATTTAATGGCTGGATGTATAATTGAATAACTGAATGTTTAAATGATTGGCTGGATGTATAATTGAATAACTGGATGTATAAACGAATGGCTGGATGTATAATTGAATGGCTATGTGTATTCATGAATGGCTGGATGTATAATTGAATGGCTGGATGTATAATTAAATGGCTGGATGTATAATTGAATGGCTGTATGTATAAATTAATGGCTGGATGTATAAATGAATGGCTGGATGTATATTTGAATGGCTGGATGTATTAATGAATGGCTGGATGTATAATTGAATGGCTGGATGTATATATGAATGGCTGGATGTATTAATGAATGGCTGGATGTATAATTGAATGGCTGGATGTATTAATGAATGGCTGGATGTATAAATGAACGGCTGGGTGTTTTAATGAATGGCTGGATGTTTAATTGAATGGCTGGATGTATAAATGAATGGCTGGATGTATAAATGAATGGCTGGATGTATAATTGAATTGCTGGATTTATAAATGAATGGCTGGATGTAAAAATGAATGGCTGGATGTATAATTGAATGGCTGGATGTATAATTGAATGGCTGGATGTATAATTGAGTGGCTGGATGTTTAATTGAATGGCTGGATGTATAATTTAATGGCTGGATGTATAATTAAATGGCTGGATGTATAATTGAATGGCTGGATGTATTAATGGATGGCTGGATGTATTATTGAATGGCTGGTCGTAGTAAGGAAATGCTGGATATTAAATTGAATGGCTGGATGTATAATTGTATGGCTGGATATTCAAATGAATGGCTGGATGTATATATGAATGGCTATATGTATAAGTGAATGGCTGGATGTATAATTGAATGGCTTGATTTTTAAATGAATGGCTGGATGTATTAATGAATGGCTGGATGTATATATGAATGGCTGGATGTATTAATGAATGGCTGGATGTATAATTGAATGGCTCGATGTATTGATGAATGGCTGGATGTATTAATGAACGGCTGGATGTATAAAAGAATGGCTGGATGTATAAATGAATGGCTGGATGTATAATTGAATGGCTGGATGTATAATTGAATGGCTGGATGTATAATTTGATGGATGGATGTATAATTGAATGGCTGGATGTATAATTGAATAACTGGATGTATAAATGAACGGCTGGATGTATAAATGAATTGTTGGATGTATAAATGAATGGCTGAAAGTATAATTGAATGACTGGATGTATTAATGAATGGCTGAAAGTATAATTGAATGGCTGGATGTATATATGAATGGCTGGATGTACAAATGAATGGCTGGGTGTATAATTGAATGGTTGGATGTATTCATGAATGGCTGGATGTATAATTGAATGGCTGGATGTATATTTGAATGGCTGAATGTCTAATTGAATGGCTGGATGTATTAATGAATGGCTGGATGTATGAATGAATGGCTGGATGTATAATTGAGTGGCTGGATGTAGTAATGAATAGCTGGATGTATAATTGAATGGCTGGATGTATTAGTGGATGGCTGGATGTATAAATGAATGGCTGGTTGTATAAATGAATGGCTGGATGTATAATTGAATGGCTAGATGTATAAATGAATGACTGGATGTATTAATGAATGGCTGGATGTATAATTGAATGGCTGGATGTATGAAGGAATGGCTGGATGTATATATCGATGGCTGGATGTATAATTGAATGACTGGATGTATATATGAATGGCTGGATGTATAATTGAATGGCTGGATGTATAATTGAATAGCTGGATGTATAATTGAATGGCTGGATGTATTAGTGGATGGCTGGATGTATAATTGAATGGCTGGATGTATAATTGAAAAACTGGATGTATAAATGAATGGCTGGATGTATAATTGAATGGCTGGATGTATAATTGAATGGCTGGATGTATAATTGAATGGCTGGATGTTTTGATGATTGGCTGGATGTATTAATGAACGGCAGGATGTATAAAAGAAAGGCTGGATGTATAAATGAATGGCTGGATGTATAATTAAATGGCTGGATGTATAAATGAATGGCTGGATGTTTAAATGAATGGCTGGATGTATAATTGAATGGCTGGAAGTATAATCGAAGGGCTGGATGTTTTGATGATTGGCTGGATGTATTAATGAACGGCAGGATGTATAAAAGAATGGCTGGATGTATAAATGAATGGCTGGATGTATAATTAAATGGCTGGGTGTATAAATGAATGGCTGGATGTATAAAAGAATGGCTGGATGTAAAATTGAATGGCTGGGTGTATAATTGAATGGTTGGATGTATTCATGAATGGCTGGATGTATAATTGAATGGCTGGATGTATATTTGAATGGCTGAATGTATAATTGAATGGCTGGATGTATAAATGAATGGCTGGATGTATAAATGAATGGCTGGATGTATAATTGATTAGCTGGAAGTATAATCGAAGGGCTGAATGTATAAATGAATGGCTGGATGTATAAATGAATGTCATGATGTATAATTGAATGGCTGGGTGTATAATTGAATGGCTGGATGTATAATTGAATGGCTGGATGTATAAATGAATGGCTGGATGTATAATTGATTGGCTGGATATATTAATGCATGGCTGGATGTATAAATGAATGGCTGGATGTATAATTTAATGGCTGGATGTATAAATGAATGGCTGGATGTATAATTGAATGGATGGATGTATAATTTATTGCTAGATGTGTAATTGAAGGGCTGGATGTAGTAAGCAATGGCTGAATGTATTAATGAATGGCTGAATGTATAATTGAATGGCTGATGTATTAATGATGGCTGGATGTATTATTGAATGGCTGGATGTATTAATGAATGGCTTGGTGTATAATTGAATAGCTGGATGTATTCAAGAATGGCTGGATGTATAAGTGAATGGCTGGATGTATAATTAAATGGGTGGATGTATAATTGAATGGCTGGATGTATAAATGAATGGCTGGATGTATTCATGAATGGCTGGATGTATAAGTGAATGGCTGGATGTATAATTTTATGGCTAGATGTGTAATTGAATGGCTGGATGTAGTAAGGAATGGCTGAATGTTTTAATGAATGGCTGGATGTATAATTGAATGGCTGGATGTATTAATGATGGCTGGATGTATTATTGAATGGCTGGATGTATTAATGAATGGCTTGGTGTATAATTGAATAGCTGGATGTATTCATGAATGGCTGGATGTATAAGTGAATGGCTGGATGTATAATTAAATGGGTGGATGTATAATTGAATGGCTGGATGTATAAATGAATGGCTGGATGTATTCATGAATGGCTGGATGTATAAGTGAATGGCTGGATGTATAATTTTATGGCTAGATGTGTAATTGAATGGCTGGATGTAGTAAGGAATGGCTGAATGTTTTAATGAATGGCTGGATGTATAATTGAATGGCTGGATGTATTAATGAATGGCTGGATGTATTATTGAATGGCTGGATGTATAATTTAATGGGTGGATGTATAATTGAATGGCTGGATGTATAAATGAATGGCTAGATGTATTCATGAATGGCTGGATGTATAAGTGAATTGCTGGATGTATAATTTTATGGCTAGATGTGTAATTGAATGGCTGGATGTAGTAAGGAATGGCTGAATGTTTTAAGGAATGGCTGGATGTATAATTGAATGGCTGGATGTATTAATGAATGGCTGGATGTATAAATGAATGGCTGGATGTATAATTGAATGGCTGGATGTATACTTGAATGGCTGGATGTATAATTGAATGGCTGGGTCTATAATTGAATGGCTGGATGTATAATTGAATGTCTAATTCAATGGCTAATTGAGAGGCTGGATGTATTAATGAAAGGCTGGATGTATAAATGAATAGCTGGATGTATAAATGAATGGCTGGATTTATAATTGAATGGCTAGATGTAGTAATGAATGGCTGGATGTATATATGAATGGCTGGATGTATCAATGAATGGCTGGATTTATATTTGAATGGCTGGATGTATTGATGAATGGCTGGATGTATTAATAAACGGCTGGATGTATAAATGAATGCCTGGATGTAAAATTGAATGGCTGTATGTTCAAATGAATGGCTGGGTGTATAATTGATTGTCTGGATGTATACTTGAATGGCTAGATGTATAATTGAATGGTTGGATGTATAAATGAATGGCTGGATGTATAATTGAATGGCTGGGAGTATAAATGAATGGCTGGATGTATAAATGAATGGCTGGATGTATAATTTAATGGCTGGATGTAAAACTGAATGGCTGGATGTATAATTGAATAACTGGATGTATAATTGAATGGCTGGATGTATAATTGAATGGCTGGATGTATAATTGAATGGCTGGATGTATAATTGAATGGTTGGATGTATAAATGAATGGCTGGATGTATAATTGAATGGCTGGATGTATAATTGAATGGCTGGATGTATAATTGATTGGCTGGATGTATAAATGAATGGCAGAATGTATAATTAAATGGCTGGATGTATAGTTGAATGGCTGGATGTATAATTGAATAACTGAATGTATAAACGAATGGCTGGATGTATAATTGAATGGCTGGATGTATTAATGAATGGTTGGAAGTAAACTTGAATGGCTGGATGTATTGATGAATGGCTGGATGTATTGATGAATGGCTGGAGGTATAAATGAAAGGCTGGATGTAAAATTTATTGCTAGTTGTGTAATTTAATGGCTGGATGTAGTAAGCAATGGCTGAATGTAATAATGAATGTCTGAATGTATAATGGAATGGCTGATGTATTAATGAATGGCTGATTGTATTATTGAATGGCTGGATGTATAAATGAACGGCTGGATGTATAATTTAATGGCTGAATGTATATTATTGAATGGCTGGTAGTAGTAATGAATTGCTGGATGTTAAATTGAATGGCTGGATGTATAATTGAATGGCTGGATGTATAAATGAATGGCTGGATGTATATATGAATGGCTGGATGTATAATTGAATGGCTGGATGTATAATTGAATGGCTGGATGTATAATTGAATATCTGGATATATAATTGAATGGCTGGATGTATTAAAGGATGGCTGGATGTATTATTGAATGGCTGGTTGTAGTAATGAATGGCTGGATGTTGAATTGAATGGCTGGATGTTTTACTGAATGGCTGGATGTAAACATGAATGTCTGGATGTATAATTGAATGGCTGGATGTATAATTGAATGGCTAGATGTGTAATTGAATGGCTGGATGTAGTAAGGAATGGCTGAATGTATTAATGAATAGCTGGATGTATAATTGAATGGCTGGATGTATTAATGAATGGCTGGATGTATTAATGTATGGCTGGATGTATAAATGAATGGCTGGGTGTATAAATGAATGGCTGGATGTATTAATGAATGGCTGGTTGTATAATTGAATGGCTGGATGTATAATTAAATGGCTGGATGTATAATTGAATGGCTGGATGTATAATTGAATAACTGGATGTATAAACGAATGGCTGGATGTTTAATTGAATGGCTGGATGTATTAATGAATGGCTGGAAGTATAATTGAATGGCTGGATATATAATTGAATGGCTGGATGTATTAAAGGATGGCTGGATGTATTATTGAATGGCTGGTTGTAGTAATGAATGGCTAAATGTTGAATTGAATGGCTGGATGTTTTAATGAATGGCTGGATGTAAACATGAATGTCTGGATGTATAATTGAATGGCTGGATGTATAATTGAATGGCTAGATGTGTAATTGAATGGCTGGATGTAGTAAGGAGTGGCTGAATGTATTAATGAATGGCTGGATGTATAATTGAATGGCTGGATGTATTAATGTATGGCTGGATGTATAAATGAGTTGCTGGATGTATAAATGAATGGCTGGGTGTATAATTGAATGGCTGGAGGTATTCATGAATGGCTGGATGTATAATTTAATGGCTGGATGTATAATTGAATGGCTGGATGTATAATTGATTGGCTGGATGTATAATTGAATGGCTGGATGTATAATTGAATGGCTGGATGTATTAATGAATGGCTGGATGTATAAATGAATGGCTGGATGTACAATTGAATGGCTGGATGTATTAATGAATGGCTGGATGTATATATGAATGGCTGGATGTATTAATGAATGGCTGGATGTATAATTGAATGGCTGGATGTATAATTGAATGGCTGGATGTATAATTGAATGGCTGGATGTATTAATGAATGGCTGGATGTAGTAATAACTGGCTGGATGTATAATTGAATGGCTGGATGTATAAATGAATGGCTGGATGTATAATTGAATTGCTGGATGTATAATTGAATGGCTGGATGTATAATTGAATGGCTGGATGTATAATTGAAGAACTGGATGTTTGAACGAATGGCTGGATGTATAATTGAATGGCTGGATGTATAATTGAATGGCTGGGTCTATAATTGAATGGCTGGATGTATAATTGAATGTCTAATTCAATGGCTAATTGAGAGGCTGGATGTATTAATGAAAGGCTGGATGTATAAATGAATAGCTGGATGTATAAATGAATGGCTGGATTTATAATTGAATGGCTAGATGTAGTAATGAATGGCTGGATGTATATATGAATGGCTGGATGTATTAATGAATGGCTGGATTTATAATTGAATGGCTGGATGTATTGATGAATGGCTGGATGTATTAATAAACGGCTGGATGTATAAATGAATGCCTGGATGTAAAATTGAATGGCTGTATGTTCAAATGAATGGCTGGGTGTATAATTGATTGTCTGGATGTATACTTGAATGGCTAGATGTATAATTGAATGGTTGGATGTATAAATGAATGGCTGGATGTATAATTGAATGGCTGGGAGTATAAATGAATGGCTGGATGTATAAATGAATGGCTGGATGTATAATTTAATGGCTGGATGTAAAACTGAATGGCTGGATGTATAATTGAATAACTGGATGTATAATTGAATGGCTGGATGTATAATTGAATGGCTGGATGTATAATTGAATGGCTGGATGTATAATTGAATGGCTGGATGTATAATTGAATGGCTGGATGTATAATTGATTGGCTGGATGTATAAATGAATGGCTGAATGTATAATTAAATGGCTGGATGTATAGTTGAATGGCTGGATGTATAATTGAATAACTGAATGTATAAACGAATGGCTGGATGTATAATTGAATGGCTGGATGTATTAATGAATGGTTGGAAGTAAACTTGAATGGCTGGATGTATTGATGAATGGCTGGATGTATTGATGAATGGCTGGAGGTATAAATGAAAGGCTGGATGTAAAATTTATTGCTAGTTGTGTAATTTAATGGCTGGATGTAGTAAGCAATGGCTGAATGTAATAATGAATGTCTGAATGTATAATTGAATGGCTGGATGTATTAATGAATGGCTGGATGTAGTAATAACTGGCTGGATGTATAATTGAATGGCTGGATGTATAAATGAATGGCTGGATGTATAATTGAATTGCTGGATGTATAATTGAATGGCTGGATGTATAATTGAAGAACTGGATGTTTGAACGAATGGCTGGATGTATAATTGAACGGCTGGATGTATAAATTAATGGCTGGATGTATAATTGAATGGCTGGATGTATTAATGGATGGCTGGATGTATTATTAAATGGCTGGTTGTAGTAATAAATGGCTGACTGTAGTAATGAATGGCTGGATGTATAACTGAATGGCTGGATGTATTAATGATTGGCTGGGTGTATAATTGAATGGCTGGATATATTCATGAATGGCTGAATGTATAATTGAATGGCTGGATGTATAATTGAATGGCTGGATGTATAATTGATTGGCTGGATGGATAAATTTATGGCTGGATGTATAATTGAATGGCTGGATGTATTAATGAATGGCTGGTTGTATAAATGAATGGCTGGATGTATAATTGAATGGCTGGATGTATTAATGAATGGCTGGATGTATAAATGAATGGCTGGATGTATAATTGAATGGCTGGATGTATTAATGAATAGCTGGATGTATAATTGAATGGCTGGATGTATATATGAATGGCTGGGTGTATTAATGAATGGCTGGATGTATAATTGAATAGCTGGATGTATAAATGAACGGCTGGATGTATAATTGAATGGTTGGATGTATAATTGAATGGCTGGATGTATAAATGAATGGCTGGATGTATAATTGAATGGCTGGATGTATAAATTAATGGCTGGTTGTATAAATGAATGGCTGGATGTATATTTGAATGGCTGGATGTATTAATGAATGGCTGGATGTGTAATTGAATGGCTGGATGTAAATTTGAATGGCTGGATGTATTGATGAATGGCTGGATCTATAAATGAATGGCTGGATGTATAATTGAATGGCTGGATGTATTAATGAATGGCTGGATGTGTGAAGGAACGGCTGGATGTATAATTGAATGGCTGGATGTATAAATGAACGGCTGGATGTATAATTGAATGGCTGGATGTATAAATGAATGCCTGGATGTATAATTGAATGGCTGGATGAATAAATGAATGGCTGGATGTATAAATGAATGGCTGGATGTATAAATGAATGGCTGGATGTATAAATGAATGGCTGGATGTCTAATTGAATGGCTGGATGTATAAATGAATGGCTGGATGTATAATTGAATTGCTGTATGTATAATTGAATGGCTGCATGTATAAATGAATGGCTGGATGTCTAATTGAATGGCTGGATGTATAATTGAATGGCTGTATGTATTAATGAATGGCTGGATGTATTAATAACTGGCTGGATGTATAATTGAATGGCTGGATGTATAAATGAATGGCTGGATGTATAATTGAATTGCTGGATGTATAATTGAATGGCTGGATGTATAATTGAATGGCTGGATGTATAATTGAAGAACTGGATGTTTGAACGAATGGCTGGATGTATAATTGAATGGCTGGATGTATAATTGAATGGCTGGATGTATTAATGAATGGCTGGATGTATAAATGAATGCCTGGATGTATAATTGAATGGCTGGATGTATTAATGAATGGCTGGATGTATAATTGAATGGCTGGATGTATATATGAAGGGCTGGATGTATTAATGAATGGCTGGATGTATAATTGACTGGCTGGATGTATTGATGAATGGCTGGATGTATATTTGAATGGCTGGATGTATAAATGAATGGCTGGATGTATAATTGAATGGCTGGATGTATAATTGAATGGCTGGATGTACACATGAATGGCTGGATGTATAACTGAATGGCTGGATATATAATTGAATGGCTGGATGTATACATGAATGGCTGGATGTATAATTGAATGGCTGGATGTATATTTGAATGGCTGGATGTATTGATGATTGGCTGGATCTATAAATGAATGGCTGGATGTATAAATAAATGCCTGGATGTATAATTGAATGGCTGGATGTTTAAATGAATGGCTGGATGTATAAATGAATGGCTTGATGTATAAATGAATGGGTGGATGTATAAATGAATGGCTGGATGTCTAATTGGATGGCTAGATGTATAAATGAATGGCTGGATGTATAATTGAATGGCTGGATGTATAATTGGATGGCTGGATGTATAATTGAATGGCTGGATGTATTAATGAATGGCTGGATGTATTAATAACTGGCTGGATGTATAATTGAATGGTTGGATGTATAAATGAATGGCTGGATGTATAAATGAATGGCTGGATGTATAATTGAATGGCTGGATGTATAATTGAATGGCTGGATGTATAATTGAATGGCTGGATGTATAAATGAATGGCTGGATGTATAATTGAATGGCTGGATGTATTAATAAATGGCTGGATGTATAATTGAATGGCTGGATGTATATATGAATGGCTGGGTGTATTAATGAATGGCTGGATGTATAATTGAATGGCTGGATGTATTGATGAATGGCTAGATGTATTAATGAATGGCTGGATGTATAAATGAATGGCTGGATGTATGAATTAATGGCTGGATGTATAATTGAATTGCTGGATGTATAATTGAATGGCTGGATGTATTAATGGATGGCTGGATGTATTATTGAATGGCTGGTTGTAGTAATGAATTGCTGGATGTTAAATTGAATGGCTGGATGTATAATTGAATGGCTGGATGTATAAATGAATGGCTGGATGTATATATGAATGGCTGGATGTATAATTGAATGGCTGGATGTATTAATGAATGGCTGGATGTATAATTGAATGGCTGGATGTATTAATGAATGGCTGGATGTATTAATAACTGGCTGGATGTATAATTGAATGGCTGGATGTATAAATGAATGGCTGGATGTATAATTGAATTGCTGGATGTATAATTGAATGGCTGGATGTATAATTGAATGGCTGGATGTATATTTGAAGAACTGGATGTTTGAACGAATGGCTGGATGTATAATTGAATGGCTGGATGTATAATTGAATGGCTGGATGTATTAATGAATGGCTGGATGTATAAATGAATGCCTGGATGTATAATTGAATGGCTGGATGTATTAATGAATGGCTGGATGTATAATTGAATGGCTGGATGTATATATGAATGGCTGGATGTATTAATGAATGGCTGGATGTATAATTGAATGGCTGGATGTATTGATGAATGGCTGGATGTATATTTGAATGGCTGGATGTATAAAGGAATGGCTGGATGTATAATTGAATGGCTGGATGTATAATTGAATGGCTGGATGTACACATGAATGGCTGGATGTATAACTGAATGGCTGGATATATAATTGAATGGCTGGATGTATACATGAATGGCTGGATGTATAATTGAATGGCTGGATGTATATTTGAATGGCTGGATGTATTGATGATTGGCTGGATCTATAAATGAATGGCTGGATGTATAAATAAATGCCTGGATGTATAATTGAATGGCTGGATGTTTAAATGAATGGCTGGATGTATAAATGAATGGCTTGATGTATAAATGAATGGGTGGATGTATAAATGAATGGCTGGATGTCTAATTGAATGGCTAGATGTATAATTGAATGGCTGGATGTAATAATGAATGGCTGGATGTATAATTGAATGGCTGGTTGTATAAATAAATGGCTGGATATATAATTGAATGGCTGGATGTATTAATGGATGGCTGGATGTATTATTGAATGGCTGGTTGTAGTAATGAATTGCTGGATGTTAAATTGAATGGCTGGATGTATAATTGAATGGCTGGATGTATAAATGAATGGCTGGATGTATATATGAATGGCTGGATGTATAATTGAATGGCTGGATGTATTAATGAATGGCTGGATGTATAATTGAATGGCTGGATGTATTAATGAATGGCTGGATGTATTAATAACTGGCTGGATGTATAATTGAATGGCTGGATGTATAAATGAATGGCTGGATGTATAATTGAATTGCTGGATGTATAATTGAATGGCTGGATGTATAATTGAATGGCTGGATGTATAATTGAAGAACTGGATGTTTGAACGAATGGCTGGATGTATAATTGAAGAACTGGATGTTTGAACGAATGGCTGGATGTATAATTGAATGGCTGGATGTATAATTGAATGGCTGGATGTATTAATGAATGGCTGGATGTATAAATGAATGCCTGGATGTATAATTGAATGGCTGGATGTATTAATGAATGGCTGGATGTATAATTGAATGGCTGGATGTATATATGAATGGCTGGATGTATTAATGAATGGCTGGATGTATAATTGAATGGCTGGATGTATTGATGAATGGCTGGATGTATATTTGAATGGCTGGATGTATAAATGAATGGCTGGATGTATAATTGAATGGCTGGATGTATAATTGAATGGCTGGATGTACACATGAATGGCTGGATGTATAACTGAATGGCTGGATATATAATTGAATGGCTGGATGTATACATGAATGGCTGGATGTATAATTGAATGGCTGGATGTATATTTGAATGGCTGGATGTATTGATGATTGGCTGGATCTATAAATGAATGGCTGGATGTATAAATAAATGCCTGGATGTATAATTGAATGGCTGGATGTTTAAATGAATGGCTGGATGTATAAATGAATGGCTTGATGTATAAATGAATGGGTGGATGTATAAATGAATGGCTGGATGTCTAATTGAATGGCTAGATGTATAAATGAATGGCTGGATGTATAATTGAATGGCTGGATGTATAATTGGATGGCTGGATGTATAATTGAATGGCTGGATGTATTAATGAATGGCTGGATGTATTAATAACTGGCTGGATGTATAATTGAATGGTTGGATGTATAAATGAATGGCTGGATGTATAAATGAATGGCTGGATGTATAATTGAATGGCTGGATGTATAATTGAATGGCTGGATGTATAATTGAATGGCTGGATGTATAAATTAATGGCTGGATGTATAAATGAATGGCTGGATGTATTAATGAATGGCTGGATGTATAAATGAATGGCTGGATGTATAATTGAATGGCTGGATGTAATAATGAATGGCTGGATGTATAATTGAATGGCTGGTTGTATAAATAAATGGCTGGATATATAATTGAATGGCTGGATGTATTAATGGATGGCTGGATGTATTATTGAATGGCTGGTTGTAGTAATGAATTGCTGGATGTTAAATTGAATAGCTGGATGTATAATTGAATGGCTGGATGTATAAATGAATGGCTGGATGTATATATGAATGGCTGGATGTATAATTGAATGGCTGGATGTATTAATGAATGGCTGGATGTATAATTGAATGGCTGGATGTATTAATGAATGGCTGGATGTATTAATAACTGGCTGGATATATAATTGAATGGCTGGATGTATAAATGAATGGCTGGATGTATAATTGAATTGCTGGATGTATAATTGAATGGCTGGATGTATAATTGAATGGCTGGATGTATAATTGAAGAACTGGATGTTTGAACGAATGGCTGGATGTATAATTGAATGGCTGGATGTATAATTGAATGGCTGGATGTATTAATGAATGGCTGGATGTATAAATGAATGCCTGGATGTATAATTGAATGGCTGGATGTATTAATGAATGGCTGGATGTATAATTGAATGGCTGGATGTATATATGAATGGCTGGATGTATTAATGAATGGCTGGATGTATAATTGAATGGCTGGATGTATTGATGAATGGCTGGATGTATATTTGAATGGCTGGATGTATAAATGAATGGCTGGATGTATAATTGAATGGCTGGATGTATAATTGAATGGCTGGATGTACACATGAATGGCTGGATGTATAACTGAATGGCTGGATATATAATTGAATGGCTGGATGTATACATGAATGGCTGGATGTATAATTGAATGGCTGGATGTATATTTGAATGGCTGGATGTATTGATGATTGGCTGGATCTATAAATGAATGGCTGGATGTATAAATAAATGCCTGGATGTATAATTGAATGGCTGGATGTTTAAATGAATGGCTGGATGTATAAATGAATGGCTTGATGTATAAATGAATGGGTGGATGTATAAATGAATGGCTGGATGTCTAATTGAATGGCTAGATGTATAAATGAATGGCTGGATGTATAATTGAATGGCTGGATGTATAATTGGATGGCTGGATGTATAATTGAATGGCTGGATGTATTAATGAATGGCTGGATGTATTAATAACTGGCTGGATGTATAATTGAATGGTTGGATGTATAAATGAATGGCTGGATGTATAAATGAATGGCTGGATGTATAATTGAATGGCTGGATGTATAATTGAATGGCTGGATGTATAAATTAATGGCTGGATGTATAAATGAATGGCTGGATGTATTAATGAATGGCTGGATGTATAAATGAATGGCTGGATGTATATTTGAATGGCTGGATGTATTGATGAATGGCTAGATGTATAAATGAATGGCTGGATGTATAGTTGAATGGCTGGATGTATTAATGAATGGCTGGATGTATAACTGAATGGCTGGATGTATTAATGAATGGCTGGATGTATAAATGAATGGCTGGATGTATAATTGAATGGCTGGATGTATTAATGAATGGCTGGATGTATAATTGAATGGCTGGATGTATATATGAATGGCTGGGTGTATTAATGAATGGCTGGATGTATAATTGAATAGCTGGATGTATAAATGAACGGCTGGATGTATAATTGAATGGTTGGATGTATAATTGAATGGCTGGATGTATAAATGAATGACTGGATGTATAATTGAATGGCTGGATGTATAAATTAATGGCTGGTTGTATAAATGAATGGCTGGATGTATATTTGAATGGCTATATGTATTAATGAATGGCTGGATGTGTAATTGAATGGCTGGATGTATATTTGAATGGCTGGATGTATTGATGAATGGCTGGATCTATAAATGAATGGCTGGATGTATAATTGAATGGCTGGATGTATTAATGAATGGCTGGATATGTAAAGGAACGGCTGGATGTATAATTGAATGGCTGGATGTATAAATGAACGGCTGGATGTATAATTGAATGGCTGGATGTATAAATGAATGCCTGGATGTATAATTGAATGGCTGGATGAATAAATGAATGGCTGGATGTATAAATGAATGGCTGGATGTATAAATGACTGGCTGGATGTATAAATGAATGGCTGGATGTCTAATTGAAGGGCTGGATGTATAAATGAATGGCTGGATGTATAATTGAATGGCTGTATGTATAATTGAATGGCTGCATGTATAAATGATTGGCTGGATGTCTTATTGAATGGCTGGATGTATAATTGAATGGCTGGATGTATTAATGAATGGCTGGATGTTTTAATAACTGGCTGGATGTATAATTGAATGGCTGGATGTATAAATGAATGGCTGGATGTATAATTGAATTGCTGGATGTATAATTGAATGGCTGGATGTATAATTGAATGGCTGGATGTATAATTGAAGAACTGGATGTTTGAACGAATGGCTGGATGTATAATTGAACGGCTGGATGTATAAATTAATGGCTGGATGTATAAATGAATGGCTGGATGTCTATTTGAATGGCTGGATGTATTGATGAAAGGCTGGATCTATAAATGAATGGCTGGATGTATAATTGAATGGCTGGATGTATTAATGGATGGCTGTATGTATTATTGAATGGCTGGTTGTAGTAATAAATGGCTGAATGTAGTAATGAATGGCTGGATGTATTACTGAATGGCTGGATGTATTAATGTATGGCTGAATGTATAAATGAATTGCTGGATGTATAAATGATTGGCTGGGTGTATAATTGAATGGCTGGATATATTCATGAATGGCTGGATGTATAATTGAATGGCTGGATGTATAATTGAATGGCTGGATGTATAATTGATTGGCTGGATAGATAAATTTATGGCTGGATGTATAATTGAATGGCTGGATGTATTAATGAATGGCTGGTTGTATAAATGAATGGCTGGATGTATAATTGAATGGCTGGATGTATTAATGAATGGCTGGATGTATAAATGAATGGCTGGATGTATAATTGAATGGCTGGATGTATTAATGAATGGCTGGATGTATAATTGAATGGCTGGATGTATATATGAATGGCTGGGTGTATTAATGAATGGCTGGATGTATAATTGAATAGCTGGATGTATAAATGAATGGGTGGATGTATAAATGAATGGCTGGATGTCTAATTGAATGGCTAGATGTATAAATGAATGGCTGGATGTATAATTGAATGGCTGGATGTATAATTGGATGGCTGGATGTATAATTGAATGGCTGGATGTATTAATGAATGGCTGGATGTATTAATAACTGGCTGGATGTATAATTGAATGGTTGGATGTATAAATGAATGGCTGGATGTATAAATGAATGGCTGGATGTATAATTGAATGGCTGGATGTATAATTGAATGGCTGGATGTATAATTGAATGGCTGGATGTATATATTAATGGCTGGATGTATAAATGAATGGCTGGATGTATTAATGAATGGCTGGATGTATAAATGAATGGCTGGATGTATAATTGAATGGCTGGATGTATTAATAAATGGCTGGATGTATAATTGAATGGCTGGATGTATATATGAATGGCTGGATGTATTAATGAATGGCTGGATGTATAATTGAATGGCTGGATGTATTGATGAATGGCTGGATGTATTAATGAATGGCTGGATGTATAAATGAATGGCTGGATGTATAATTGAATGGCTGGATGTATGAATTATTGGCTGGATGTATAATTGAATGGCTGGATGTATAATTGAATGGCTGGATGTATAATTGAATGGCTGGATGTAATAATGAATGGCTGGATGTATAATTGAATGGTTGGTTGTATAAATAAATGGCTGGATATATAATTGAATGGCTGGATGTATTAATGGATGGCTGGATGTATTATTGAATGGCTGGTTGTAGTAATGAATTGCTGGATGTTAAATTGAATGGCTGGATGTATAATTGAATGGCTGGATGTATAAATGAATGGCTGGATGTATATATGAATGGCTGGATGTATAATTGAATGGCTGGATGTATTAATGAATGGCTGGATGTATAATTGAATGGCTGGATGTATATATGAATGGCTGATTGTATTAATGAATAGCTGGATGTATAATTGAATGGCTGGATGTATCGATGAATGGCTGGATGTATGAATGAATGGCTGGATGTATAAATGAATGGCTGGATGTTTTAATGAATGGCTGGATGTATACATGAATGGCTGGATGTATAATTGAATGGCTGGATGTATAATTGAATGGCTGGGTGTATAATTGAATGGCTGGATGTATATTTGAATGGCTGGATGTATTGATGATTGGCTGGATCTATAAATGAATGGCTGGATGTATAAATAAATGCCTGGATGTATAATTGAATGGCTGGATGTTTAAATGAATGGCTGGATGTATAAATGAATGGCTTGATGTATAAATGAATGGGTGGATGTATAAATGAATGGCTGGATGTCTAATTGAATGGCTAGATGTATAATTGAATGGCTGGATGTAATAATGAATGGCTGGATGTATAATTGAATGGCTGGTTGTATAAATAAATGGCTGGATATATAATTGAATGGCTGGATGTATTAATGGATGGCTGGATGTATTATTGAATGGCTGGTTGTAGTAATGAATTGCTGGATGTTAAATTGAATGGCTGGATGTATAATTGAATGGCTGGATGTATAAATGAATGGCTGGATGTATATATGAATGGCTGGATGTATAATTGAATGGCTGGATGTATTAATGAATGGCTGGATGTATAATTGAATGGCTGGATGTATTAATGAATGGCTGGATGTATTAATAACTGGCTGGATGTATAATTGAATGGCTGGATGTATAAATGAATGGCTGGATGTATAATTGAATTGCTGGATGTATAATTGAATGGCTGGATGTATAATTGAATGGCTGGATGTATAATTGAAGAACTGGATGTTTGAACGAATGGCTGGATGTATAATTGAAGAACTGGATGTTTGAACGAATGGCTGGATGTATAATTGAATGGCTGGATGTATAATTGAATGGCTGGATGTATTAATGAATGGCTGGATGTATAAATGAATGCCTGGATGTATAATTGAATGGCTGGATGTATTAATGAATGGCTGGATGTATAATTGAATGGCTGGATGTATATATGAATGGCTGGATGTATTAATGAATGGCTGGATGTATAATTGAATGGCTGGATGTATTGATGAATGGCTGGATGTATATTTGAATGGCTGGATGTATAAATGAATGGCTGGATGTATAATTGAATGGCTGGATGTATAATTGAATGGCTGGATGTACACATGAATGGCTGGATGTATAACTGAATGGCTGGATATATAATTGAATGGCTGGATGTATACATGAATGGCTGGATGTATAATTGAATGGCTGGATGTATATTTGAATGGCTGGATGTATTGATGATTGGCTGGATCTATAAATGAATGGCTGGATGTATAAATAAATGCCTGGATGTATAATTGAATGGCTGGATGTTTAAATGAATGGCTGGATGTATAAATGAATGGCTTGATGTATAAATGAATGGGTGGATGTATAAATGAATGGCTGGATGTCTAATTGAATGGCTAGATGTATAAATGAATGGCTGGATGTATAATTGAATGGCTGGATGTATAATTGGATGGCTGGATGTATAATTGAATGGCTGGATGTATTAATGAATGGCTGGATGTATTAATAACTGGCTGGATGTATAATTGAATGGTTGGATGTATAAATGAATGGCTGGATGTATAAATGAATGGCTGGATGTATAATTGAATGGCTGGATGTATAATTGAATGGCTGGATGTATAATTGAATGGCTGGATGTATAAATTAATGGCTGGATGTATAAATGAATGGCTGGATGTATTAATGAATGGCTGGATGTATAAATGAATGGCTGGATGTATAATTGAATGGCTGGATGTAATAATGAATGGCTGGATGTATAATTGAATGGCTGGTTGTATAAATAAATGGCTGGATATATAATTGAATGGCTGGATGTATTAATGGATGGCTGGATGTATTATTGAATGGCTGGTTGTAGTAATGAATTGCTGGATGTTAAATTGAATAGCTGGATGTATAATTGAATGGCTGGATGTATAAATGAATGGCTGGATGTATATATGAATGGCTGGATGTATAATTGAATGGCTGGATGTATTAATGAATGGCTGGATGTATAATTGAATGGCTGGATGTATTAATGAATGGCTGGATGTATTAATAACTGGCTGGATATATAATTGAATGGCTGGATGTATAAATGAATGGCTGGATGTATAATTGAATTGCTGGATGTATAATTGAATGGCTGGATGTATAATTGAATGGCTGGATGTATAATTGAAGAACTGGATGTTTGAACGAATGGCTGGATGTATAATTGAATGGCTGGATGTATAATTGAATGGCTGGATGTATTAATGAATGGCTGGATGTATAAATGAATGCCTGGATGTATAATTGAATGGCTGGATGTATTAATGAATGGCTGGATGTATAATTGAATGGCTGGATGTATATATGAATGGCTGGATGTATTAATGAATGGCTGGATGTATAATTGAATGGCTGGATGTATTGATGAATGGCTGGATGTATATTTGAATGGCTGGATGTATAAATGAATGGCTGGATGTATAATTGAATGGCTGGATGTATAATTGAATGGCTGGATGTACACATGAATGGCTGGATGTATAACTGAATGGCTGGATATATAATTGAATGGCTGGATGTATACATGAATGGCTGGATGTATAATTGAATGGCTGGATGTATATTTGAATGGCTGGATGTATTGATGATTGGCTGGATCTATAAATGAATGGCTGGATGTATAAATAAATGCCTGGATGTATAATTGAATGGCTGGATGTTTAAATGAATGGCTGGATGTATAAATGAATGGCTTGATGTATAAATGAATGGGTGGATGTATAAATGAATGGCTGGATGTCTAATTGAATGGCTAGATGTATAAATGAATGGCTGGATGTATAATTGAATGGCTGGATGTATAATTGGATGGCTGGATGTATAATTGAATGGCTGGATGTATTAATGAATGGCTGGATGTATTAATAACTGGCTGGATGTATAATTGAATGGTTGGATGTATAAATGAATGGCTGGATGTATAAATGAATGGCTGGATGTATAATTGAATGGCTGGATGTATAATTGAATGGCTGGATGTATAAATTAATGGCTGGATGTATAAATGAATGGCTGGATGTATTAATGAATGGCTGGATGTATAAATGAATGGCTGGATGTATATTTGAATGGCTGGATGTATTGATGAATGGCTAGATGTATAAATGAATGGCTGGATGTATAGTTGAATGGCTGGATGTATTAATGAATGGCTGGATTTGTAAATGAATGGATGGATGTATAATTGAATGGCTGGATGTATAAATGAATGGCTGGATGTATAACTGAATGGCTGGATGTATTAATGAATGGCTGGATGTATAAATGAATGGCTGGATGTATAATTGAATGGCTGGATGTATTAATGAATGGCTGGATGTATAATTGAATGGCTGGATGTATATATGAATGGCTGGGTGTATTAATGAATGGCTGGATGTATAATTGAATAGCTGGATGTATAAATGAACGGCTGGATGTATAATTGAATGGTTGGATGTATAATTGAATGGCTGGATGTATAAATGAATGGCTGGATGTATAATTGAATGGCTGGATGTATAAATTAATGGCTGGTTGTATAAATGAATGGCTGGATGTATATTTGAATGGCTGGATGTATTAATGAATGGCTGGATGTGTAATTGAATGGCTGGATGTATATTTGAATGGCTGGATGTATTGATGAATGGCTGGATCTATAAATGAATGGCTGGATGTATAATTGAATGGCTTGATGTATTAATGAATGGCTGGATGTGTAAAGGAACGGCTGGATGTATAATTGAATGGCTGGATGTATAAATGAACGGCTGGATGTATAATTGAATGGCTGGATGTATAAATGAATGCCTGGATGTATAATTGAATGGCTGGATGAATAAATGAATGGCTGGATGTATAAATGAATGGCTGGATGTATAAATGACTGGCTGGATGTATAAATGAATGGCTGGATGTCTAATTGAAGGGCTGGATGTATAAATGAATGGCTGGATGTATAATTGAATGGCTGTATGTATAATTGAATGGCTGCATGTATAAATGATTGGCTGGATGTCTTATTGAATGGCTGGATGTATAATTGAATGGCTGGATGTATTAATGAATGGCTGGATGTTTTAATAACTGGCTGGATGTATAATTGAATGGCTGGATGTATAAATGAATGGCTGGATGTATAATTGAATTGCTGGATGTATAATTGAATGGCTGGATGTATAATTGAATGGCTGGATGTATAATTGAAGAACTGGATGTTTGAACGAATGGCTGGATGTATAATTGAACGGCTGGATGTATAAATTAATGGCTGGATGTATAAATGAATGGCTGGATGTCTATTTGAATGGCTGGATGTATTGATGAAAGGCTGGATCTATAAATGAATGGCTGGATGTATAATTGAATGGCTGGATGTATTAATGGATGGCTGTATGTATTATTGAATGGCTGGTTGTAGTAATAAATGGCTGAATGTAGTAATGAATGGCTGGATGTATTACTGAATGGCTGGATGTATTAATGTATGGCTGAATGTATAAATGAATTGCTGGATGTATAAATGATTGGCTGGGTGTATAATTGAATGGCTGGATATATTCATGAATGGCTGGATGTATAATTGAATGGCTGGATGTATAATTGAATGGCTGGATGTATAATTGATTGGCTGGATAGATAAATTTATGGCTGGATGTATAATTGAATGGCTGGATGTATTAATGAATGGCTGGTTGTATAAATGAATGGCTGGATGTATAATTGAATGGCTGGATGTATTAATGAATGGCTGGATGTATAAATGAATGGCTGGATGTATAATTGAATGGCTGGATGTATTAATGAATGGCTGGATGTATAATTGAATGGCTGGATGTATATATGAATGGCTGGGTGTATTAATGAATGGCTGGATGTATAATTGAATAGCTGGATGTATAAATGAATGGGTGGATGTATAAATGAATGGCTGGATGTCTAATTGAATGGCTAGATGTATAAATGAATGGCTGGATGTATAATTGAATGGCTGGATGTATAATTGGATGGCTGGATGTATAATTGAATGGCTGGATGTATTAATGAATGGCTGGATGTATTAATAACTGGCTGGATGTATAATTGAATGGTTGGATGTATAAATGAATGGCTGGATGTATAAATGAATGGCTGGATGTATAATTGAATGGCTGGATGTATAATTGAATGGCTGGATGTATAATTGAATGGCTGGATGTATATATTAATGGCTGGATGTATAAATGAATGGCTGGATGTATTAATGAATGGCTGGATGTATAAATGAATGGCTGGATGTATAATTGAATGGCTGGATGTATTAATAAATGGCTGGATGTATAATTGAATGGCTGGATGTATATATGAATGGCTGGATGTATTAATGAATGGCTGGATGTATAATTGAATGGCTGGATGTATTGATGAATGGCTGGATGTATTAATGAATGGCTGGATGTATAAATGAATGGCTGGATGTATAATTGAATGGCTGGATGTATGAATTATTGGCTGGATGTATAATTGAATGGCTGGATGTATAATTGAATGGCTGGATGTATAATTGAATGGCTGGATGTAATAATGAATGGCTGGATGTATAATTGAATGGTTGGTTGTATAAATAAATGGCTGGATATATAATTGAATGGCTGGATGTATTAATGGATGGCTGGATGTATTATTGAATGGCTGGTTGTAGTAATGAATTGCTGGATGTTAAATTGAATGGCTGGATGTATAATTGAATGGCTGGATGTATAAATGAATGGCTGGATGTATATATGAATGGCTGGATGTATAATTGAATGGCTGGATGTATTAATGAATGGCTGGATGTATAATTGAATGGCTGGATGTATATATGAATGGCTGATTGTATTAATGAATAGCTGGATGTATAATTGAATGGCTGGATGTATCGATGAATGGCTGGATGTATGAATGAATGGCTGGATGTATAAATGAATGGCTGGATGTTTTAATGAATGGCTGGATGTATACATGAATGGCTGGATGTATAATTGAATGGCTGGATGTATAATTGAATGGCTGGGTGTATAATTGAATGGCTGGATGTATAATTGAGTTGCTGGATGTATAATTTAATGGCTAGATGTGTAATTGAATGGCTGGATGTATTAATGTATGGCTGGATGTATAAATGAATGGCTGGATGTATAATTGAATGGCTGGATGTATTAATGAATGGCTGGATGTATAATTGAATGGCTGGATGTATTAATGAATGGCTGGATGTATAATTGATTGGCTGGATGTATAATTGAATGGCTGGATGTATATTTGAATGGCTGGATGTATTGATGAATGGCTAGATGTATAAATGAATGGCTGGATGTATAGTTGAATGGCTGGATGTATTAATGAATGGCTGGATGTATAATTGAATGGCTGGATGTATATATGAATGGCTGGGTGTATTAATGAATGGCTGGATGTATAATTGAATAGCTGGATGTATAAATGAACGGCTGGATGTATAATTGAATGGCTGGATGTATAAATTAATGGCTGGTTGTATAAATGAATGGCTGGATGTATATTTGAATGGCTGGATGTATTAATGAATGGCTGGATGTGTAATTGAATGGCTGGATGTATATTTGAATGGCTGGATGTATTGATGAATGGCTGGATCTATAAATGAATGGCTGGATGTATAATTGAATGGCTGGATGTATTAATGAATGGCTGGATGTGTAAAGGAACGGCTGGATGTATAATTGAATGGCTGGATGTATAAATGAACGGCTGGATGTATAATTGAATGGCTGGATGTATAAATGAATGCCTGGATGTATAATTGAATGGCTGGATGAATAAATGAATGGCTGGATGTATAAATGAATGGCTGGATGTATAAATGACTGGCTGGATGTATAAATGAATGGCTGGATGTCTAATTGAAGGGCTGGATGTATAAATGAATGGCTGGATGTATAATTGAATGGCTGTATGTATAATTGAATGGCTGCATGTATAAATGATTGGCTGGATGTCTTATTGAATGGCTGGATGTATAATTGAATGGCTGGATGTATTAATGAATGGCTGGATGTTTTAATAACTGGCTGGATGTATAATTGAATGGCTGGATGTATAAATGAATGGCTGGATGTATAATTGAATTGCTGGATGTATAATTGAATGGCTGGATGTATAATTGAATGGCTGGATGTATAATTGAAGAACTGGATGTTTGAACGAATGGCTGGATGTATAATTGAACGGCTGGATGTATAAATTAATGGCTGGATGTATAAATGAATGGCTGGATGTCTATTTGAATGGCTGGATGTATTGATGAAAGGCTGGATCTATAAATGAATGGCTGGATGTATAATTGAATGGCTGGATGTATTAATGGATGGCTGTATGTATTATTGAATGGCTGGTTGTAGTAATAAATGGCTGAATGTAGTAATGAATGGCTGGATGTATTACTGAATGGCTGGATGTATTAATGTATGGCTGAATGTATAAATGAATTGCTGGATGTATAAATGATTGGCTGGGTGTATAATTGAATGGCTGGATATATTCATGAATGGCTGGATGTATAATTGAATGGCTGGATGTATAATTGAATGGCTGGATGTATAATTGATTGGCTGGATAGATAAATTTATGGCTGGATGTATAATTGAATGGCTGGATGTATTAATGAATGGCTGGTTGTATAAATGAATGGCTGGATGTATAATTGAATGGCTGGATGTATTAATGAATGGCTGGATGTATAAATGAATGGCTGGATGTATAATTGAATGGCTGGATGTATTAATGAATGGCTGGATGTATAATTGAATGGCTGGATGTATATATGAATGGCTGGGTGTATTAATGAATGGCTGGATGTATAATTGAATAGCTGGATGTATAAATGAACGGCTGGATGTATAATTGAATGGTTGGATGTATAATTGAATGGCTGGATGTATAAATGAATGGCTGGATGTATAATTGAATGGCTGGATGTATAAATTAATGGCTGGTTGTATAAATGAATGGCTGGATGTATATTTGAATGGCTGGATGTATTAATGAATGGCTGGATGTGTAATTGAATGGCTGGATGTATATTTGAATGGCTGGATGTATTGATGAATGGCTGGATCTATAAATGAATGGCTGGATGTATAATTGAATGGCTGGATGTATTAATGAATGGCTGGATGTGTAAAGGAACGGTTGGATGTATAATTGAATGGCTGGATGTATAAATGAACGGCTGGATGTATAATTGAATGGCTGGATGTATAAATGAATGCCTGGATGTATAATTGAATGGCTGGATGAATAAATGAATGGCTGGATGTATAAATGACTGGCTGGATGTATAAATGAATGGCTGGATGTATAAATGAATGGCTGGATGTCTAATTGAATGGCTGGATGTATAAATGAATGGCTGGATGTATAATTGAATGGCTGTATGTATAATTGAATGGCTGCATGTATAAATGAATGGCTGGATGTCTAATTGAATGGCTGGATGTATAATTGAATGGCTGGATGTATAATTGAATGGCTGGATGTATTAATGTATGGCTGGATGTATAAATGAATTGCTGGATGTATAATTTAATGGCTAGATGTATAATTGAATGGCTGGATGTATTAATGTATGGCTGGATGTATAAATGAATTGCTGGATGTATAATTGAATGGCTGGATGTATATATGAATGGCTGGATGTTTTAATGAATGGCTGGATGTATAATTGAATGGCTGGATGTATTAATGAATGGCTGGATGTATAATTGAATGGCTGGATGTATATCTGAATGGCTGGATGTTTTAATGAATGGCTGGATGTATAATTGAATGGCTGGATGTATCGATGAATGGCTGGATGTATAATTGAATGGCTGGATGTGTAAATGAATGGCTGGGTGTATAATTGAATGGCTGGATATATAATTGAATGGCTGGATGTATCGATGAATGGCTGGATGTATAATTGAATGGCTGGATGTATAAATGAACGGCTGGATGTATAATTGAATGGTTGGATGTATAAATTAACTGCTGGATGTATAAATGAATGGCTGGATGTATATTTGAATGGCTGGATGTATAATAAATGGCTGGATGTATTATTGAATGGTTGGATATATAAATTAACTGCTGGATGTATAAATGAATGGCTGGATGTATTAATGAATGGCTGGATGTATAATTGAATGGCTGGATGTATATTTGAATGGCTGGATGTATTGATGAATGGCTAGATGTATAAATGAATGGCTGGATGTATAGTTGAATGGCTGGATGTATTAATGAATGGCTGGATGTGTAAATGAATGGATGGATGTATAATTGAATGGCTGGATGTATAAATGAATGGCTGGATGTATAATTGAATGGCTGGATGTATAAATGAATGCCTGGATGTATAATTGAATGGCTGGTTGTATAAATGAATGGCTGGATGTATAAATGAATGGCTGGATGTATAAATGAATGCCTGGATGTATAAATGAATGGCTGGATGTCTAATTGAATGGCTGGATGTATAAATGAATGGCTGGATGTATAATTGAATGGCTGGATGTATAATTGAATGGCTGCATGTATAAATGAATGGCTGGATCTATAAATGAATGGCTGGATGTATAATTGAATGGCTGGATGTATTAATGAATGGCTGGATGTGTGAAGGAACGGCTGGATGTATAATTGAATGGCTGGATGTATAAATGAACGGCTGGATGTATAATTGAATGGCTGGATGTATAAATGAATGCCTGGATGTATAATTGAATGCCTGGATGTATAAATGAATGGCTGGATGTATTATTGAATGGCTGGATGTATAAATGAATGGCTGGATGTATAATTGAATGGCTGGATGTATAATTGAATGGCTGCATGTATAAATGAATGGCTGGATGTCTAATTGAATGGCTGGATGTATTAATGAATGGCTGGATGTATTAATGAATGGCTGGATGTTTAAATGAATGGCTGGATGTATAATTGAATGGCAGGATGTATTAATGAATGGCTGGATGTATTAATGACTGGCTGGATGTATAAATGAATGGCTGGATGTATAATTGAATGGCTGGATGTATCGATGAATGGCTGGATGCATAATTGAATGGCTGGATGTGTAAATGAATGGCTGGGTGTATAATTGAATGGCTGGATATATAATTGAATGGCTGGATGTATCGATGAATGGCTGGATGTATAATTGAATGGCTGGATGTATAAATGAACGGCTGGATGTATAATTGAATGGTTGGATGTATAAATTAACTGCTGGATGTATAAATGAATGGCTGGATGTATATTTGAATGGCTGGATGTATAATAAATGGCTGGATGTATTATTGAATGGTTGGATATATAAATTAACTGCTGGATGTATAAATGAATGGCTGGATGTATTAATGAATGGCTGGATGTATAATTGAATGGCTGGATGTATATTTGAATGGCTGGATGTATTGATGAATGGCTAGATGTATAAATGAATGGCTGGATGTATAGTTGAATGGCTGGATGTATTAATGAATGGCTGGATGTGTAAATGAATGGATGGATGTATAATTGAATGGCTGGATGTATAAATGAATGGCTGGATGTATAATTGAATGGCTGGATGTATAAATGAATGCCTGGATGTATAATTGAATGGCTGGTTGTATAAATGAATGGCTGGATGTATAAATGAATGGCTGGATGTATAAATGAATGCCTGGATGTATAAATGAATGGCTGGATGTCTAATTGAATGGCTGGATGTATAAATGAATGGCTGGATGTATAATTGAATGGCTGGATGTATAATTGAATGGCTGCATGTATAAATGAATGGCTGGATGTCTAATTGAATGGCTGGATGTATTAATGAATGGCTGGATGTATTAATGAATGGCTGGATGTTTAAATGAATGGCTGGATGTATAATTGAATGGCAGGATGTATTAATGAATGGCTGGATGTATTAATGACTGGCTGGATGTATAAATGAATGGCTGGATGTATAATTGAATGGCTGGATGTATAAATGAATGGCTGGATGTATAATTGAATGGCTGGATGTATAAATGAATGGCTGGATGTATAATTGAATGGCTGGATGTTTAAATGAATGGCTGGATGTATAAATAAATGGCTGGATGTCTAATTGAATAGCTGGATGTATTAATGAATGGCTGGATGTATTAATGAATGGCTGGATGTATAAATGAATGGCTGGATGTAGTAATGAATGCATTCCTTAATGTATTAGTGAATACATGAATGAACATATGAATCAATGAAAAAATGAATAGAAGAAATCATTGATGAAATAATCGTAAAATTAATAACCACTCTCAAATATGTAGCAAACTGCCACTTAATGATTCAATTAATGCAGAGTGAGTGAATGGGCAAAAGTAAACATATGAAAGATTTAATAGGTGAATAGGTGAATAAACAACTTAACTAAGAAATGAATTAGTGAAGTAATTAATAGATTAATGAATGGAATGGATAATGAGATAGTAAATTAATTAATCAATGGCTTAAAGAGTAGATTAGTGAATTGATTTATGAATGGATTAGAGAATGATTTAAGAGATTGATTAATGAATGTTTTTTTTAATGGATTAATGAATTGCTTATTGGAGAGGTTAATGATTTGAATAATGAGTGGATTAGTAAATGGATTGATGAATGGAAAATGAATGTATTAGTGAATGTAGTAATGAATGGATTGAAAAATGAATTAACGAATGGATTAACAAATGGGTTAACGAATGGATTAACAAATGGATTAACGAGTTCAATAGCGATTCAATGTATGGATTAATAAATGGATTAATGAATAAATTATTGAATGTATCAATGAATAGATTGATGAATGGATTAATGAATAGATTAATGAATGTATTAATGAATGGATCGATGAATTGGTTAATGAATGGATTGATGAATGAGTTGATGAATAGATTAATGGATTAATGAATGGGATAATGAATGGAACAATGAATGTATTTATAAATGGATTTATGAATGAATTAATGGATGGATTGATTATTGAATTGATGAATGGATTAATGAATGGATTAACAAATGGATTAATGAATTGATTAACAAATGGGTTAATGAATTGATTAAAAAATTGATTAATGAATGAATTAATGAATGGATTAATGGATGGATTAATGGATGGATTAACAAATGTATTAATGAATGGGTCAGTGAATGTATTAATGATTAGATCAATGAATGGATTGATGAATGGATTGTTGAATGAATAAATGAATACTGATAAATGAATTCATGAAGGAGTTTAAGAATGGATTAATGAATGGATTAATGGATGAACTATTTAATGAATCAACGAATGAATTGATGGATGGATAAATAAATTATTGAATGGATTAATGAATACTTGTGTGAATTTAGGATTTTACCAGTGAACAGAAATTGAACAGAAAAACGAGCAACATACTTTTGAAGGATCTTGGTTTCAGTTGCTTCCTCCTCGACATCTCAATCAAACTGTCAATACATCTATCTATCTAGCTAGCTATCTTTGTAACATACAATCAGTTAAAATTATTTTTTTTAATCAATGTATCTACTTATCAGTCAGTCTATCAGGATTATTTTGCAGTCAACTTTATTGTTTGGAAAGTTTTATGAGTGGAGGAAGCAAGCAAGGAAGCCATGACGTGTGCCACGCTGAAAGAGGAAGGTCTGAAGATGTTCTCTGAAGATAACTGCCTCTTAAGTATCCGCCTGTTAGCACGCACATCCTAACTCATATACACACGCACACTCATACACACAAACACTTATACACACGCACACTTATACACACGCACGCACGCACAAAAACACTCACAGGAATACACACAAAAACATGCACATACATGCGCACACATACACAAGCACACAAGGATTGTTGTAGTGGTCAATGGTCACTTAGCTTGGCCTAGAGAGACGGCAGTTATGACTTCATTGGAGCTTCACGCTGCAGCCCTCATTGCTCCAATGACGTCCTGGACATTTTTGAATATGACCTGTGATCTTTCGCTTCCATAAAACCAACAAGGTAACTTCCTCGACCAAATGCACAACCACATGCACAAAGGCGCACACTTACACGCGCACATACATAAACTCACGCACACACCTACCCTATGCACACGCATATATTCACAAGTTCAGTCACGCACCCACCTTGACACGAAATACAAATACCCAAACCGACTAACAAACAACATAAGGGAAAATCGAAAAAAGATAATGTGCAAAGTAGTAGTGTTTCGATTGATTGATTGAGGCATCAACCAAAAATAACACAACTCCATCACCAACAACAAACAACCCGACCACCAACAACCCACCCACCAACAACCCATCCACCAACAACCCACCCACTAACAACCCATCCACCAACAACCCACCTACCAACAACACATCCGCGAATGATTAAAAAAACTTGAAACAACACGAAAACACACTTCTGAATGCGTCAATATTCTAACTTAGAAGAGCTTCACAACTACACGAAGAGGAAACAAAACAAATAAAATAAAACACCAAAACAATAACAAAAACATGCTCATGCAAAACAGACACATGTAACAACAACATGCAAGCACCTAAAACACACAACAAACAACAAAAAAACACAAAAAATAACATAAACACACAAAAAACAACACAAACACACATATGCAACAAAAAACGTACATATTGAACATTCTTCAGTAACTCGAACGCACAACAAATAGCATTTGAAACGATACACACACGAACACATACAAGAATCCGTAAAAAAATGCAACAATACGCTACACAAAACCAACAGACAACAAAGCACACAACAACCATAAATAAAACTACCACACACATCGACCACATATTAAGAAATATTACACATATCAGCACCTACCATACACATCAACCACACATGAAACAACCACACATCAAGAATACATACAACATCAACAACATATACAACGACAACGACGTACACACACCCAGTCTTGGAGCTAGGTGCTTATGTGTAAGAGCACACCAATCCCTCGGGTCTTGGAGAACTTCCTTGTGCATATATAAGTATCTGAGTTTTCCAAAAATTTGACATCTTTTTCACAAAATACTCACAACACGCTGTGTGCCCAAAGCAGAATAGTGATTCCAGAGGGCACCTCACCGAAAATAAGCACGGTTGGGGTTTATTCGGCAAATAAAAACAAAATAAATAAAAGCATGAAATTTTGATAAATTCTTGAATTTTTTTCGAAAAAATAAAAACTTGTGAAAAATAAAACTTTTCGAAAATTTCAATATTCTCCATGACAACGCCAAGAGCACTACGTCAAAGCGTCACGAATCCTTCCACAGCACATACACCACATACACTTCCCGTACGAAGCCCCAGGGTGCCAGCAAGTTAATAACACATGCTCCCTGGAGAGTTCAAGCCACCACACAGCTGTAAACACACACATACATTCACCCACATACACGTACACATGAACGAACGCAAATCCTTTCTACGTTCGTTTGTTTTGTGTAAGTTTTTTGAGTTAAATAAAATGCTTTAAATTTACAGGATGAGCCAGTATCAGGCAACCATTATGAACACGATCTTGCCCGACCAATTTAATTCCATTCTGGCGAAATTTATTTTCTCAATGCGAAATGTTCGATGCAATTTGCATTAACAACTTCAGCATGCATCGTTTGTGACGAAGAACAAAAATAAGTTTTTCATGACAGGATTTTTAATAGAAAATTGTGAAAAAATGGAAAACATTATAATAATCTATAAAAATTGAAAATTCAAAAAACTTCGTGATATTTCCTAAAGGTCGTATGCCCTGCAAACTTTTCTGAGTTTTTCCTTCTTTTTGAAATGTTTTTTGGTGTCTTTGATGCCGATGTTCAAGAAGTCTTGTGAAGACGACACGACGTTTCTTTGAACTGATGCGGCCACTTTGCGTTGTGAAGCCTGTTTAATGTATTATTTTATCATTTATTTATGCAAACACTTGATCGATTATCTTCGTCATACTTCACACGTCTCATGGCGTGGTGGGCAGCATAGCAAAAGGAAGTACTCAGGAAAAATATTGCAGTTGATAATCCTTCTACCGATTATATGAAATAGTCAGAAATATCCGCGTTGACATTAAACTCATTACGAATGACTTAATATCACAATATGACAAGCTTACGAACAACACACCAGACGAGCTTTAAATAGGCTAGCTACGCCTAAAAGGACCCAGAGTCTCTGTGAACGATAATTATCTTATTTTTTTGGAATGAAAATCAATAAAAGTGACCACAAACCTGCTTTTCAACCGGCACTTTTACAGGCTTCGAGGAAAGTGGAGGCTTGCTGCCATACTCCTCTTCACTGATGCTGGGGGGAGCATAACAGTAGCACAGTTTGCCCGCTACATAGTCCTTTAGGATCACCCGGGCAGCCCTCGAGAAGTCAGGAACGCCTTTTTGTGACATGAAACCTCGCACCCTAGCATAAGCACCCAGCAGATCATAAGCCTTCTGGGCCTCTATAAGCTGGGTGTTGAGAGGGTCAGATGCCTTGGTGGATGGCAGCATGACTCCATAAGTGTGTTCGAGCACCTGAGGGGGAACATTCTTGCACACCAAAGCAGATGGCTGCACAAACTCAGTCATCTGGTCAACTGGCAGAATACCATTTGTGACCATTTCAGCCTTTGTTGCAACAAAGTTTGGCATCACCAGACCGGGGCAGTCACACAGCAGAAGGTGTTTGTTGATGAAGAAAGTCTGAAAGTGCTTTGTTTTGCCTGGGGTGGCCGAAACAGAAGCCTGGTAGTGCTTGTGCTTGTCAGAAGAAGTCTCCTTGCAGAACAAAAGTGCATTTATGGTGGAACTTTTGCCGACATTCGGATACCCTATCAGACCAACTGTTACTAACTCATCTTCTTGCTTACTACCTAAACCAATGTCGCAAAGTGCATTCAAAAGTTCAGGAGCTGTAAGAATTTTTATGGAGCCTTTTGTCACACCTCCATTATGGTCTTCTTGCTCTTCACTTCGTCTTTCGATTTCTTCATCATTTTTTGGTTTATCAAGACCTTTGATGCGATCAATTTCTTTGATAGCTGACCAAAACAAAACTTTAACTTCATTTTCCTCAAAGTACTTGAGCCAGCTCCTCCTCTGAGCAGCTGTCAGAAAATCAGCCTTGTTTACCAAAAGAACATTGTATTTCTTTCCACCACCCACATTGTTTACATATTCTTCAAGGTCCACACAACGAAACAACAAAGGGTTTCTAGCATCCAAAATCTGAACTACCACATCACTTTTTTCGATCACTCGCCACAATTGCCTCCAAAACTCAAGATTTTTCTCATAAGGTGTTATAATAATTCCCTCAATTTCGGTCACCATGGCTAGAGAGTGTTTCCATTCAAGAAATGATTTGTTCTCTCTTTCAGTCAGCTTATCAGACGTGGTCTTTTCATCCCATTCAGGCCTTCTGGGAATCCTGAGCTTGTTCTTGTGAATGCTTTGAACTTCTAAATTTCTGACTACTTCCTCCTCAGAAGGACACATATCCTTTATAGTGAGAAGCTTCAACCTTTCGGCTGGAAAATCTTTGTTAGCCATTTCATGTTCATTTAGAAACTCGTCTATCGTGTTTTCTTCTGTAAGCGAAATAAAACTTTTTGGGTTTTTATTGGCACATACATTGCTAAATCTGTTTTTAATTAAAGATCTTCCCAAAGAATCCTTCTTGGGCATGGTAGTTGAGAAAAACGATAATATAGTTATTGACACTTGCTAAAATTTTTCAATATAATTTTTAAAAACTTAGAAATTTGAAATTTTAAAAATAATTCAAATGTTGAAATTGTTGAAAACATTAATAAAAAAAAGTTGTCAATAATGAATAAAATAATAACTTAATAAAGTTTGTGGAAACATTGGTTTCGTTCAATTGCTTTTGAATTTTTAAAAAATTCTTTATCAATTATTTTAAATTATACAATAATTTTGTATGTCTGGATTTGATCTAATAAAGGCTATGAAAAAAACTATGAATTTTATTTAAAAAAGGTGTTTAATGTCGATGTTGGTATTTCATGACACGTCTGATAAATAAGGAAAACTAGGTAGATTCTTTCGGTGGCGCCTCTTTGATAGAATTATATTAAGATGGAAAATAATGAAAGTTATAAAATAGTCATAAAATCTATTAACCAACTTTTTCCTGAAGAGACGATTCAATGTAAAAAAAGTTGGACCTTTAAACAGTTAAAAAACTACGTATCTACAAAAAATTCTGACAAGGTTCAAATTTACAATCATTGTTCATTTCAAACGTTTATTCATTTTATCAATTTCATATTAAAAAGTTTAATATTAGGCTGAGATACGGTTTTTAGAAATTCATATTGTTTTTACTCCGCAATAACCTACGCTGCTAAAAAATTTCAGTCATTTGTAGAAAACCGACTGATTTACTCCCAAAGGCTTATCAGAGATGACGAACTTTTGAGGAATGTCTTTTCACAAGTAACTTCCACATATAGAACTTTATGGATATTGAATTAAGTCTTGAAATAAGTAAATAAATAATCAAGAATGAGGTAGTTTTTTTAATTTTTGGAAAAACTAAGTATAATCAGATTTATATTTGTTCCAGTATTTGGATGAAACCCCAGTAGTGCTCTATGTCGTTCCTCCACCTCCAAAATCTAATCCTGAGACACCTTCCACACTCTGTAAAAGAAATGTCAATGAAGTTTCCACAACTGCAACCACTCAGTTTTCCACTACCACTGCATTCAACCCTTCAACCCTTGGTTTCATCAACCCATACATGTTTTATCTCAGTAATTTCAACATACAATATACCACTCCTTCACAACACATCTATCAGCCACAACATCCCTACTTTTTTCAAAAGTAAGTTGTTATTCAAAGCATCTCATGAACAGTTTCAAATGTATACAATGGTGCTGTGAGCATGTGGGTTCATTCTCACAAACAACTCCACTCCACCACCCTTGCAGCCCCGAAGCTCAAGCACTTTTTGGAGCTTTACTGTCAACTGACACGGAGGCCAATGGGGTCTACTCAATGGATCAAGTAACATGGATGCAACAGATGTACTACCAGTACTTCATGCAGTTGTTAGTCATACTTTTTTTTAAGTTTTCAGTCTTACTTTTCATAATAGTTGTTAAAATAGTTATTGTAACATTAATCAATGAGGGGTTTCTTTAGAAAAAATTGCTAATATGTTTTTCTGATGAAGAAACTCAATAAGCAGTCACCCACCCTTCATTCAATCCTCCAAAAACGTTTCCAGTTACCAAAATGTCAGAGATGCGCATGACCAATTCTTCAACCCAGCCCTTGCTCACACAGCAGCATCCACACCACCACCATCTCCCCTGCAAGCTCCTCAGCAACCAGACAACAACCAGCCTCCACCAGTAAGTCATTGATTCTTCATTGACTCCCCCTTTCCATCTCAGATGCATCAATAAGTTTATTCATTTTTTCGCTTTCATGACGGCACATGACAGTAGAGTAATAGTAGTAAATATACCCTTTGGGCGTTCGGGAGTTAAGCCATAACCCATCGACCACGCTCGCTTATCTTTTCCAGCTAGTCCTTACCAGGGGCGAGTAAGATCTCTTGATGACGCACAAGAAAGGCCAGAACGACCACTTCAGTCCATCTCATGCTTCCTCAACACATTCCTTGCTACAATTAATAGTTAACCTTACCCAACAGAAAGGGATTCTTTTCACTAATGGATTTTTTCTATGGTCTAATTACCTATTTATGCTATTGATCTTGTGATCAATATCCTTAATATTATTTTTTTCTCATACATAAACTAAGCAATAAGCCTCTACCTAGCACCATAACCATTACACCCGGGGCTATTCTCTTTTTTTCTATTGTCGAGTCTGCCAGCACTGCCGGTTAGCGACAGTACTGACACCTACGACATTCTTTTAACAGTTTTGTCTTTCTAAATAATCCATTAGCCAAAGGGATTGTAGATTAGCTAAGAGGTCAGTTCCTCAAAATTGCTTTCAATTCCGGTCTTTCTCTCTACTTTGCCAGAGCTTTGGCGTAAACCAAAATTTATCATTCGCGTGCCTTGCGCACCTTTCTAATCTAATCTAACTCTAATCAAATCATTTATATAGCGCTGATCCGCACTGTTCAAGAGCGCTCTGCTACGAACTTTTCAAACAAAAAAGTTTAAAGGGCTTTACAAAATGAAAGTAGAGAAGTAATAAAGATTGGGGGGAAGAGAGTTTCATAGAAGGGGCCCACAGTAGGAAAGTGCAGATTTAGCATAAGGACTATTGGAAGGTATCCTAAAAAATGAGAATAAGTAGATCTCAGTCCCTCACGAGAAGGCAACTTGAAAAGGTCAGCTAAGTAGTTAGGTGAGCGATTATTTTTTTATTTTAAACATGCGAGTGCAGATTTTGAAAACTGATCTTTTTTAAAAAGCAACCAGTGTAAAGAAAAGAGTAGGAGTTGGATGAAAGAATTAATAAGTACCTGAAACTGAGCGGGCAGCGCTATTAAAACTTTGGTAGGAGGGTTTAGCGTGGTCTCTGGGAGTTCATAGTATAAAGAGTTACAATAGTCAAAGCGATACAAATTAAGCGAAGAAACTAGAAGTTTGAGGGTTGGATTGTCTAAGAAAAGTTTCAGTAGCTTGATACGGCGACGCTAAGAAATTTAGAAAATTTAGCTACAGATTTTATTCGTGGTATGAGAGAAAGTGTCACGTATGCGTTAATAAAAGTGGAGTCGAAGGTGAAGCCCAAAATATGAATGGCGGAAAAAGGGGAGAGTGAAAGGTTTGATGAAATATTAATTGAGGGAAGAGATTCGATAAGTCGAGAAAACTTGCTAAAATATATAGAATCATATTTCGAGGGATTGAGTTTGAGGAACATAAAATCACTCCAAGGGATTATTTTACCAATACAAGAAGAAATTTTAGAGTTAGTAAAAGATAATTTATATTTCTATTTAGGAAATGAAGTAAAGATGTAAGAATCATCAGCAGAAAGTTGACTCTGAAGATAAAATGATGAAATAATTCTTGGGAGTTCAGAAGTATGAAGAATAAAAAAGAACAGAACTCTGAGGAACACCAAATGAAAGAAAAAGGAGTAGAATGAGAGTTGTTTATAAAAACTAAAGAATTCCTGTTGGAGAGGTAAGAAGAAATCCATTTAAGACAAGAGCTAGAAATTCCAAAAGAAGTTTTAAGCCGCTGAATTAGTAAAGAGTGATCGACAATGTCTCAAGCAGAAGAAAAATCCAAGCAAAGAAGAAAAGAGATATTACCCTTGTCATAAAAAAGTAAAGAATCATTATATATTTTCAAAAGTGAGATCTCAGTACTGTGGAAAAATGAAATCCAGACTGAGTAGAAAGGAACAAAGTGTGAGCCTCGAAAAGAGGGAAAAGCTGAAACAGACAACCTTTTCCAGAATTCTAAAAATAAAAAGAGATTAGATATAGGTCTATAATTTGTTGGTAGAGAAGGATAAAGAGAGAATTTTTTAATTATTGGTGTAATAATAGATATTTTAAGGTAGAAGGAAAAATTTATGTAGTTGAAGAGAGATTAATTAGCTCAAAAATGAGTGGATAGAAAAAGGACAAACTTTTTTTTAAATCTGAGTTGGTATAAGGTCAAGAGAACATGTGGAAGACGTTGAATTGATTATATTTTGGATCAAAAGAAAACTCATAAAAATAATTCAAGAAGAAATCTTTATTAAATGTTGACCAAAGCCTTTTATTAATTTTAAAGTGGACGACTGGAAAAGATGGAATAGTGAATGAGTGATTAATAAGAGAGTGGTCAGAAAAGGGAACAGACTCAGCAGAGATGGATGGTTTAGTGAAAGAAGAGGAGATTATATAATCAAGTGTGTTTCCAGCAGTGTGTGTTGGAAAATGAGCATGTTGTGTAAGATTAAAAAGATCAAAAATATAATCTAGTTTTAAAGAATAAGGATTCAATTTATTATTATGAGAAATATTAAAATCTCCTAAAATAAAAAAAGGAAGAATGCATATAAAGAGTCTCAGTTAAAACTGAAAACTCTTCAAGGAAAAGTGGGAGGGGGGAAGTAGGAGGCCTATCAATTAGTGCAATAACAAAAGTGAAATTAGAAGGAGATTTGAATGATGAAAATAGACATTCGAATGAAGAGTAAGAAGGATAGTGAATGTTAAAAGCAGAAAATGTAGATTTATAGAACAAAGAAATGCCACCATAGGAGGAGTGAGAAGAAGAAAAAGGTTTTGTAGGAGACCTAGCCAATTCAATAAAAGAGTGAAATGAAGGAGAGGCAGAAAGTAAAGAGGGTGAAGTGGCATCTTCATGCCATGTCTCAGTTAAGCCTAAAAAGTCTATAGAGGAAGTTAGAAGATTAAAAATGTGTAAAGATTTATTGTTCAGTGACCTGGTGTTTAATAAAGAAAGGTTTAGTTCATTATTAGAATTTGAAAGAGTCGGGTAAGGAAGCGGTTTTGTTTATTTATTTTTAGTATTTTCGTGAGAATTATTATTTTGAAGAAAACGGGACCTGCGTTCAGAATTTATTAAGTTTAGATAACAATACTACGTCTTACAAGGCGAGGTGGGCAAAAGGGAACAGAAGAAAGAATCCGAAAAAGGTCGTGAGAGTAATTCATTGAAAATTTTAATAAAAAGTATATATTGCAAACCATTAATTGAATCTGATAATGATGAATTATAAAAAAAATGGTAACATACAGTTCCGTCCAAATTGCAAGTTCAAAAACAGGCGTTTGTCACGCTGCTAACCAAAGACTTTCTCAGAACACTTCCATTCTGCCATTTCTCACATCACTCTTGGCTTGTCCCCATTTAATTATTTCAGTTTATCAACAATTACTATTATTGATTGTCCAGTCAATCACTTATTGTGTCGATTAGCACCGTGAACAGACCTCATCCGATCGAGTACCTCCCTAAGCGTACCATCAATCAATCATGGTTGTCAATGGCGTTGATGATAATGTTTGTGGGCGAGGTAAGAAATGTAACATAAGGTAAGAATATGAAATTTTTAATGAAACATTCAATATAATTAATTAGTCACTAAATAGTTCAATTAAAATAAACAATTAGGAACCCACAGCGAGCAAAACCGCTTCCATGGAAGCGCCACTAAACGAAGTGCCAAAAATTATTTTGATTAAATGAGATTATTGTGAAAAGGAAAGTTCCCTTTTTTCGAAAGCAAGTTCAATTGAAACATTCAGTCGAGAGAAGCGTGTCTCACATTTTATCAACTCACTCCATTCATGCTTACATTCGTCAATACAATACAAACACGAATATTATTATAGTGGCATCAACCCAGTAGAGTTTCGAGGCCACTCAAAACGTTTCATTATGAAAACTATTGTGAAAAATTAAAAAGAATTAAATAAGTAAATAAATGAAAATAAAAATAAATTATTTCTTAAAAAGAACAGTATTATTATTATGATGGAGGGAATGATTTATTGAATAGGTAAGTCTTCAGATATCGACAAAATGATTTTGTTGAACTTGAAGATTTTAAGCTGTTAGGCAGGTTGTTCCACAACTTAAGTCCGCTGACGCTGAACCTTCTTAATCCTAATGATTTTAGCTTGTGCTTGTTGGGAACAACGTCCTTTGACTTAGCCGATCTCAATCTCTGTTTTTCCGGCAGATTAGCAACTGGAACTAGGTCACGTGTCAGACACGCAGTACCCTCGTTGAACAAGCACTTATACATCTGCAGAGCAATTTTATATTCAATTCTTTCATCAATTTTCAGACAGTGAAGCTCCTTGAGTACAGGGGTAATGTGATCATATTTTCTTACTCCTGTAATGAGCCTGGCTGTTGTATTGATTATGGATTGAATACTCTGCGTTGCTACCTTAGGTAAGCTGACTAAATTCATGTTGCCATAGTCAATACGACTTAACAATAAGGCCGATGCAAGTGTTTTCAAAAAGTCCATTGTCAAACATCCCTTGATGGATCTTATTTGACGCAGAGAGGTAAAACATCTATATTGTTTTTGATATCTGCGTTGACATCGTGAGGTCTCTATCCATGGATATTCCCAAGTTCCTTACAGATTTTGATGGAAAGATTTTGCTTTCTAATACACGGACAGAATAGCTCGGAATATTTTTCAGATTCCGACGAGAAGAGAACCGGATCACCTCAGTCTTCTCACTGTTGAGCTTGAGACAATTGGCTCCCATCCAAGATGCGATTTCATCTACACACTCTTACACCGTCTCGAATAAAGACGATCTGAAGCAACCATTTTTAATGGAAAATAATTGAGAAAAAACTTAAGTAAAGTTGCAACTAATAATTGAATACAAAATAAAACATTTATTTATGAAGTTATTCAGGCTAACACAACTGATTTAACGAGCTAGATTTAAAAGACCGCTTTGCAAAATGGCGCTTAAGAAAGATGAAAAAAATATCAATGAAAGTGCGTTGGAACTGGACGTAATTTGAGCAGTCAAAGATGAAATGTTCAACCGTTTCAGGCTCACAGACGCAGCAAGGACATCTTTCAGTTGAAGACACCGCTCTGTAAAAGGCCGCTTTACGAAGTCTTCCATATCCAGTTGGAATAAAAACGATCAAAAATCTTGATCTGAACCAGCGGTTTCATGAATGCAGTCCACACTCGGATAAAATTGATAGGTCATCCTAACTTTCCCTCCCGCGTCCGTAGGTCATTCTACCTCTTTTTTCTGCGACCCATCACTCTGCCAAAGAGAGACCACGTGCTCGTTTGCCCTCTCCATTTCATCCGCTACCGAGGCCTCAGCGTCACTCGCAAAACCCAGAATTTCTATCGCCCGTTTCGCTTTTATAGACTACCGGATCCTTCTAAGGCAGACGGCTAAGTCCAAGGGCATACGACCAGCTACCACTTCTAGAGAGCCTCGAGTCAGTGTGAGGGGTATCACCCGATGCAGCGCATTGAGATTCCTCTTCACGTGACTTTTTGGTCATACTCTTTGCCCACCCCTCTCCGTCGTATTCAATCATAGGAATGCATACAGTATCGTAAAATGTTTCTACCATCCCCCACTGGATTCCCCACTTCTACCTACATGGGCTTTCAGGGAGAACATGTAGGTAGAAACCTTCGCTCGTACCCACTTTACAAAGCTAGGTTCACTATCCAGAATAACACCAAGATACTTTTACTGTTGAACGCATTAAATCCAGCACAGAATCCTGTAGAGTGAATGAAATTCACTGATCATGCTTCACCCAGGGCGCATCAGTCGCTTGCCTTGGCGCTTTAAAAATTATAGGTTTATATATAATATTTTTTTATTTTTTTAAAATAATTTCAAAAAATATTATTATTAGGTTCCTGCCCATCTTTCATTATTCCAACCCCCATTCCCACCATTACAACTTTCTCTTACCTACGATGAGTCATCAAATTTCTCTTTACCTCAACTCCTCCAACCACCCAGCGGGCAGGCATGGGTGCAGCCGGAGCAGCTGCAGCAGCAGCACCAGCGGCAGCAGCAGCAGCAGGAGGGGGGGCATTTCTAATGGAGGAAGAGGAAGACGGACGTCGTAGAGATTGGCTCGATTGGTCATACGCCACTCTGCGCTTCTTCATGCTTATGAGCATCCTCTTCTTCTACACCACCCCTGCACGTTTCTTCGCTTTCCTCTTTTTCTTTTTGGCGCTCTTCATGTAAGTTCTTTGCGTGTTGTTGTTGGTGATGGTGCTAAAGTGGTTTTGTTTGGGATGGTGGTTGAGTGGCGTTGGTGGCGGGGTGTTGTTGGTAGTAAAGTGTTAATAGTGGTGGTGAAGTTGTTGTCGATGGGTATGGTGTTGCTTTTGGCATTGGTGATGGTGGTAGTGATGATGTTGGTGGTGGTAGTAAGGAAGTTAGAGATGTAACGCTATGGATGCAAAACTTTCTAGTTTGTTTCGCTCTTCATAGTTCATCGTTTTCTCACAGCTTTCAAGTGGGCTGGCTTCAAAAAGTATTCATGGTAAGATTCTTTGGCCCACGACAACAGCAACAGCAACGAGGTCAACCACAACAACCAGAACAACAGCAGCAGCCAGATCAACCACAACTAGACCAACAGGAGCGACTTGCTGAAAACGTAATTATTAATTAATTGAAAAATATTGTTCAAATTGAAATGAAAAAAAGTTATACTGTAACAATCAGTTTCAATCAAAAATATAGCACAACTATTTATTTTACTAGGCGCTTCATTGTGAACTGTGTGAACTAAAATATAATCATCGTTAACCACCAATCTCACAGCCACAATCGGAACAACTACAAGAACCACAGCAGCAACAACAACAACAAAATCCACAACAACACAGAAGTGCTTTCTCCATCATTTTCTCTTTCATCGTTGGCTTCTTCACCTCTCTCGCTCCTCAAATCCCGCCCCCAATCAACAACTAGTAGTCCACGCAAATGAAAATACAAATACACGCACACTCCCCTTCTCCCCCCCTCACCCCCCCCCCCCCCCCCACACACACACACACACACACACACACTTGATTAACCCATTTATTAACATTTCTGGTAAATGAATTTTACACCGCTATCACCTTTCTGGATGTCGATGGTGGTGTTGTTACAAAGCCTTCATAACAGGAACTGTAAAAACTAGAGTTTTCAATGAGATTCACTACAACACTTAAATTGCTAACCTCACGTCCGCCTCTTCCTTCCATCGCACTTTGTTGTGTTGGAATGATCGTTTGCCATTGTTGCTTTAAGGCTGGTTTTTGATTCCTTGTAGATGTATTGACTATTGATTGATGATTCAGTTGGTCGATTTATTTTTTTTTTAGTTCGCTCATGAAATCAAGTGATTAACCCGTCACTACTAGTGAAGGCTCTTGTTAGTGGGACATTTCTAGGGCAATTGCGAATAAATGATACACGAATACTCTTCCTTCTCCAACGGCTGATCGTCTCAACAAGAGCAAGAGCTTCGCCTGGACAGCCAGTCTTCTGTTAACCTTCTGAGGCGCTATCAGAGTAATTGTTACACCCGCCGCCGGATCGCTGGACCACTGAGCTCAAACCAACTTACTGATGCGGCCAAATTTGAATACATTTGAGTAGTAAAAAAGCTTCGTGGAATTGCTCTTATAGTTAACAAAAATGAAGCGTTCTCGATGAAATTGTGTCTGATTTTTGAATCGAAAAATGAATCGAATAGATTGAAATGTTTAAAAGGATGAAACGATGATTCGTCAAGTGATAAACGCCAAGTAAATCACATGATTTGGGTGAACAGAAACCGTAAAAAAAAAAAAATCAACATGATGATGAAAAGAAATACATTAAAAACAATAATGAAGAGAAAATGAAAAGCGTCATGAATGAAACCTTAAAAATAGTAAAATAATGATAATATTTTTAATATATTTTGATAGCAAAAATATTTAGAATAGTGATAATAAATCTGAGTTTTGAAGCTTCAAGACAAAATCTTGAGACGCTTATGACACAAAAGACATTTGAAAGCATGAAAAATTTTAGAACAAAAACACCACAACAGCAACAATGGCGTCATCTACGTTTACACCCAAAAAAAAAAGCTGCAACGGGTACGAAAAACAACGGATACAAAAAACAGAAAAAACAATAGATACAAAAAACAACGACAAATAGCAACACCATTGACAACAACAAAAAAATTTCAACAACACGTTAACGACAACAAAAAGAACATAGGATATCAACAACTGAAACATAAAAAATATACAACAAAAAAATCATAAACCAAGCCACAACAAAATCTTCAAACAAAAACAGAACTCTCCAACAACAACAACAAACCCACACAAACAACAAAAACATTTCCAAACAATAAAAACACCCTCGCACAACAACCTCGGACAACAAAACACCATCGTACAACAGCAACCTTGGACAATAAAACACCATCGTACAACAACAACAACCTTGGACAACAAACACCATCGTACAACAACAACCTTGGACAACAAAACACCATCGTACAACAAGAACCTTGGACAGTGAAACACCATCGTACAACAACAACAACCTTGGACAACAAAACACTATCGTACAACAACAACAACCTTGGACAACAAAACACTATCGTACAACAACAACAACAACCTTGGACCACAAAACACCATCGTACAATAACAACAACAACCTTGAACAACAAAACACCATCGTAAAACAACAACAACAACCTTGGACAACAAAACACCATCGTACAACAATAACAACAACCTTGGACATTAGAACACCATCGTACAACAATAACCTTGGACAATAAAACACCATCGTACAACAACAACAACAACCTTGAACAACAAAACACCATCGTACAACAACAACAACTTTGGACAACAAATCACCATCGTACAACAAAACACCATCGTACAACAACAACAACAACCTTGGACAACAAAACACCATCGTACAACGACAAAAACCTTGGACAACAAAACACCATCGTACAACAATAACAACAACCTTGGACATTAAAACACCATCGTACAACAACAACCTTGGACAATAAAACACCATCGTAAAACAACAACAACAACTTTGGACAACAAAACACCATCGTACAACAACAACAACAACAGTTGGACAAGAGTTGGGACCTTCACGTGGTGTCCAACGAGATGCCGCCAAGTGGCGACATTCGAACCCAACCAACCTATCGACCAAGCTGTGCTGTGGAAGGCGCAAACTACAAACCCCCTCCATTCCCACCTCCCCTTTTTCAATAGCCGAAGGTGCACATCCCGCCCTCTACCTCCGGTCTCTCCTTTTGAGGGCGGGCGACGTCGAGGTAAATCCCGGGCCAGTGTGCCGGGGATGCACTAAGACAATCAGACGTGACATCACCCCCATCACCCGTTCAAGCTGCAGCCAGCCATACCACAGGACTTGCTCTGGCCTTACTCGAAACAAAAAGAGAACTCAAGGCTTCATCTGCAGGCCCTGCGCTGGACTCGCGACTCCAACAATCACGCAGGCGATGGGAACAAATAAACAATGCTGTGTCTGCAATACGAAAATGAGACTAAACAGCATTGCCATCAGGTGTCATAGTTGCGGTGGCATCTCCCACAGGAAATGTGCTAATGCCTCCCGCTATGCACCACACGTAAATTGGTGCTGTCACTTCTGTAACCATAACATCTTAACCTCCAACAACACTAATGGCAAACACACAACCAATAATAATAAAAATAATAATAATAATAATAATAATAATAATAATAATAATAATAATAATAATAATAATAATAATAATAATAATAATAATAATAATAATAATGATAATAATAATAATAATCACACATCCAACAACACTATGATGAACTCGTGCGCCTTCCACAACCAGCTTTAGCGCATCTGAGGACTATCCTCAGGCGCTTAAGATAAACAACAACAACAACAACAACAACTTTGGACAATAAAACACCATCGTACAACAACAACAACAACCTTGGACAACAAAACACCATCGTACAACAACAACAACCTTGGACAACAAAACACCATCGTATAACAACAACAACAACCTTGGATAATAAAACACCATCGTACAACAACAAAAACAACCTTATACAGTGAAACACCATCGTACAACAACAACAACCTCGGACAACAAAACATCATCGTACAACAACAACCTTGGACAGTGAAACACCATCGTACAACAACAACAGCCTTGGACAATAAAACACCATCGTATAACAACAACAAGAACCTTGGACAATAAAACACCATCGTACAACAACAACAACAACCTTGGACAATAAAACACCATCGTACAACAACAAAAACAACCTTATACAGTGAAACACCATCGTACAACAACAACAACCTTGGACAACAAAACACCATCGTACAACAACAACCTTGGACAGTGAAACACCATCGTACAACAACGACAACAGCCTTGGACAATAAAACACCATCGTACAACAACAACAACAACAACCTCGTACAACAAAACACCATCGTACAACAACAACAACAACCTTGGACAAAAAAACACCATCGTACAACAACAACAACAACCTTGGACAAAAAAACACCATCGTACAACAACAACAACAACCTTGAACAATAAAACACCATCGTACAACAACAACAACAACCTTGGACAACAAAACACCATCGTACAACAATAACATTAACCTTGGACAACAAAACACCATCGTACAACAACAACACCCTCACACAACGTCTTTATAGAGACTTGCAACGTGTTTGGCAATGGTGTTCAGCTGCATGTTGCTGGTGCCTTCGTATATGGCACCTGGAATGATGACGTTGTTGTAGTTGTTGTGCTGTTATTTTGTTTTTTTTGTTTTTTTTATTGTTGTTTTTCTATTTTTGTTTCATTTTTTTAATGTTGTTGTTATGATGTTACGGTATTATTATTGTTGTTGTTGTTGTTTTGATGTTTTGGTTTTGCTGGCTTTGAGAGTCTATCAGTGATGTAATGAGAATGTGGTGGTGAGAAGTGGCAAGAATATTTGAAAAAATGCCTGTGTGAGTGGTACACTACTCACAAATCAATAACAGATTATTTGACCATGAGTTTGAATATATTTCGGAGTTTGAGACGAAGCAAGCAAAGCTGAAGGGCACAATGTAACAAGCAAGCACTCACCCACTTTACAGTCCCTGTAGTACTTTTCCACTGGGAAGGACTTGCATATGCCCACTCCTCCCATCCACTCGATGCAACGTGACGTCACCTCACCCACCATCTGTAGTGGTGCATATGAATGATTCATGCAACCCTTCATTACTCTCGCACTCTAAAACGTACCATCTTCAATCTTCTCATCCTCAAATGATCCACCACTCTTAACTTCAATACTTCACTCACCTCCATACCACAACCATCTCATTCACGCACTAAATGTCGAAATTCATATGATCTATTTCTGTTTTTACTCCTCTTCCTCCTCCTCCTCCTCACTTCGGAAGCATACAACTTGGCCATGGATGCAGCATGCACATAAGGAACTCCGGCATCCTTCATCCTCCCCGCGTTGTACACCAACAACCTGGCAGCCTCCAGCTTCGTGAATGCATGCGCCACTTGGTGGTTCAAGCCCTGTGCATGGTGGTGATGGTGTGTATGCATGTATGTGTGTGTGGTGTGGTAAGGTCTGGTGTTTTTTGGATGATGTGGTGTGCATGAGTGTTGTGTTCGATGTTTTGTGGTGAAATAAGCTGTGGTGTAGTGTGACGGGATTTAAAGTGGTTTGATGTGCTGAAGCTTTTTTTGTTAGGGTGCTCTGTGTAATGCGGATTTTTTATGTGGTATATATTGATAGTTATAAAAAAAATTTATAGTCTTTATTGAATCAAATCCAGACAAACGCTGGAAATGTCACAAAACATGGTAAACAATCGAAATGAGAAAAAAAACTAAAATCAACAACAACTGAATGTCATAAGAATTGTCAAGTGTCTGTTTCAAGAGATCAAAAACTGACTATAAAATCAAATTTATAAATCTCAAAAATTTAGAATTGAGTCATAGTTTATATTGAGTGACTATTGGAAAATGTTTCATCAAATTAAATAGCTGGAATATTTAAATGAGTTGAAAAAATTGTTTGCGCTTAGAATCGCATTAGTCGAGATACCTTATCGGAACTGTATGTGCCTAATTCGCATTAGTCGAGATGCCATTCTCGAGAACCAATGACAAAGCACGTTAGTCAAAAGTTGAGTTTCGACACATTTCAGAACTGTATATAACACGGTGAACTTATTGTTAGTTCATTCGTGACCGCTTTTTTGTCTCGGCTTGCACGGACTGGTAGACAATTACAATCTGTTCAGTCTTGACTTTCCTCGAATTGTGACCCTTAACTGTCCTTTTCAAGACCCGAGCTCTATCTTTGGTTGAATCGCAAAGAACCTTAGGTAACCTTGTTCAAGAGAGGTTACAACAAAATGTATTAATTAAAGAGTATTTGGTTGATAGATTAAAGATTGCAAATAGACAAAGTTAATTTGGATAAAAAGTATAATTTGAAAAAGCTAGAGAAGGTGATCAAAATTAGTAAAAACAAATGAAGAATCAAAATAGTTATAAACAAAAATATAAAATATAAAACAATAAAGAATAAGAGGAAATTACGAAAAAATGAATAGTATTGAATAAAAGGGGAGATTATAGAATAATAAGAGACACACTACTGAAGGATAATGAAAAATAATAAGAAAGAATAGATATAATGGAGAAGAAAAACAAATAACGAGAAATAATAGATATAATAAATAAAAAATTATAATAACTTCAATTTGGAAAGCGCCAAGGTAAGAAACTGAGGCGCACCTAGGTGACTAAGCCACTCTAGAACAGCGTTTGTTCTTTACTTGAGTGACCCCTTTATTATAACTAAAACCTGAGCTTAGTCGGGAATCGAACCCAAAGCCTAGCGTTTTCAAAACGGGCTTGCTAACCATTATGCTACAGGCGCAGAATGTGGCGCATAATAAAGAAAATAAAAATGAAAAAAAACAAAAAAATATAAAATGCATGAATAAAACATAAAACAACGTGGTGAGCACATTGAGTGCCTCAAGGCAGTAAGCGCACCAACCTGAAAGTTGTAAATCACATTTCCGAACTGCCTCCTGGACAGCAGATATGGAACAGTGTGGTCCAAACACCCTTGCGCTACACCCACCAACTTGTGGTGTTGTGTGGAGATGTTGTGGTGGTGTTGAGTTATTGTTGAAAATGGTGTTACGGAGGTGGTGTTGTGATAGTGGTGTTATGGAGGTGGTTTTGTGGTAGTGGTGTTGTAGAGATGGTGTTGTGGTGTTGGTGTCGTGGTAGTTGTGTTGTGTTGTTGTGGTGTTGGTGTTGTGGTAGTGGTGTTGTGGTGTTGGTGTCGTGGTAGTTGTGTTGTGTTGTTGTGGAGAACAAATTTCGTTTTTTAACTTAAAAATTAACAACAGCTCGGTTGCCTTAGCGCTTCAGGAATAATATTCAATAATTAATAGATACAGTTCCTTGATACATAACAACCCATACCATCAACACCACCACAACAACCATCATCAAAATAACAACAACCACAACAAATGCCACAACAACAATAATTTCCACATCAACTAGCACCAAAATCACAGCCACAAAACCCGCCACCTCAACCACCATCATCACAACAACAACCACAGTAAAATGCCCCAAACCACCGCCACCACAACCCCCATAACAACTTTCACCACCACAATCACCATCGCTCACTTGAGCTCCTATTCCAATCCTGCCTCCATTGAGCATTCCAATGGCGTACTTGTATCCTTGTCCGACCTCCCCCAACACCGCATCCTTCGAAACCTGCCAAAAAACACCCCCTTTCAAACAAGGTTCCAAAACAGCAATTCGACGTTTGAAACAAATGAAAAATAAAAGAAATTATAAATTAATGAACAAAAGAATAAATAAATGAATAGATTAACAAATAACCAAGCAAAAGAGTATATAAAAAAAAAATGGACAAATAAACAAGTACACATGTACATACTTTGACGTCATCAAAGTGAACAGGGCACGTGATTGAAGACCTCAGTCCTAGCTTTTCCTCTTTGGCCCCAACTTCCACGCCCCCACAAGTCCTGTCAACCAGGAAACATGTGATTCCCTTGTAGCCCTGCCGATGGTGTTGCTTGAGAACGCATGTGTAAGAGAGCCATTTTTTGAACTGGTTTAATTCTTGCTTATTATTTCGAATACAAATAATTTTTTGCACTTGTACGCACATACACTCGTACACACGTATGCACACGTACTCACGCACACACAAACGTACAAACACCCACACACACCCACACACACACACCCACACCCACACCCACACACGCAAACACAAACACACACACACACACACACACACACACACACACACACACACACACACACACACACACACACACACACACACACACACACCCACACAACCTTCTCAGGGTCGACATTGGCCATGACAAGGAAGACACCAGCCTTGTTGGCATGACTGATCCACATCTTGCTGCCGTTTATGACGTAGTGGTCGCCTTCCTTGCGGGCTGTGGTGCGCAAGGCGAAAGCGTCAGAGCCCGATTGTTCCTCAGAGAGGCAGAAGGAGCCCACCTGTATAAGGGTGGGCGATCATAAGTGACACTTGTATGAGGGTGAGCTAGCACAACTAACAGCTGTTCGAGTATCAATTATGAGAATTTTCTCCAATGCCCTCTCTTTCCACCTCTTTCTCTACTCCTCTTCCCTCTCCCTTTTTTCACTTCTCTCTTTCCATCTCCACTAAACTCCTTTTCCCAAACATATCCAGGCTCACCATGCTTGAAACCAACTGGGGCAAATACTTCTTCTTTTGTGCAGAAGTGCCCAACCTACATAAGATGATACTGTTGTTTGATAAAGTTGTTGTGTTGATGAGGTTGTTGTTGTGTTGCTAAGGTTGTTGTTGTGTTGATGATGTCGTTGTTGTGCTGATGAGATTGTTATTATGTTGATGAGGTTGTTGGTGTGTTAATGAAGTTGTTGTTGTGTTGATGAGGTTGTTGTGTTGATGAGGTTGTTGTTGTGTTGATGAGGTTGTTGTTGTGTTGATGAGGTTGTTGTGTTGATGAAACTGTTGTTGTGTTGATGAGGTTGTTGTTGTGTTGATGAGGTTGTTGTTGTGTTGTTGAGGTTGTTGTTGTGTTGATGAAGTTGTTGTTGTGTTGATGAGGTTGTTGTTGTGTTGATGAGGTTGTTGTGTTGATGAAGTTTTTGTTGAGTTGATGAAATTGTTGCGTTGATGAAGTTGTTGTTGTGTTGATGAGGTTTTTGTTGTGTTGATGATGTTGTTGTTGTGTTGATGAAGTTGTTGTTGTGTTGATGAGGTTGTTGTTGTGTTGATGAAGTTGTTGTTGTGTTGATGGCCTCGTAACTCTACGGGGTTAATGCCACTATAATAATATTCGTTTTTGTATTGTATTGTATTGTATTGATGAAGTTGTTGTTGTGTTGATGAGGTTGTTGTGTTGATGAAGTTGTTGTTGTGTTGATGAGGTTGTTGTGTTGATGAAGTTGTTGTTGTGTTGATGAGGTTGTTGTTGTGTTGATGATGTTGTTGTTGTGTTGAAGAGGTTGTTGTTGTGTTGATGAGGTTGTTGTGTTGATGAAACTGTTGTTGTGTTGATGAGGTTGTTATTGTGTTGATGAGGTTGTTGTTGTGTTGAAGAGGTTGTTGTTGTGTTGCTGAGGTTGTTGTTGTGTTGCTGAGGTTGTTGTTGTGTTGATGAGGTTGTTGTGTTGATGATGTTGTTGTTGTGTTGATGAGGTTGTTGTTGTGATGATGAGGTTGTTGTTGTGTTGATGAGGTTGTTATTGTGTTGATGAAGTTGTTGTTGTGTTGATGAAGTTGTTGTTGTGTTGATGGCCTCGAAACTTTGCGGGGTTAATGCCACTATAATAATATTCGTTTTTGTATTGTATTGTATTGTATCGATGAGGTTGTTGTTGTGTTGATGAGGTTGTTGTGTCGATGAAGTTGTTGTTGTGTTGATGATGTTGTTGTTGTGTTGATGAGGTTGTTGTTGTGTTGCTGAAGTTGTTGTTGTGTTGATGAAGTTGTTAGTGTGTTGATGAAACTGTTGTTGTGTTGATGAGGTTGTTGTTGTGTTGATGAGGTTGTTGTGTTGATGAGGTTGTTGTTGTGTTGATGAGGTTGTTGTTGTGTTAATGAGGTTGTTATTGTGTTGATGAGGTTGTTGTGTTGATGATGTTGTTGTTGTGTTGATGAGGTTGTTGTTGTGTTGATGAGGTTGTTGTTGTGTTAATGAGGTTGTTATTGTGTTGATGAAGTTGTTGTTGTGTTGATGAAGTTGTTGTTGTGTTGATGGCCTCGAAACTTTGCGGGGTTAATGCCACTATAATAATATTCGTTTTTGTATTGTATTGTATTGTATTGATGAGGTTGTTGTTGTGTTGATGGGGTTGTTGTGCAGATGAAGTTGTTGTTGTGTTGATGATGTTGTTGTTGTGTTGATGAGGTTGTTGTTGTGTTGCTGAAGTTGTTGTTGTGTTGATGAGGTTGTTGTGTTGACGAAACTGTTGTTGTGTTGATGAGGTTGTTGTTGTGTTGATGAGGTTGTTGTTGTGTTGTTGAGGTTGTTGTTGTGTTGATAAAGTTGTTGTCGGGTTGATGAGGTTGTTGTTGTGTTGATGAGGTTGTCGTGTTGATGAAGTTGTTGTTGTGTTGATGAGGTTGTTCTTGTGTTGATGAGGTTGTTGTGTTGATGAAGTTGTTGTTGTGTTGATGAGGTTGTTGTGTTGATGAAGTTGTTGTGTTGATGAGTTTGTTATTGTGTTAATGAGGTTGTTGTGTTGTTGATGTTGTTGTTGTGTTGATGAGGTTGTTGTTGTGTTGATGAGGTTGTTGTTGTGTTGATGGCCTCGAAACTCTACGGGGTTAAGGCCATTATAATAATCTTCGTATTTGTATTGTATTGTATTGCATTGATGAGGTTGTTTTTGTGTTGATGAGGTTGTTGTGTCGATGAAGTTGTTTTTGTGTTGATGAGGTTGTTGTGTTGATGATGTTGTTGTTGTGTTGATGAAGTTGTTGTTGTGTTGCTGAACTTGTTAGTGTGTTGATGAGGTTGTTGTTGTGTTGCTGAAACTGTTGTTGTGTTGATGAGGTTGTTGTTGCGTTGATGAGGTTGTTGTTGTGTTGATGAGGTTGTTGTTGTGTTGATGGCCTCGAAACTCTACGGGGTTAAGGCCACTATAATAATCTTCGTATTTGTATTGTATTGTATTGCATTGATGAAGTTGTTGTTGTGTTGATGAGGTTGTTGTGTTGATGAAGTTGTTGTGTTGATGAGTTTGTTATTGTGTTAATGAGGTTGTTGTGTTGTTGATGTTGTTGTTGTGTTGATGAGGTTGTTGTTGTGTTGATGAGGTTGTTGTTGTGTTGATGGCCTCGAAACTCTACGGGGTTAAGGCCACTATAATAATCTTCGTATTTGTATTGTATTGTATTGCATTGATGAGGTTGTTTTTGTGTTGATGAGGTTGTTGTGTCGATGAGGTTGTTGTTGTGTTGATGATGTTGTTGTTGTGTTGATGAGGTTGTTGTTGTCTTGATGAGGTTGTTGTGTTGATGAAGTTGTTGTTGTGTTGATGAGGTTGTTGTTGCGTTGATGAGGTTGTTGTTGTGTTGATGTTGTTGTTGTTGTGTTGATGAGGTTGTTGTGTTGATGATGTTGTTGTTGTGTTGATGAGGTTGTTGTTGTGTTGATGAGGTTGTTGTGTTGATGAAGTTGTTGTTGTGTTGATGAGGTTGTTGTTGTGTTGATGAGGTTGTTGTGTTAATGATGTTGTTGTTGTGTTGATGAGGTTGTTGTTGTGTTGATGAGGTTGTTGTGTTGATGAAGTTGTTGTTGTGTTGATGAGGTTGTTGTTGCGTTGATGAGGTTGTTGTTGTGTTGATGAGGTTGTTGTTGTGTTGATGAGGTTGGTGTTGTGTTGATGAAGTTGTTGTTGTGTTGATGAGGTTGTTGTTGTGTTGATGAAGTTGTTAGTGTGTTGATGAGGTTGTTGTTGTGTTGCTGAAACTGTTGTTGTGTTGATGAGGTTGTTGTTGCGTTGATGAGGTTGTTGTTGTGTTGATGAGGTTGTTGTTGTGTTGATGAAACTGTTGTTGTGTTGATGAGGTTGTTGTGTTGATGAAGTTTTTGTTGAGTTGATGAAATTGTTGTGTTGATAAAGTTGTTGTTGTGTTGATGAGGTTGTTGTTGTGTTGATGATGTTGTTGTTGTGTTGATGAGGTTGTTGTTGTGTTGATGAGGTTGTTGTTGTGTTGATGAAGTTGTTGTTTTGTTGATGGCCTCGTTACTCTACGGGGTTAATGCCACTATAATAATATTCGTTTTTGTATTGTATTGTATTGTATTAATGAGGTTGTTGTTGTGTTGATGAGGTTGTTGTGTTGATGAAGTTGTTGTTGTGTTGATGAGGTTGTTGTTGTGTTGATGATGTTGTTGTGTTGAAGAGGTTGTTGTTGTGTTGCTGAGGTTGTTGTTGTGTTGCTGAGGTTGTTGTTGTGTGGATGAGGTTGTTGTTGTGTTGATGAGGTTGTTGTTGTGTTGATGAGGTTGTTATTGTGTTGATGAAGTTTTTGTTGTGTTGATGGCCTCGAAACTTTGCGGGGTTAATGCCACTATAATAATATTCGTTTTTGTATTGTATTGTATTGTATTGAGAAGGTTGTTGTTGTGTTGATGAGGTTGTTGTGTCGATGAAGTTGTTGTTGTGTTGATGATGTTGTTGTTGTGTTGATGAGGTTGTTGTTGTGTTGATGAGGTTGATGTGTTGATGAAACTGTTGTTGTGTTGATGAGGTTGTTGTTGTGTTGATGAGGTTGTTGTTGTGTAGTTGAGATTGTTGTTGTGTTGATAAAGTTGTTGTTGGGTTGATGAGTTTGTTGTTGTGTTGATGAGGTTGTCGTGTTGATGAAGTTGTTGTTGCGTTGATGAGGTTGCTGTTGTGTTGATGAGGTTGTTGTTGTGTTGATAGGGTTGTTGTTGTGTTGTTGAGGTTGGTGTTGTGTTGATGAAGTTGTTGTTGTGTTGATGAGGTTGTTGTTGTGTTGATGAAGTTGTTAGTGTGTTGATGAGGTTGTTGTTGTGTTGCTGAAACTGTTGTTGTGTTGCTGAAACTGTTGTTGTGTTGATGAGGTTGTTGTTGCGTTGATGAGGTTGTTGTTGTGTTGATGAGGTTGTTGTTGTGTTGATGAAGTTGTTGTTGTGTTGATGAGGTTGTTGTGTTGATGAAGTTTTTGTTGAGTTGATGAAATTGTTGTGTTGATGAAGTTGTTGTTGTGTTGATGAGGTTGTTGTTGTGTTGATGATGTTGTTGTTGTGTTGATGAGGTTGTTGTTGTGTTGATGAGGTTGTTGTTGTGTTGATGAAGTTGTTGTTGTGTTGATGGCCTCGTAACTCTACGGGGTTAATGCCACTATAATAATATTCGTTTTTTTATTGTATTGTATTGTATTGATGAGGTTGTTGTTGTGTTGATGAGGTTGTTGTGTTGATGAAGTTGTTGTTGTGTTGATGAGGTTGTTGTTGTGTTGATGATGTTGTTGTTGTGTTGAAGAGGTTGTTGTTGTGTTGCTGAGGTTGTTGTTGTGTTGCTGAGGTTGTTGTTGTGTTGATGAGGTTGTTGTGTTGATGATGTTGTTGTTGTGTTGATGAGGTTGTTGTGTTGATGATGTTGTTGTTGTGTTGATGAAGTTGTTGTTGTGTTGATGAGGTTGTTGTTGTGTTGATGAGGTTGTTGTTGCGTTGATGAGGTTGTTGTTGTGTTGATGAGGTTGTTGTGTTGATGAAGTTGTTGTTGTGTTGATGAGGTTGTTGTTGCGTTGATGAGGTTGTTGTTGTGTTGATGAGGTTGTTGTTGTGTTGATGAGGTTGGTGTTGTGTTGATGAAGTTGTTGTTGTGTTGATGAGGTTGTTGTTGTGTTGATGAAGTTGTTAGTGTGTTGATGAGGTTGTTGTTGTGTTGCTGAAACTGTTGTTGTGTTGATGAGGTTGTTGTTGCGTTGATGAGGTTGTTGTTGTGTTGATGAGGTTGTTGTTGTGTTGATGAAACTGTTGTTGTGTTGATGAGGTTGTTGTGTTGATGAAGTTTTTGTTGAGTTGATGAAATTGTTGTGTTGATAAAGTTGTTGTTGTGTTGATGAGGTTGTTGTTGTGTTGATGATGTTGTTGTTGTGTTGATGAGGTTGTTGTTGTGTTGATGAGGTTGTTGTTGTGTTGATGAAGTTGTTGTTTTGTTGATGGCCTCGTTACTCTACGGGGTTAATGCCACTATAATAATATTCGTTTTTGTATTGTATTGTATTGTATTAATGAGGTTGTTGTTGTGTTGATGAGGTTGTTGTGTTGATGAAGTTGTTGTTGTGTTGATGAGGTTGTTGTTGTGTTGATGATGTTGTTGTGTTGAAGAGGTTGTTGTTGTGTTGCTGAGGTTGTTGTTGTGTTGCTGAGGTTGTTGTTGTGTGGATGAGGTTGTTGTTGTGTTGATGAGGTTGTTGTTGTGTTGATGAGGTTGTTATTGTGTTGATGAAGTTTTTGTTGTGTTGATGGCCTCGAAACTTTGCGGGGTTAATGCCACTATAATAATATTCGTTTTTGTATTGTATTGTATTGTATTGAGAAGGTTGTTGTTGTGTTGATGAGGTTGTTGTGTCGATGAAGTTGTTGTTGTGTTGATGATGTTGTTGTTGTGTTGATGAGGTTGTTGTTGTGTTGATGAGGTTGATGTGTTGATGAAACTGTTGTTGTGTTGATGAGGTTGTTGTTGTGTTGATGAGGTTGTTGTTGTGTAGTTGAGATTGTTGTTGTGTTGATAAAGTTGTTGTTGGGTTGATGAGTTTGTTGTTGTGTTGATGAGGTTGTCGTGTTGATGAAGTTGTTGTTGCGTTGATGAGGTTGCTGTTGTGTTGATGAGGTTGTTGTTGTGTTGATAGGGTTGTTGTTGTGTTGTTGAGGTTGGTGTTGTGTTGATGAAGTTGTTGTTGTGTTGATGAGGTTGTTGTTGTGTTGATGAAGTTGTTAGTGTGTTGATGAGGTTGTTGTTGTGTTGCTGAAACTGTTGTTGTGTTGCTGAAACTGTTGTTGTGTTGATGAGGTTGTTGTTGCGTTGATGAGGTTGTTGTTGTGTTGATGAGGTTGTTGTTGTGTTGATGAAGTTGTTGTTGTGTTGATGAGGTTGTTGTGTTGATGAAGTTTTTGTTGAGTTGATGAAATTGTTGTGTTGATGAAGTTGTTGTTGTGTTGATGAGGTTGTTGTTGTGTTGATGATGTTGTTGTTGTGTTGATGAGGTTGTTGTTGTGTTGATGAGGTTGTTGTTGTGTTGATGAAGTTGTTGTTGTGTTGATGGCCTCGTAACTCTACGGGGTTAATGCCACTATAATAATATTCGTTTTTTTATTGTATTGTATTGTATTGATGAGGTTGTTGTTGTGTTGATGAGGTTGTTGTGTTGATGAAGTTGTTGTTGTGTTGATGAGGTTGTTGTTGTGTTGATGATGTTGTTGTTGTGTTGAAGAGGTTGTTGTTGTGTTGCTGAGGTTGTTGTTGTGTTGCTGAGGTTGTTGTTGTGTTGATGAGGTTGTTGTGTTGATGATGTTGTTGTTGTGTTGATGAGGTTGTTGTGTTGATGATGTTGTTGTTGTGTTGATGAAGTTGTTGTTGTGTTGATGAGGTTGTTGTTGTGTTGATGAGGTTGTTGTTGCGTTGATGAGGTTGTTGTTGTGTTGATGAGGTTGTTGTGTTGATGAAGTTGTTGTTGTGTTGATGAGGTTGTTGTTGCGTTGATGAGGTTGTTGTTGTGTTGATGAGGTTGTTGTTGTGTTGATGAGGTTGGTGTTGTGTTGATGAAGTTGTTGTTGTGTTGATGAGGTTGTTGTTGTGTTGATGAAGTTGTTAGTGTGTTGATGAGGTTGTTGTTGTGTTGCTGAAACTGTTGTTGTGTTGATGAGGTTGTTGTTGCGTTGATGAGGTTGTTGTTGTGTTGATGAGGTTGTTGTTGTGTTGATGAAACTGTTGTTGTGTTGATGAGGTTGTTGTGTTGATGAAGTTTTTGTTGAGTTGATGAAATTGTTGTGTTGATAAAGTTGTTGTTGTGTTGATGAGGTTGTTGTTGTGTTGATGATGTTGTTGTTGTGTTGATGAGGTTGTTGTTGTGTTGATGAGGTTGTTGTTGTGTTGATGAAGTTGTTGTTTTGTTGATGGCCTCGTTACTCTACGGGGTTAATGCCACTATAATAATATTCGTTTTTGTATTGTATTGTATTGTATTAATGAGGTTGTTGTTGTGTTGATGAGGTTGTTGTGTTGATGAAGTTGTTGTTGTGTTGATGAGGTTGTTGTTGTGTTGATGATGTTGTTGTGTTGAAGAGGTTGTTGTTGTGTTGCTGAGGTTGTTGTTGTGTTGCTGAGGTTGTTGTTGTGTGGATGAGGTTGTTGTTGTGTTGATGAGGTTGTTGTTGTGTTGATGAGGTTGTTATTGTGTTGATGAAGTTTTTGTTGTGTTGATGGCCTCGAAACTTTGCGGGGTTAATGCCACTATAATAATATTCGTTTTTGTATTGTATTGTATTGTATTGAGAAGGTTGTTGTTGTGTTGATGAGGTTGTTGTGTCGATGAAGTTGTTGTTGTGTTGATGATGTTGTTGTTGTGTTGATGAGGTTGTTGTTGTGTTGATGAGGTTGATGTGTTGATGAAACTGTTGTTGTGTTGATGAGGTTGTTGTTGTGTTGATGAGGTTGTTGTTGTGTTGTTGAGATTGTTGTTGTGTTGATAAAGTTGTTGTTGGGTTGATGAGTTTGTTGTTGTGTTGATGAGGTTGTCGTGTTGATGAAGTTGTTGTTGCGTTGATGAGGTTGCTGTTGTGTTGATGAGGTTGTTGTTGTGTTGATAGGGTTGTTGTTGTGTTGTTGAGGTTGGTGTTGTGTTGATGAAGTTGTTGTTGTGTTGATGAGGTTGTTGTTGTGTTGATGAAGTTGTTAGTGTGTTGATGAGGTTGTTGTTGTGTTGCTGAAACTGTTGTTGTGTTGCTGAAACTGTTGTTGTGTTGATGAGGTTGTTGTTGCGTTGATGAGGTTGTTGTTGTGTTGATGAGGTTGTTGTTGTGTTGATGAAGTTGTTGTTGTGTTGATGAGGTTGTTGTGTTGATGAAGTTTTTGTTGAGTTGATGAAATTGTTGTGTTGATGAAGTTGTTGTTGTGTTGATGAGGTTGTTGTTGTGTTGATGATGTTGTTGTTGTGTTGATGAGGTTGTTGTTGTGTTGATGAGGTTGTTGTTGTGTTGATGAAGTTGTTGTTGTGTTGATGGCCTCGTAACTCTACGGGGTTAATGCCACTATAATAATATTCGTTTTTTTATTGTATTGTATTGTATTGATGAGGTTGTTGTTGTGTTGATGAGGTTGTTGTGTTGATGAAGTTGTTGTTGTGTTGATGAGGTTGTTGTTGTGTTGATGATGTTGTTGTTGTGTTGAAGAGGTTGTTGTTGTGTTGCTGAGGTTGTTGTTGTGTTGCTGAGGTTGTTGTTGTGTTGATGAGGTTGTTGTGTTGATGATGTTGTTGTTGTGTTGATGAGGTTGTTGTGTTGATGATGTTGTTGTTGTGTTGATGAAGTTGTTGTTGTGTTGATGAGGTTGTTGTTGTGTTGATGAGGTTGTTGTTGCGTTGATGAGGTTGTTGTTGTGTTGATGAGGTTGTTGTTGTGTTGATGAAGTTGTTAGTGTGTTGATGAGGTTGTTGTTGTGTTGCTGAAACTGTTGTTGTGTTGATGAGGTTGTTGTTGCGTTGATGAGGTTGTTGTTGTGTTGATGAGGTTGTTGTTGTGTTGATGAAACTGTTGTTGTGTTGATGAGGTTGTTGTGTTGATGAAGTTTTTGTTGAGTTGATGAAATTGTTGTGTTGATAAAGTTGTTGTTGTGTTGATGAGGTTGTTGTTGTGTTGATGATGTTGTTGTTGTGTTGATGAGGTTGTTGTTGTGTTGATGAGGTTGTTGTTGTGTTGATGAAGTTGTTGTTTTGTTGATGGCCTCGTTACTCTACGGGGTTAATGCCACTATAATAATATTCGTTTTTGTATTGTATTGTATTGTATTAATGAGGTTGTTGTTGTGTTGATGAGGTTGTTGTGTTGATGAAGTTGTTGTTGTGTTGATGAGGTTGTTGTTGTGTTGATGATGTTGTTGTGTTGAAGAGGTTGTTGTTGTGTTGCTGAGGTTGTTGTTGTGTTGCTGAGGTTGTTGTTGTGTGGATGAGGTTGTTGTTGTGTTGATGAGGTTGTTGTTGTGTTGATGAGGTTGTTATTGTGTTGATGAAGTTTTTGTTGTGTTGATGGCCTCGAAACTTTGCGGGGTTAATGCCACTATAATAATATTCGTTTTTGTATTGTATTGTATTGTATTGAGAAGGTTGTTGTTGTGTTGATGAGGTTGTTGTGTCGATGAAGTTGTTGTTGTGTTGATGATGTTGTTGTTGTGTTGATGAGGTTGTTGTTGTGTTGATGAGGTTGATGTGTTGATGAAACTGTTGTTGTGTTGATGAGGTTGTTGTTGTGTTGATGAGGTTGTTGTTGTGTTGTTGAGATTGTTGTTGTGTTGATAAAGTTGTTGTTGGGTTGATGAGTTTGTTGTTGTGTTGATGAGGTTGTCGTGTTGATGAAGTTGTTGTTGCGTTGATGAGGTTGCTGTTGTGTTGATGAGGTTGTTGTTGTGTTGATAGGGTTGTTGTTGTGTTGTTGAGGTTGGTGTTGTGTTGATGAAGTTGTTGTTGTGTTGATGAGGTTGTTGTTGTGTTGATGAAGTTGTTAGTGTGTTGATGAGGTTGTTGTTGTGTTGCTGAAACTGTTGTTGTGTTGCTGAAACTGTTGTTGTGTTGATGAGGTTGTTGTTGCGTTGATGAGGTTGTTGTTGTGTTGATGAGGTTGTTGTTGTGTTGATGAAGTTGTTGTTGTGTTGATGAGGTTGTTGTGTTGATGAAGTTTTTGTTGAGTTGATGAAATTGTTGTGTTGATGAAGTTGTTGTTGTGTTGATGAGGTTGTTGTTGTGTTGATGATGTTGTTGTTGTGTTGATGAGGTTGTTGTTGTGTTGATGAGGTTGTTGTTGTGTTGATGAAGTTGTTGTTGTGTTGATGGCCTCGTAACTCTACGGGGTTAATGCCACTATAATAATATTCGTTTTTTTATTGTATTGTATTGTATTGATGAGGTTGTTGTTGTGTTGATGAGGTTGTTGTGTTGATGAAGTTGTTGTTGTGTTGATGAGGTTGTTGTTGTGTTGATGATGTTGTTGTTGTGTTGAAGAGGTTGTTGTTGTGTTGCTGAGGTTGTTGTTGTGTTGCTGAGGTTGTTGTTGTGTTGATGAGGTTGTTGTGTTGATGATGTTGTTGTTGTGTTGATGAGGTTGTTGTGTTGATGATGTTGTTGTTGTGTTGATGAAGTTGTTGTTGTGTTGATGAGGTTGTTGTTGTGTTGATGAGGTTGTTGTTGCGTTGATGAGGTTGTTGTTGTGTTGATGAGGTTGTTGTTGTGTTGATGATGTTGTTGTTGTGTTGATGAGGTTGTTGTGTTGATGATGTTGTTGTTATGTTGATGAGGTTGTTGTTGTGTTGATTAGGTTGTTGTGTTGATGAAGTTGTTGTTGTGTTGATGAGGTTGTTGTTGCGTTGATGAGGTTGTTGTTGTGTTGATGAGGTTGTTGTTGTGTTGATGAGGTTGTTGTTGTGTTGTTGAGGTTGGTGTTGTGTTGATGAAGTTGTTGTTGTGTTGATGAGGTTGTTGTTGTGTTGATGAAGTTGTTAGTGTGTTGATGAGGTTGTTGTTGTGTTGCTGAAACTGTTGTTGTGTTGATGAGGTTGTTGTTGTGTTGATGAGGTTGTTGTTGTGTTGATGAAGTTGTTGTTGTGTTGATGAGGTTGTTGTGTTGATGAAGCTTTTGTCGAGTTGATGAAATTGTTGTGTTGATGAAGTTGTTGTTGTGTTGATGAGGTTGTTGTTGTGTTGATGATGTGGTTGTTGTGTTGATGAGGTTGTTGTTGTGTTGATGAGGTTGTTGTTGTGTTGATGAAGTTGTTGTTGTGTTGATGGCCTCGTTACTCTACGGGGTTAATGCCACTATAAAAATATTCGTTTTTGTATTGTATTGTATTGTATTGATGAGGTTGTTGTTGGGTTGATGAGGTTGTTGTGTTGATGAAGTTGTTGTTGTGTTGATGAGGTTGTTGTTGTGTTGATGATGTTGTTGTTGTGTTGAAGAGGTTGTTGTTGTGTTGCTGAGGTTGTTGTTGTGTTGCTGAGGTTGTTGTTGTGTTGATGAGGTTGTTGCGTTGATGATGTTGTTGTTGTGTTGATGGGGTTGTTGTTGTGTTGATGAGGTTGTTGTGTTGATGATGTTGTTGTTGTGTTGATGGGGTTGTTGTTGTGTTGATGAGGTTGTTATTGTGTTGATGAAGTTGTTGTTGTGTTGATGAGGTTGTTGTGTTGATGGCCTCGAAACTTTGCGGGGTTAATGCCACTATAATAATATTCGTTTTTGTATCGTATTGTATTATATTGATGAGGTTGTTGTTGTGGTGATGAGGTTGTTGTGTCGATAAAGTTGTTGTTGTGTTGATGATGTTGTTGTTGTGTTGATCAGGTTGTTGTGTTGCTGAAGTTGTTGTTGTGTTGATGAAACTGTTGTTGTGTTGATGAGGTTGTTGTTGTGTTGATGAGGTTGTTGTTGTGTTGAAGAGGTTGTTGTTGTGTTGCTGAGGTTGTTGTTGTTGTGTTGCTGAGGTTGTTGTTGTGTTGATGAGGTTGTTGTGTTGATGATGTTGTTGTTGTGTTGATGAGGTTGTTGTTGTGTTGATGAGGTTGTTGTTGTGTTGATAACGTTGTTATTGTGTTGATGAGGTTGTTGTGTTGATGAAGCTTTTGTTGAGTTGATGAAATTGTTGTGTTGATGAAGTTGTTGTTGTGTTGATGAGGTTGTTGTGTTGATGAGGTTGTTGTTGTGTTGATGAGGTTGTTGTTGTGTTGATGAGGTTGTTATTGTGTTGATGAAGTTGTTGTTGTGTTGCTGAGGTTGTTGTTGTGTTGCTGAGGTTGTTGTTGTGTTGCTGAAGTTGTTGTTGTGTTGATGAGGTTGTTGTGTTGATGGGGTTGTTGTTGTGTTGATGAGGTTGTTGTTGTGTTGATGAGGTTGTTATTGTGTTGATGAAGTTGTTGTTGTGTTGATGAGGTTGTTGTGTTGATGGCCTCGAAACTTTGCGGGGTTAATGCCACTATAATAATATTCGTTTTTGTATCGTATTGTATTATATTGATGAGGTTGTTGTTGTGGTGATGAGGTTGTTGTGTCGATAAAGTTGTTGTTGTGTTGATGATGTTGTTGTTGTGTTGATGAGGTTGTTGTGTTGCTGAAGTTGTTGTTGTGTTGATGAAACTGTTGTTGTGTTGATGAGGTTGTTGTTGTGTTGATGAGGTTGTTGTTGTGTTGAAGAGGTTGTTGTTGTGTTGCTGAGGTTGTTGTTGTTGTGTTGCTGAGGTTGTTGTTGTTTTGATGAGGTTGTTGTGTTGATGATGTTGTTGTTGTGTTGATGAGGTTGTTGTTGTGTTGATGAGGTTGTTGTTGTGTTGATAACGTTGTTATTGTGTTGATGAGGTTGTTGTTGTGTTGATGAAGTTGTTGTTGTGTTGATGGCCTCGAAACTTTGCGGGGTTAATGCCACTATAATAATATTCGTTTTTGTATTGCATTGTATTGTATTGATGAGGTTGTTGTTGTGTTGATGAGGTTGTTGTGTCGATGAAGTTGTTGTTGTGTTGATGATGTTGTTGTTGTGTTGATGAGGTTGTTGTTGTGTTGATGAGGTTGTTGTGTTGATGAAACTGTTGTTGTGTTGATGAGGTTGTTGTTGTGTTGATGAGGTTGTTGTTGTGTTGTTGAGATTGTTGTTGTGTTGATAAAGTTGTCGTTGGGTCGATGAGTTTGTTGTTGTGTTGATGAGGTTGTCGTGTTGATGAAGTTGTTGTTGCGTTGATGAGGTTGTTGTTGTGTTGCTGAGGTTGTTGTTGTGTTGATGAGGTTGTTGTGTTGATGGAGTTGTTGTTGTGTTGATGAGGTTGTTGTGTTGATGAAGTTGTTGTTGTGTTGATGAGATTGTTGTTGTGTTGATGAGGTTGTTGGTGTGTTGATGAGGTTGTTGTGTTGATAAAGGTTTTGTTGTGTTGATGAGGTTGTTGTGTTGATGAAGTTGTTGTTGTGTTGATGAAGTTGTTGTTGTGTTGATGGGGCTGTTGTTGTGTTGATGAGATTGTTGTGTTGATGATGTTGTCCTTGTGTTGCTGAGGTTGTTGTTGTTTTGATGAGGTTGTTGTGTTGATGATGTTGTTGTTGTGTTGATGAGGTTGTTGTTGTGTTGATGAGGTTGTTGTTGTGTTGATAACGTTGTTATTGTGTTGATGAGGTTGTTGTTGTGTTGATGAAGTTGTTGTTGTGTTGATGGCCTCGAAACTTTGCGGGGTTAATGCCACTATAATAATATTCGTTTTTGTATTGCATTGTATTGTATTGATGAGGTTGTTGTTGTGTTGATGAGGTTGTTGTGTCGATGAAGTTGTTGTTGTGTTGATGATGTTGTTGTTGTGTTGATGAGGTTGTTGTTGTGTTGATGAGGTTGTTGTGTTGATGAAACTGTTGTTGTGTTGATGAGGTTGTTGTTGTGTTGATGAGGTTGTTGTTGTGTTGTTGAGATTGTTGTTGTGTTGATAAAGTTGTCGTTGGGTCGATGAGTTTGTTGTTGTGTTGATGAGGTTGTCGTGTTGATGAAGTTGTTGTTGCGTTGATGAGGTTGTTGTTGTGTTGCTGAGGTTGTTGTTGTGTTGATGAGGTTGTTGTGTTGATGGAGTTGTTGTTGTGTTGATGAGGTTGTTGTGTTGATGAAGTTGTTGTTGTGTTGATGAGATTGTTGTTGTGTTGATGAGGTTGTTGGTGTGTTGATGAGGTTGTTGTGTTGATAAAGGTTTTGTTGTGTTGATGAGGTTGTTGTGTTGATGAAGTTGTTGTTGTGTTGATGAAGTTGTTGTTGTGTTGATGGGGCTGTTGTTGTGTTGATGAGATTGTTGTGTTGATGATGTTGTCCTTGTGTTGATGAGGTTGTTGTTGTGTTGATGAGGTTGTTGTGTTGATGAAGGTTTTGTTGTGTTGATGAGATTGTTGTGTTGATGATGTTGTTGTGTTGATGAGGTTGTTGTTGTGTTGATGAGGTTGTTGTGTTGATGCAGTTGTTGTTGTGTTGATGAGGTTGTTGTGTTGATGAAACTGTTGTTGTGTTGATGAGGTTGTTGTAGTGTTGCTGAGGTTGTTGTTGTGTTGATGAGGTTTTTATCGTGTTGTTTAATCTGTTGTTGTGTTGATGAGATTGTTGTTGTGTTGATGAGGTTGTTGTGTTGATGAGGTTGTTGTGTTGATGAAGTTGTTGTTGTGTTGATGAGGTTGTTGTTGTGTTGCTGAGGTTGTTGTTGTGTTGATGAGGTTTTTATCGTGTTGGTGAAGCTGTTGTTGTGTTGATGAGATTGTTTTTGTGTTGATGAGGTTGTTGTGTTGATGAAGTTGTTGTTGTGTTGATGAAGTTGTTGTTGTGTTGATGAGATTGTTGTTGTGTTGATGAGGTTGTTGTTGTGTTGCCGAGGTTGTTGTTGTGTTGATGAGGTTTTTATCGTGTTGATGAAGCTGTTGTTGTGTTGATGAGATTGCTTTTGTGTTGATGAGGTTGTTGAGTTGATTAAGTTGTTGTTGTGTTGATGAGATTGTTGTGTTGATGATGTTGTTGTTGTGTTGATGAGGTTGTTGTTGTGTTGCCGAGGTTGTTGTTGTGTTGATGAGGTTGTTGTGTTGATGAAACTGTTGTTGTGTTGATGAAACTGTTGTTGTGTTGATGAGGTTGTTGTTGTGTTGCTGAAGTTGTTGTTGAGTTGATGAGGTTGTTGTTGTGTTGCTGAAGTTGTTGTTGTGTTGATGAGGTTGTTGTTGTGTTGCTTAAGTTGTTGTTTTGTTGCTGAAACTGTTGTTGTGTTGATGAGGTTGTTGTTGAGTTGTTGAGGTTGTTGTTGTGTTGATGAAGTTGTTGTTGTGTTGATGAGGTTGTTTTTGTGTTGATGAGGTTGTTGTGTTGATGAAGGTTTTGTTGTGTTGATGAGATTATTGTGTTGATGATGTTGTTGTTGTGTTGATGAGGTTGTTGTTGTGTTGCTGAGGTTGTTGTTGTGTTGATGAGGTTGTTGTGTTGATCAGTTGTTGTTGTGTTGATCAGTTGTTGTTGTGTTGATGAGGTTGTTGTGTTGATGAAGTTGTTGTTGTGTTAATGAGGTTGTTGTCTTGATGAAGTTGTTGTGTTGATGAAGTTGTTGTTGTGTTGATGAGGTTGTTGTTGTGTTGATGAGGTTATTGTGTTGATGAAACTGTTATTGTGTTGATGAGGTTGTTGATGTGTTGATGAGGTTGTTGTTGTGTTGCTGAAGTTGTTGTTGTGTTGATGAGGTTGTTGTTGTGTTGCTGAAACTGTTGTTGTGTTGATGAGGTTGTTGTTGAGTTGTTGAGGTTGTTGTTGTGTTGCTGAGGTTGTTGTTGTGTTGATGAGGTTTTTATCGTGTTGGTGAAGCTGTTGTTGTGTTGATGAGATTGTTTTTGTGTTGATGAGGTTGTTGTGTTGATGAAGTTGTTGTTGTGTTGATGAAGTTGTTGTTGTGTTGATGAGATTGTTGTTGTGTTGATGAGGTTGTTGTTGTGTTGCTGAGGTTGTTGTTGTGTTGATGAGGTTTTTATCGTGTTGATGAAGCTGTTGTTGTGTTGATGAGATTGCTTTTGTGTTGATGAGGTTGTTGAGTTGATTAAGTTGTTGTTGTGTTGATGAGATTGTTGTGTTGATGATGTTGTTGTTGTGTTGATGAGGTTGTTGTTGTGTTGCCGAGGTTGTTGTTGTGTTGATGAGGTTGTTGTGTTGATGAAACTGTTGTTGTGTTGATGAAACTGTTGTTGTGTTGATGAGGTTGTTGTTGTGTTGCTGAAGTTGTTGTTGTGTTGCTGAAGTTGTTGTTGTGTTGATGAGGTTGTTGTTGTGTTGCTTAAGTTGTTGTTTTGTTGCTGAAACTGTTGTTGTGTTGATGAGGTTGTTGTTGAGTTGTTGAGGTTGTTGTTGTGTTGATGAAGTTGTTGTTGTGTTGATGAGGTTGTTTTTGTGTTGATGAGGTTGTTGTGTTGATGAAGGTTTTGTTGTGTTGATGAGATTATTGTGTTGATGATGTTGTTGTTGTGTTGATGAGGTTGTTGTTGTGTTGCTGAGGTTGTTGTTGTGTTGATGAGGTTGTTGTGTTGATCAGTTGTTGTTGTGTTGATGAGGTTGTTGTGTTGATGAAGTTGTTGTTGTGTTAATGAGGTTGTTGTCTTGATGAAGTTGTTGTGTTGATGAAGTTGTTGTTGTGTTGATGAGGTTGTTGTTGTGTTGATGAGGTTATTGTGTTGATGAAACTGTTATTGTGTTGATGAGGTTGTTGATGTGTTGATGAGGTTGTTGTTGTGTTGCTGAAGTTGTTGTTGTGTTGATGAGGTTGTTGTTGTGTTGCTGAAACTGTTGTTGTGTTGATGAGGTTGTTGTTGAGTTGTTGAGGTTGTTGTTGTGTTGATGAAGTTGTTGTTGTGTTGATGAGGTTGTTTTTGTGTTGATGAGGTGGTTGTGTTGATGAAGGTTTTGTTGTGTTGATGAGATTGTTGTGTTGATGATGTTGTTGTTGTGTTGATGAGGTTGTTGTTGTGTTGCTGAGGTTGTTGTTGTGTTGATGAGGTTGTTGCGTTGATGCAGTTGTTGTTGTGTTGATGAGGTTGTTGTGTTGATGAAACTGTTGTTGTGTTGATGAGGTTGTTGTAGTGTTGCTGAGGTTGTTGTTGTGTTGATGAGGTTTTTATCGTGTTGATGAAGCTGTTGTTGTGTTGATGAGATTGTTGTTGTGCTGATGAGGTTGTTGTCTTGATGAGGTTGTTGTTGTGTTGATGAGGTTGTTGTGTTGATGAAGTTTTTGTTGTGTTGATGAGGTTGTTGTTGTGTTGATGAGGTTGTTGTTGTGTTGATGAGGTTGTTGTCGTGTTGAGGAAGTTTTTGTTGTGTTGCTGAAGTTCTTGTTGTGTTGATGAGGTTGTTGTGTTGATGAAGTTTTTGTTGTGTTGATGAGATTGTTGTGTTGATGAAGTTGTTTTTGTGTTGATGAGGTTGTTGTTGTGTTGATGAGGTTGTTGTTGTGTTGATGAGGTTGTTGTGTTGATGAAGCTTTTGTTGGGTTGATGAGGTTGTTGTGTTGATGAAGTTGTTGTTGTGTTGTTGAGGTTGTTATGTTGATGATATTGTTGTTGTGTTGATGAGGTTGTTGTTGTGTTGTTGAGGTTGTTGTTGTGTTGATAAGGTTGTTGTGTTTGTGAAGCTTTTGTTGGGTTGATGAGGTTGTTGTGTTGATGAAGTTATTGTTGTGTTGATGAGGTTGTTGTTGTGTTTATGAAGTTGTTGTTGTGTTGATGGCCTCGAAACTCTACGTAGTTAATGCCACTATAATAATATTCATTTTTGTATTGTATTTTATTGTATTGATGAGGTTGTTGTTGTGTTGATGAAGTTGTTGTTGTGTTGATGAGGTTGTTGTTGTGTTGATGAGGTTGTTGTTGTGTTGATGAGGTTTTTGTTGTGTTGCTGAAGTTGTTGTTGTGTTGATGAAGTTGTTGTGTTGATGAAGTTTTTGTTGTGTTGATGAAGTTGTTGTGTTGATGAAGTTGTTGTTGTGTTGATGAGTTTGTTGTTGTGTTGATGAGGTTGTTGTGTTGATGAGGTTGTTGTTGTGTTGATGAGGTTGTTGTTGTCTTGATGAGGTTTTTATCGTGTTGATGAAGCTGTTGTTGTGTTGATGAGGTTATTGTGTTGAAGAAACTGTTGTTGTGTTGATGAGGTTGTTGTTGTGTTGATGAGGTTGTTGTTGTGTTGATGAGGTTTTTGTTGTGTTGCTGAAGTTGTTGTTGTGTTGATGAGGTTGTTGTGTTGATGGCCTCGAAACTTTGCGGGGTTAATGCCACTATAATAATATTCGTTTTTGTATCGTATTGTATTATATTGATGAGGTTGTTGTTGTGGTGATGAGGTTGTTGTGTCGATAAAGTTGTTGTTGTATTGATGATGTTGTTGTTGTGTTGATGAGGTTGTTGTGTTGCTGAAGTTGTTGTTGTGTTGATGAAACTGTTGTTGTGTTGATGAGGTTGTTGTTGTGTTGATGAGGTTGTTGTTGTGTTGAAGAGGTTGTTGTTGTGTTGCTGAGGTTGTTGTTGTTGTGTTGCTGAGGTTGTTGTTGTTTTGATGAGGTTGTTGTGTTGATGATGTTGTTGTTGTGTTGATGAGGTTGTTGTTGTGTTGATGAGGTTGTTGTTGTGTTGATAACGTTGTTATTGTGTTGATGAGGTTGTTGTTGTGTTGATGAAGTTGTTGTTGTGTTGATGGCCTCGAAACTTTGCGGGGTTAATGCCACTATAATAATATTCGTTTTTGTATTGCATTGTATTGTATTGATGAGGTTGTAGTTGTGTTGATGAGGTTGTTGTGTCGATGAAGTTGTTGTTGTGTTGATGATGTTGTTGTTGTGTTGATGAGGTTGTTGTTGTGTTGATGAGGTTGTTGTGTTGATGAAACTGTTGTTGTGTTGATGAGGTTGTTGTTGTGTTGATGAGGTTGTTGTTGTGTTGTTGAGATTGTTGTTGTGTTGATAAAGTTGTCGTTGGGTCGATGAGTTTGTTGTTGTGTTGATGAGGTTGTCGTGTTGATGAAGTTGTTGTTGCGTTGATGAGGTTGTTGTTGTGTTGCTGAGGTTGTTGTTGTGTTGATGAGGTTGTTGTGTTGATGGAGTTGTTGTTGTGTTGATGAGGTTGTTGTGTTGATGAAGTTGTTGTTGTGTTGATGAGATTGTTGTTGTGTTGATGAGGTTGTTGGTGTGTTGATGAGGTTGTTGTGTTGATAAAGGTTTTGTTGTGTTGATGAGGTTGTTGTGTTGATGAAGTTGTTGTTGTGTTGATGAAGTTGTTGTTGTGTTGATGGGGCTGTTGTTGTGTTGATGAGATTGTTGTGTTGATGATGTTGTCCTTGTGTTGCTGAGGTTGTTGTTGTTTTGATGAGGTTGTTGTGTTGATGATGTTGTTGTTGTGTTGATGAGGTTGTTGTTGTGTTGATGAGGTTGTTGTTGTGTTGATAACGTTGTTATTGTGTTGATGAGGTTGTTGTTGTGTTGATGAAGTTGTTGTTGTGTTGATGGCCTCGAAACTTTGCGGGGTTAATGCCACTATAATAATATTCGTTTTTGTATTGCATTGTATTGTATTGATGAGGTTGTAGTTGTGTTGATGAGGTTGTTGTGTCGATGAAGTTGTTGTTGTGTTGATGATGTTGTTGTTGTGTTGATGAGGTTGTTGTTGTGTTGATGAGGTTGTTGTGTTGATGAAACTGTTGTTGTGTTGATGAGGTTGTTGTTGTGTTGATGAGGTTGTTGTTGTGTTGTTGAGATTGTTGTTGTGTTGATAAAGTTGTCGTTGGGTCGATGAGTTTGTTGTTGTGTTGATGAGGTTGTCGTGTTGATGAAGTTGTTGTTGCGTTGATGAGGTTGTTGTTGTGTTGCTGAGGTTGTTGTTGTGTTGATGAGGTTGTTGTGTTGATGGAGTTGTTGTTGTGTTGATGAGGTTGTTGTGTTGATGAAGTTGTTGTTGTGTTGATGAGATTGTTGTTGTGTTGATGAGGTTGTTGGTGTGTTGATGAGGTTGTTGTGTTGATAAAGGTTTTGTTGTGTTGATGAGGTTGTTGTGTTGATGAAGTTGTTGTTGTGTTGATGAAGTTGTTGTTGTGTTGATGGGGCTGTTGTTGTGTTGATGAGATTGTTGTGTTGATGATGTTGTCCTTGTGTTGATGAGGTTGTTGTTGTGTTGATGAGGTTGTTGTGTTGATGAAGGTTTTGTTGTGTTGATGAGATTGTTGTGTTGATGATGTTGTTGTGTTGATGAGGTTGTTGTTGTGTTGATGAGGTTGTTGTGTTGATGCAGTTGTTGTTGTGTTGATGAGGTTGTTGTGTTGATGAAAATGTTGTTGTGTTGATGAGGTTGTTGTAGTGTTGCTGAGGTTGTTGTTGTGTTGATGAGGTTTTTATCGTGTTGTTTAATCTGTTGTTGTGTTGATGAGATTGTTGTTGTGTTGATGAGGTTGTTGTGTTGATGAAGTTGTTGTTGTGTTGATGAGGTTGTTGTTGTGTTGCTGAGGTTGTTGTTGTGTTGATGAGGTTTTTATCGTGTTGGTGAAGCTGTTGTTGTGTTGATGAGATTGTTTTTGTGTTGATGAGGTTGTTGTGTTGATGAAGTTGTTGTTGTGTTGATGAAGTTGTTGTTGTGTTGATGAGATTGTTGTTGTGTTGATGAGGTTGTTGTTGTGTTGCCGAGGTTGTTGTTGTGTTGATGAGGTTTTTATCGTGTTGATGAAGCTGTTGTTGTGTTGATGAGATTGCTTTTGTGTTGATGAGGTTGTTGAGTTGATTAAGTTGTTGTTGTGTTGGTGAGATTGTTGTGTTGATGATGTTGTTGTTGTGTTGATGAGGTTGTTGTTGTGTTGCCGAGGTTGTTGTTGTGTTGATGAGGTTGTTGTGTTGATGAAACTGTTGTTGTGTTGATGAAACTGTTGTTGTGTTGATGAGGTTGTTGTTGTGTTGCTGAAGTTGTTGTTGTGTTGATGAGGTTGTTGTTGTGTTGCTGAAGTTGTTGTTGTGTTGATGAAGTTGTTGTTGTGTTGATGAGGTTGTTTTTGTGTTGATGAGATTGTTGTGTTGATGAAGGTTTTGTTGTGTTGATGAGATTATTGTGTTGATGATGTTGTTGTTGTGTTGATGAGGTTGTTGTTGTGTTGCTGAGGTTGTTGTTGTGTTGATGAGGTTGTTGTGTTGATCAGTTGTTGTTGTGTTGATCAGTTGTTGTTGTGTTGATGAGGTTGTTGTGTTGATGAAGTTGTTGTTGTGTTAATGAGGTTGTTGTCTTGATGAAGTTGTTGTGTTGATGAAGTTGTTGTTGTGTTGATGAGGTTGTTGTTGTGTTGATGAGGTTATTGTGTTGATGAAACTGTTATTGTGTTGATGAGGTTGTTGATGTGTTGATGAGGTTGTTGTTGTGTTGCTGAAGTTGTTGTTGTGTTGATGAGGTTGTTGTTGTGTTGCTGAAACTGTTGTTGTGTTGATGAGGTTGTTGTTGAGTTGTTGAGGTTGTTGTTGTGTTGCTGAGGTTGTTGTTGTGTTGATGAGGTTTTTATCGTGTTGGTGAAGCTGTTGTTGTGTTGATGAGATTGTTTTTGTGTTGATGAGGTTGTTGTGTTGATGAAGTTGTTGTTGTGTTGATGAAGTTGTTGTTGTGTTGATGAGATTGTTGTTGTGTTGATGAGGTTGTTGTTGTGTTGCCGAGGTTGTTGTTGTGTTGATGAGGTTTTTATCGTGTTGATGAAGCTGTTGTTGTGTTGATGAGATTGCTTTTGTGTTGATGAGGTTGTTGAGTTGATTAAGTTGTTGTTGTGTTGATGAGATTGTTGTGTTGATGATGTTGTTGTTGTGTTGATGAGGTTGTTGTTGTGTTGATGAGGTTGTTGTGTTGATGAAACTGTTGTTGTGTTGATGAAACTGTTGTTGTGTTGATGAGGTTGTTGTTGTGTTGCTGAAGTTGTTGTTGTGTTGCTGAAGTTGTTGTTGTGTTGATGAGGTTGTTGTTGTGTTGCTTAAGTTGTTGTTTTGTTGCTGAAACTGTTGTTGTGTTGATGAGGTTGTTGTTGAGTTGTTGAGGTTGTTGTTGTGTTGATGAAGTTGTTGTTGTGTTGATGAGGTTGTTTTTGTGTTGATGAGGTTGTTGTGTTGATGAAGGTTTTGTTGTGTTGATGAGATTATTGTGTTGATGATGTTGTTGTTGTGTTGATGAGGTTGTTGTTGTGTTGCTGAGGTTGTTGTTGTGTTGATGAGGTTGTTGTGTTGATCAGTTGTTGTTGTGTTGATGAGGTTGTTGTGTTGATGAAGTTGTTGTTGTGTTAATGAGGTTGTTGTCTTGATGAAGTTGTTGTGTTGATGAAGTTGTTGTTGTGTTGATGAGGTTGTTGTTGTGTTGATGAGGTTATTGTGTTGATGAAACTGTTATTGTGTTGATGAGGTTGTTGATGTGTTGATGAGGTTGTTGTTGTGTTGCTGAAGTTGTTGTTGTGTTGATGAGGTTGTTGTTGTGTTGCTGAAACTGTTGTTGTGTTGATGAGGTTGTTGTTGAGTTGTTGAGGTTGTTGTTGTGTTGATGAAGTTGTTGTTGTGTTGATGAGGTTGTTTTTGTGTTGATGAGGTGGTTGTGTTGATGAAGGTTTTGTTGTGTTGATGAGATTGTTGTGTTGATGATGTTGTTGTTGTGTTGATGAGGTTGTGTTGTGTTGCTGAGGTTGTTGTTGTGTTGATGAGGTTGTTGCGTTGATGCAGTTGTTGTTGTGTTGATGAGGTTGTTGTGTTGATGAAACTGTTGTTGTGTTGATGAGGTTGTTGTAGTGTTGCTGAGGTTGTTGTTGTGTTGATGAGGTTTTTATCGTGTTGATGAAGCTGTTGTTGTGTTGATGAGATTGTTGTTGTGCTGATGAGGTTGTTGTCTTGATGAGGTTGTTGTTGTGTTGATGAGGTTGTTGTGTTGATGAAGTTTTTGTTGTGTTGATGAGGTTGTTGTTGTGTTGATGAGGTTGTTGTTGTGTTGATGAGGTTGTTGTCGTGTTGAGGAAGTTTTTGTTGTGTTGCTGAAGTTCTTGTTGTGTTGATGAGGTTGTTGTGTTGATGAAGTTTTTGTTGTGTTGATGAGATTGTTGTGTTGATGAAGTTGTTTTTGTGTTGATGAGGGTGTTGTTGTGTTGATGAGGTTGTTGTGTTGATGAAGCTTTTGTTGGGTTGATGAGGTTGTTGTGTTGATGAAGTTGTTGTTGTGTTGTTGAGGTTGTTATGTTGATGATATTGTTGTTGTGTTGATGAGGTTGTTGTTGTGTTGTTGAGGTTGTTGTTGTGTTGATAAGGTTGTTGTGTTTGTGAAGCTTTTGTTGGGTTGATGAGGTTGTTGTGTTGATGAAGTTATTGTTGTGTTGATGAGGTTGTTGTTGTGTTTATGAAGTTGTTGTTGTGTTGATGGCCTCGAAACTCTACGTAGTTAATGCCACTATAATAATATTCATTTTTGTATTGTATTTTATTGTATTGATGAGGTTGTTGTTGTGTTGATGAAGTTGTTGTTGTGTTGATGAGGTTGTTGTTGTGTTGATGAGGTTGTTGTTGTGTTGATGAGGTTTTTGTTGTGTTGCTGAAGTTGTTGTTGTGTTGATGAGGTTGTTGTCGTGTTGATGAAGTTGTTGTTGTGTTGATGAAGTTGTTGTGTTGATGAAGTTTTTGTTGTGTTGATGAAGTTGTTGTGTTGATGAAGTTGTTGTTGTGTTGATGAGTTTGTTGTTGTGTTGATGAGGTTGTTGTGTTGATGAGGTTGTTGTTGTGTTGATGAGGTTGTTGTTGTCTTGATGAGGTTTTTATCGTGTTGATGAAGCTGTTGTTGTGTTGATGAGGTTATTGTGTTGAAGAAACTGTTGTTGTGTTGATGAGGTTGTTGTTGTGTTGATGAGGTTGTTGTTGTGTTGATGAGGTTTTTGTTGTGTTGCTGAAGTTGTTGTTGTGTTGATGAGGTTGTTGTCGTGTTGATGAAGTTTTTATCGTGTTGATGAAGCTGTTGTTGTGTTGATGAGATTGTTGTTGTGTTGATGAGGTTGTTGTGTTGATGAAGTTGTTGTTGTGTTGATGAGGTTGTTGTTGTGTTGCTGAGGTTGTTGTTGTGTTGATGAGGTTTTTATCGTGTTGATAAAGCTGTTGTTGTGTTGATGAGGTTATTGTGTTGATGAAACTGTTGTTGTGTTGATGAGGTTGTTGTTGTGTTGATGAGGTTGTTGTGTTGATGAAGATGTTGTTGTGTTGATGAAATTGTTGTTGTGTTGATGAGGTTGTTGTTGTGTTGATGAGGTTATTGTGTTGATGAAACTGTTGTTGTTTTGATGAGGTTGTTGTTGTGTTGATGAGGTTATTGTGTTGATGAAACTGTTGTTGTGTTGATGAGGTTGTTATTGTGTTGATGAGGTAATTGTTGTGTTGCTGAAGTTGTTGTTGTGTTGATGAGGTTGTTGTTGTGTTGCTGAAACTGTTGTTGTGTTGATGAGGTTGTTGTTGAGTTGTTGAGGTTGTTGTTGTGTTGATGAAGTTGTTGTTGTGTTGATGAGGTTGTTTTTGTGTTGATGAGGTGGTTGTGTTGATGAAGGTTTTGTTGTGTTGATTAGATTGTTGTGTTGATGATGTTGTTGTTGTGTTGATGAGGTTGTTGTTGTGTTGCTGAGGTTGTTGTTGTGTTGATGAGGTTGTTGCGTTGATGCAGTTGTTGTTGTGTTGATGAGGTTGTTGTGTTGATGAAACTGTTGTTGTGTTGATGAGGTTGTTGTAGTGTTGCTGAGGTTGTTGTTGTGTTGATGAAGTTTTCATCGTGTTGATGAAGCTGTTGTTGTGTTGATGAGATTGTTGTTGTGTTGATGAGGTTGTTGTGTTGATGAAGTTGTTGTTGTGTTGATGAGGTTGTTGTTGTGTTGCTGAGGTTGTTGTTGTGTTGATGAGGTTTTTATCGTGTTGATGAAGCTGTTGTTGTGTTGATGAGGTTATTGTGTTGAAGAAACTGTTGTTGTGTTGATGAGGTTGTTGTTGTGTTGATGAGGTTGTTGTGTTGATGAAGTTGTTGTTGTGTTGATGAAGTTGTTGTTGTGTTGATGAGGTTGTTGTTGTGTTGCTGAGGTTGTTGTTGTGCTGATGAAGTTTTTATCGTGTTGATGAAGCTGTTGTTGTGTTGATGAGATTGTTGTTGTGTTGAGGAGGTTGTTGTGTTGATGAAGTTGTTGTTGTGTTGATGAGATTGTTGTGTTGATGATGTTGTTGTTGTGTTGATGAGGTTGTTGTTGTGTTGCCGAGGTTGTTGTTGTGTTGATGAGGTTGTTGTGTTGATGAAACTGTTGTTGTGTTGATGAAACTGTTGTTGTGTTGATGAGGTAGTTTTTGTGTTGCTGAGGTTGTTGTTGTGTTGATGAGGTTGTTGTGTTCCTGAAGTTGTTGTTGTGTTGATGAGGTTTTTGTTGTGTTGCTGAAACTGTTGTTGTGTTGATGAGGTTGTTGTTGAGTTGTTGAGGTTGTTGTTGTGTTGATGAAGTTGTTGTTTTGTTGATGAGGTTGTTTTTGTGTTGATGAGGTTGTTGTGTTGATGAAGGTTTTGTTGTGTTGATGAGATTGTTGTGTTGATGATGTTGTTGTTGTGTTGATGAGGTTGTTGTTGTGTTGCTGAGGTTGTTGTTGTGTTGATGAGGTTGTTGTGTTGATGCAGTTGTTGTTGTGTTGATGAGGTTGTTGTGTTGATGAAACTGTTGTTGTGTTGATGAGGTTGTTGTAGTGTTGCTGAGGTTTTTGTTGTGTTGATGAGGTTTTTATCGTGTTGATGAAGCTGTTGTTGTGTTGATGAGATTGTTGTTGTGTTGATGAGGTTGTTGTGTTGATGAAGTTGTTGTTGTGTTGATGAGGTTGTTGTTGTGTTGCTGAGGTTGTTGTTGTGTTGATGAGGTTGTTGCGTTGATGCAGTTGTTGTTGTGTTGATGAGGTTGTTGTGTTGATGAAACTGTTGTTGTGTTGATGAGGTTGTTGTAGTGTTGCTGAGGTTGTTGTTGTGTTGATGAGGTTTTTATCGTGTTGATGAAGCTGTTGTTGTGTTGATGAGATTGTTGTTGTGCTGATGAGGTTGTTGTCTTGATGAGGTTGTTGTTGTGTTGATGAGGTTGTTGTGTTGATGAAGTTTTTGTTGTGTTGATGAGGTTGTTGTTGTGTTGATGAGGTTGTTGTTGTGTTGATGAGGTTGTTGTCGTGTTGAGGAAGTTTTTGTTGTGTTGCTGAAGTTCTTGTTGTGTTGATGAGGTTGTTGTGTTGATGAAGTTTTTGTTGTGTTGATGAGATTGTTGTGTTGATGAAGTTGTTTTTGTGTTGATGAGGTTGTTGTTGTGTTGATGAGGTTGTTGTTGTGTTGATGAGGTTGTTGTGTTGATGAAGCTTTTGTTGGGTTGATGAGGTTGTTGTGTTGATGAAGTTGTTGTTGTGTTGTTGAGGTTGTTATGTTGATGATATTGTTGTTGTGTTGATGAGGTTGTTGTTGTGTTGTTGAGGTTGTTGTTGTGTTGATAAGGTTGTTGTGTTTGTGAAGCTTTTGTTGGGTTGATGAGGTTGTTGTTGCGTTGATGAGGTTGTTGTTGTGTTGATGAGGTTGTTGTTGTGTTGATGAAACTGTTGTTGTGTTGATGAGGTTGTTGTGTTGATGAAGTTTTTGTTGAGTTGATGAAATTGTTGTGTTGATAAAGTTGTTGTTGTGTTGATGAGGTTGTTGTTGTGTTGATGATGTTGTTGTTGTGTTGATGAAGTTATTGTTGTGTTGATGAGGTTGTTGTTGTGTTTATGAAGTTGTTGTTGTGTTGATGGCCTCGAAACTCTACGTAGTTAATGCCACTATAATAATATTCATTTTTGTATTGTATTTTATTGTATTGATGAGGTTGTTGTTGTGTTGATGAAGTTGTTGTTGTGTTGATGAGGTTGTTGTTGTGTTGATGAGGTTGTTGTTGTGTTGATGAGGTTTTTGTTGTGTTGCTGAAGTTGTTGTTGTGTTGATGAGGTTGTTGTCGTGTTGATGAAGTTGTTGTTGTGTTGATGAAGTTGTTGTTGTGTTGATGAAGTTGTTGTGTTGATGAAGTTTTTGTTGTGTTGATGAAGTTGTTGTGTTGATGAAGTTGTTGTTGTGTTGATGAGTTTGTTGTTGTGTTGATGAGGTTGTTGTGTTGATGAGGTTGTTGTTGTGTTGATGAGGTTGTTGTTGTCTTGATGAGGTTTTTATCGTGTTGATGAAGCTGTTGTTGTGTTGATGAGGTTATTGTGTTGAAGAAACTGTTGTTGTGTTGATGAGGTTGTTGTTGTGTTGATGAGGTTGTTGTTGTGTTGATGAGGTTTTTGTTGTGTTGCTGAAGTTGTTGTTGTGTTGATGAGGTTGTTGTCGTGTTGATGAAGTTTTTATCGTGTTGATGAAGCTGTTGTTGTGTTGATGAGATTGTTGTTGTGTTGATGAGGTTGTTGTGTTGATGAAGTTGTTGTTGTGTTGATGAGGTTGTTGTTGTGTTGCTGAGGTTGTTGTTGTGTTGATGAGGTTTTTATCGTGTTGATAAAGCTGTTGTTGTGTTGATGAGGTTATTGTGTTGATGAAACTGTTGTTGTGTTGATGAGGTTGTTGTTGTGTTGATGAGGTTGTTGTGTTGATGAAGATGTTGTTGTGTTGATGAAGTTGTTGTTGTGTTGATGAGGTTGTTGTTGTGTTGATGAGGTTATTGTGTTGATGAAACTGTTGTTGTTTTGATGAGGTTGTTGTTGTGTTGATGAGGTTATTGTGTTGATGAAACTGTTGTTGTGTTGATGAGGTTGTTATTGTGTTGATGAGGTAATTGTTGTGTTGCTGAAGTTGTTGTTGTGTTGATGAGGTTGTTGTTGTGTTGCTGAAACTGTTGTTGTGTTGATGAGGTTGTTGTTGAGTTGTTGAGGTTGTTGTTGTGTTGATGAAGTTGTTGTTGTGTTGATGAGGTTGTTTTTGTGTTGATGAGGTGGTTGTGTTGATGAAGGTTTTGTTGTGTTGATTAGATTGTTGTGTTGATGATGTTGTTGTTGTGTTGATGAGGTTGTTGTTGTGTTGCTGAGGTTGTTGTTGTGTTGATGAGGTTGTTGCGTTGATGCAGTTGTTGTTGTGTTGATGAGGTTGTTGTGTTGATGAAACTGTTGTTGTGTTGATGAGGTTGTTGTAGTGTTGCTGAGGTTGTTGTTGTGTTGATGAAGTTTTTATCGTGTTGATGAAGCTGTTGTTGTGTTGATGAGATTGTTGTTGTGTTGATGAGGTTGTTGTGTTGATGAAGTTGTTGTTGTGTTGATGAGGTTGTTGTTGTGTTGCTGAGGTTGTTGTTGTGTTGATGAGGTTTTTATCGTGTTGATGAAGCTGTTGTTGTGTTGATGAGGTTATTGTGTTGAAGAAACTGTTGTTGTGTTGATGAGGTTGTTGTTGTGTTGATGAGGTTGTTGTGTTGATGAGGTTGTTGTTGTGTTGATGAAGTTGTTGTTGTGTTGATGAGGTTGTTGTTGTGTTGCTGAGGTTGTTGTTGTGCTGATGAAGTTTTTATCGTGTTGATGAAGCTGTTGTTGTGTTGATGAGATTGTTGTTGTGTTGAGGAGGTTGTTGTGTTGATGAAGTTGTTGTTGTGTTGATGAGATTGTTGTGTTGATGATGTTGTTGTTGTGTTGATGAGGTTGTTGTTGTGTTGCCGAGGTTGTTGTTGTGTTGATGAGGTTGTTGTGTTGATGAAACTGTTGTTGTGTTGATGAAACTGTTGTTGTGTTGATGAGGTAGTTTTTGTGTTGCTGAGGTTGTTGTGTTGATGAAGCTTTTGTTGGGTTGATGAGGTTGTTGTGTTGATGAAGTTGTTGTTGTGTTGTTGAGGTTGTTATGTTGATGATATTGTTGTTGTGTTGATGAGGTTGTTGTTGTGTTGTTGAGGTTGTTGTTGTGTTGATAAGGTTGTTGTGTTTGTGAAGCTTTTGTTGGGTTGATGAGGTTGTTGTTGCGTTGATGAGGTTGTTGTTGTGTTGATGAGGTTGTTGTTGTGTTGATGAAACTGTTGTTGTGTTGATGAGGTTGTTGTGTTGATGAAGTTTTTGTTGAGTTGATGAAATTGTTGTGTTGATAAAGTTGTTGTTGTGTTGATGAGGTTGTTGTTGTGTTGATGATGTTGTTGTTGTGTTGATGAAGTTATTGTTGTGTTGATGAGGTTGTTGTTGTGTTTATGAAGTTGTTGTTGTGTTGATGGCCTCGAAACTCTACGTAGTTAATGCCACTATAATAATATTCATTTTTGTATTGTATTTTATTGTATTGATGAGGTTGTTGTTGTGTTGATGAAGTTGTTGTTGTGTTGATGAGGTTGTTGTTGTGTTGATGAGGTTGTTGTTGTGTTGATGAGGTTTTTGTTGTGTTGCTGAAGTTGTTGTTGTGTTGATGAGGTTGTTGTCGTGTTGATGAAGTTGTTGTTGTGTTGATGAAGTTGTTGTTGTGTTGATGAAGTTGTTGTGTTGATGAAGTTTTTGTTGTGTTGATGAAGTTGTTGTGTTGATGAAGTTGTTGTTGTGTTGATGAGTTTGTTGTTGTGTTGATGAGGTTGTTGTGTTGATGAGGTTGTTGTTGTGTTGATGAGGTTGTTGTTGTCTTGATGAGGTTTTTATCGTGTTGATGAAGCTGTTGTTGTGTTGATGAGGTTATTGTGTTGAAGAAACTGTTGTTGTGTTGATGAGGTTGTTGTTGTGTTGATGAGGTTGTTGTTGTGTTGATGAGGTTTTTGTTGTGTTGCTGAAGTTGTTGTTGTGTTGATGAGGTTGTTGTCGTGTTGATGAAGTTTTTATCGTGTTGATGAAGCTGTTGTTGTGTTGATGAGATTGTTGTTGTGTTGATGAGGTTGTTGTGTTGATGAAGTTGTTGTTGTGTTGATGAGGTTGTTGTTGTGTTGCTGAGGTTGTTGTTGTGTTGATGAGGTTTTTATCGTGTTGATAAAGCTGTTGTTGTGTTGATGAGGTTATTGTGTTGATGAAACTGTTGTTGTGTTGATGAGGTTGTTGTTGTGTTGATGAGGTTGTTGTGTTGATGAAGATGTTGTTGTGTTGATGAAGTTGTTGTTGTGTTGATGAGGTTGTTGTTGTGTTGATGAGGTTATTGTGTTGATGAAACTGTTGTTGTTTTGATGAGGTTGTTGTTGTGTTGATGAGGTTATTGTGTTGATGAAACTGTTGTTGTGTTGATGAGGTTGTTATTGTGTTGATGAGGTAATTGTTGTGTTGCTGAAGTTGTTGTTGTGTTGATGAGGTTGTTGTTGTGTTGCTGAAACTGTTGTTGTGTTGATGAGGTTGTTGTTGAGTTGTTGAGGTTGTTGTTGTGTTGATGAAGTTGTTGTTGTGTTGATGAGGTTGTTTTTGTGTTGATGAGGTGGTTGTGTTGATGAAGGTTTTGTTGTGTTGATTAGATTGTTGTGTTGATGATGTTGTTGTTGTGTTGATGAGGTTGTTGTTGTGTTGCTGAGGTTGTTGTTGTGTTGATGAGGTTGTTGCGTTGATGCAGTTGTTGTTGTGTTGATGAGGTTGTTGTGTTGATGAAACTGTTGTTGTGTTGATGAGGTTGTTGTAGTGTTGCTGAGGTTGTTGTTGTGTTGATGAAGTTTTTATCGTGTTGATGAAGCTGTTGTTGTGTTGATGAGATTGTTGTTGTGTTGATGAGGTTGTTGTGTTGATGAAGTTGTTGTTGTGTTGATGAGGTTGTTGTTGTGTTGCTGAGGTTGTTGTTGTGTTGATGAGGTTTTTATCGTGTTGATGAAGCTGTTGTTGTGTTGATGAGGTTATTGTGTTGAAGAAACTGTTGTTGTGTTGATGAGGTTGTTGTTGTGTTGATGAGGTTGTTGTGTTGATGAGGTTGTTGTTGTGTTGATGAAGTTGTTGTTGTGTTGATGAGGTTGTTGTTGTGTTGCTGAGGTTGTTGTTGTGCTGATGAAGTTTTTATCGTGTTGATGAAGCTGTTGTTGTGTTGATGAGATTGTTGTTGTGTTGAGGAGGTTGTTGTGTTGATGAAGTTGTTGTTGTGTTGATGAGATTGTTGTGTTGATGATGTTGTTGTTGTGTTGATGAGGTTGTTGTTGTGTTGCCGAGGTTGTTGTTGTGTTGATGAGGTTGTTGTGTTGATGAAACTGTTGTTGTGTTGATGAAACTGTTGTTGTGTTGATGAGGTAGTTTTTGTGTTGCTGAGGTTGTTGTTGTGTTGATGAGGTTGTTGTGTTCCTGAAGTTGTTGTTGTGTTGATGAGGTTTTTGTTGTGTTGCTGAAACTGTTGTTGTGTTGATGAGGTTGTTGTTGAGTTGTTGAGGTTGTTGTTGTGTTGATGAAGTTGTTGTTTTGTTGATGAGGTTGTTTTTGTGTTGATGAGGTTGTTGTGTTGATGAAGGTTTTGTTGTGTTGATGAGATTGTTGTGTTGATGATGTTGTTGTTGTGTTGATGAGGTTGTTGTTGTGTTGCTGAGGTTGTTGTTGTGTTGATGAGGTTGTTGTGTTGATGCAGTTGTTGTTGTGTTGATGAGGTTGTTGTGTTGATGAAACTGTTGTTGTGTTGATGAGGTTGTTGTAGTGTTGCTGAGGTTTTTGTTGTGTTGATGAGGTTTTTATCGTGTTGTTTAATCTGTTGTTGTGTTGATGAGATTGTTGTTGTGTTGATGAGGTTGTTGTGTTGATGAGGTTGTTGTTGTGTTGATGAGGTTGTTGTTGTGTTGATGAGGTTTTTGTTGTGTTGCTGAAGTTGTTGTTGTGTTGATGAGGTTGTTGTCGTGTTGATGAAGTTGTTGTTGTGTTGATGAAGTTGTTGTTGTGTTGATGAAGTTGTTGTGTTGATGAAGTTTTTGTTGTGTTGATGAAGTTGTTGTGTTGATGAAGTTGTTGTTGTGTTGATGAGTTTGTTGTTGTGTTGATGAGGTTGTTGTGTTGATGAGGTTGTTGTTGTGTTGATGAGGTTGTTGTTGTCTTGATGAGGTTTTTATCGTGTTGATGAAGCTGTTGTTGTGTTGATGAGGTTATTGTGTTGAAGAAACTGTTGTTGTGTTGATGAGGTTGTTGTTGTGTTGATGAGGTTGTTGTTGTGTTGATGAGGTTTTTGTTGTGTTGCTGAAGTTGTTGTTGTGTTGATGAGGTTGTTGTCGTGTTGATGAAGTTTTTATCGTGTTGATGAAGCTGTTGTTTTGTTGATGAGATTGTTGTTGTGTTGATGAGGTTGTTGTGTTGATGAAGTTGTTGTTGTGTTGATGAGGTTGTTGTTGTGTTGCTGAGGTTGTTGTTGTGTTGATGAGGTTTTTATCGTGTTGATAAAGCTGTTGTTGTGTTGATGAGGTTATTGTGTTGATGAAACTGTTGTTGTGTTGATGAGGTTGTTGTTGTGTTGATGAGGTTGTTGTGTTGATGAAGATGTTGTTGTGTTGATGGAGTTGTTGTTGTGTTGATGAGGTTGTTGTTGTGTTGATGAGGTTATTGTGTTGATGAAACTGTTGTTGTTTTGATGAGGTTGTTGTTGTGTTGATGAGGTTATTGTGTTGATGAAACTGTTGTTGTGTTGATGAGGTTGTTATTGTGTTGATGAGGTAATTGTTGTGTTGCTGAAGTTGTTGTTGTGTTGATGAGGTTGTTGTTGTGTTGCTGAAACTGTTGTTGTGTTGATGAGGTTGTTGTTGAGTTGTTGAGGTTGTTGTTGTGTTGATGAAGTTGTTGTTGTGTTGATGAGGTTGTTTTTGTGTTGATGAGGTGGTTGTGTTGATGAAGGTTTTGTTGTGTTGATTAGATTGTTGTGTTGATGATGTTGTTGTTGTGTTGATGAGGTTGTTGTTGTGTTGCTGAGGTTGTTGTTGTGTTGATGAGGTTGTTGCGTTGATGCAGTTGTTGTTGTGTTGATGAGGTTGTTGTGTTGATGAAACTGTTGTTGTGTTGATGAGGTTGTTGTAGTGTTGCTGAGGTTGTTGTTGTGTTGATGAAGTTTTTATCGTGTTGATGAAGCTGTTGTTGTGTTGATGAGATTGTTGTTGTGTTGATGAGGTTGTTGTGTTGATGAAGTTGTTGTTGTGTTGATGAGGTTGTTGTTGTGTTGCTGAGGTTGTTGTTGTGTTGATGAGGTTTTTATCGTGTTGATGAAGCTGTTGTTGTGTTGATGAGGTTATTGTGTTGAAGAAACTGTTGTTGTGTTGATGAGGTTGTTGTTGTGTTGATGAGGTTGTTGTGTTGATGAAGTTGTTGTTGTGTTGATGAAGTTGTTGTTGTGTTGATGAGGTTGTTGTTGTGTTGCTGAGGTTGTTGTTGTGCTGATGAAGTTTTTATCGTGTTGATGAAGCTGTTGTTGTGTTGATGAGATTGTTGTTGTGTTGAGGAGGTTGTTGTGTTGATGAAGTTGTTGTTGTGTTGATGAGATTGTTGTGTTGATGATGTTGTTGTTGTGTTGATGAGGTTGTTGTTGTGTTGCCGAGGTTGTTGTTGTGTTGATGAGGTTGTTGTGTTGATGAAACTGTTGTTGTGTTGATGAAACTGTTGTTGTGTTGATGAGGTAGTTTTTGTGTTGCTGAGGTTGTTGTTGTGTTGATGAGGTTGTTGTGTTCCTGAAGTTGTTGTTGTGTTGATGAGGTTTTTGTTGTGTTGCTGAAACTGTTGTTGTGTTGATGAGGTTGTTGTTGAGTTGTTGAGGTTGTTGTTGTGTTGATGAAGTTGTTGTTTTGTTGATGAGGTTGTTTTTGTGTTGATGAGGTTGTTGTGTTGATGAAGGTTTTGTTGTGTTGATGAGATTGTTGTGTTGATGATGTTGTTGTTGTGTTGATGAGGTTGTTGTTGTGTTGCTGAGGTTGTTGTTGTGTTGATGAGGTTGTTGTGTTGATGCAGTTGTTGTTGTGTTGATGAGGTTGTTGTGTTGATGAAACTGTTGTTGTGTTGATGAGGTTGTTGTAGTGTTGCTGAGGTTTTTGTTGTGTTGATGAGGTTTTTATCGTGTTGATGAAGCTGTTGTTGTGTTGATGAGATTGTTGTTGTGTTGATGAGGTTGTTGTGTTGATGAAGTTGTTGTTGTGTTGATGAGGTTGTTGTTGTGTGGCTGAGGTTGTTGTTGTGTTGATGAGGTTTTTATCGTGTTGATGAAGCTGTTGTTGTGTTGATGAGATTGTTGTTGTGTTGATGAGGTTGTTGTGTTGATGAAGTTGTTGTTGTGTTGATGAGGTTGTTGTGTTGATGAAGTTGTTGTGTTGATGAAGTTGTTGTTGTGTTGATGAGGTTGTTGTTGTGTTGATGAAGTTGTTGTTGTGTTGATGAAGTTGTTGTTGTATTGATGAGGTTGTTGTGTTGATGAGATTGTTGTTGTGTTGATGAAGTTGTTGTTGATGAAGTTGTTGTTGTGTTGCTGAGGTTGTTGTTGTGTTGATGAGGTTTTTATCGTGTTGATGAAGCTGTTGTTGTGTTGATGAGATTGTTGTTGTGTTGATGAGGTTGTTGTGTTGATGAAGTTGTTGTTGTGTTGATGAGGTTGTTGTTGTGTTGCTGAGGTTGTTGTTGTGTTGATGAGGTTTTTATCGTGTTGATGAAGCTAATGTTGTGTTGATGAGATTGTGGTTGTGTTGATGAGGTTGTTGTGTTGATGAAGTTGTTGTTGTGTTGATGAGATTGTTGTGTTGATGATGTTGTTGTTGTGTTGATGAGGTTGTTGTTATGTTGCCGAGTTTGTTGTTGTGTTGATGAGGTTGTTGTGTTGATGAAACTGTTGTTGTGTTGATGAAACTGTTGTTGTGTTGATGAGGTTGTTGTTGTGTTGCTGAGGTTGTTGTTGTGTTGATGAGATTGTTGTGTTGATGGAGTTGTTGTTGTGTTGATGAGGTTGTTGTGTTGATGAAGTTGTTGTTGTGTTGACGAGGCTGTTGTTGTGTTGATGAGGTTGTTGTGTTGATGAAGTTGTTGTTGTGTTCATGAAATTGTTGTTGTGTTGATGAGGTTGTTGGTGTGTTGATGAGGTTGTTGTGTTGATAAAGGTTTTGTTGTGTTGATGAGGTTGTAGTGTTGATGAAGTTGTTGTTGTGTTGATGAAGTTGTTGTTGTGTTGATGAAGTTGTTGTTGTGTTGATGAGGTTGTTGTTGTGTTGATGAGGTTATTGTGTTGATGAAACTGTTGTTGTGTTGATGAGGTTGTTGTTGTGTTGATGAGGTTGTTGTGTTGATGAAGTTGTTGTTGTGTTGATGAAGTTGTTGTTGTGTTGATGAGGTTGTTGTTGTGTTGACGAGGTTGTTGTGTTGATGCAGTTGTCGTTGTGTTGATGAGGTTGTTGTGTTGATGAAACTGTTGTTGTGTTGATGAGGTTGTTGTAGTGTTGCTGAGGTTATTGTTGTGTTGATGAGGTTTTTATCGTGTTGTTTAAGCTGTTGTTGTGTTGATGAGATTGTTGTTGTGTTGATGAGGTTGTTGTGTTGATGAAGTTGTTGTTGTGTTGATGAGGTTGTTGTTGTGTTGCTGAGGTTGTTGTTGTGTTGATGAAGTTTTTATCGTGTTGATGAAGCTGTTATTGTGTTGATGAGATTGTTGTTGTGTTGATGAGGTTGTTGTGTTGATGAAGTTGTTGTTGTGTTGATGAGATTGTTGTGTTGATGATGTTGTTGTTGTGTTGATGAGGTTGTTGTTGTGTTGCCGAGGTTGTTATTGTGTTGATGAGGTTGTTGTGTTGATGAAACTGTTGTTGTGTTGATGAGGTTGTTTTTGTGTTGCTGAAGTTGTTGTTGTGTTGATGAGGTTGTTGTGTTCCTGAAGTTGTTGTTGTGTTGATGAGGTTGTTGTTGTGTTGCTGAAACTGTTGTTGTGTAGATGAGGTTGTTGTTGAGTTGTTGAGGTTGTTGTTGTGTTGATGAAGTTGTTGTTGTGTTGATGAGGTTGTTTTGTGTTGATGAGGTTGTTGTGTTGATGAAGGTTTTGTTGTGTTGATGAGATTGTTGTGTTGATGATGTTGTTGTTGTGTTGATGAGGTTGTTGTTGTGTTGCTGAGGTTATTGTTGTGTTGCTGAGGTTGTTGTTGTGTTGATGAGGTTGTTGTGTTGATGCAGTTGTTGTTGTGTTGATGAAACTGTTGTTGTGTTGATGAGGTTGTTGTAGTGTTGCTGAGGTTTTTGTTGTGTTGATGAGGTTTTTATCGTGTTGATGAAGCTGTTGTTGTGTTGATGAGATTGTTGTTGTGTTGATGAGGTTGTTGTGTTGATGAAGTTGTTGTTGTGTTGATGAGGTTGTTGTTGTGTTGCTGAGGTTGTTGTTGTGTTGATGAGGTTTTTATTGTGTTGATGAAGCTTTTGTTGTGTTGATGAGATTGTTGTTGTGTTGATGAGGTCGTTGTGTGGATGAAGTTGTTGTTGTGTTGATGAGGTTGTTGTGTTGATGAAGTTGTTGTGTTGATGAAGTTGTTGTTGTGTTGATGAGGTTGTTGTCATGTTGATGAAGTTGTTGTTTTGTTGATGAGGTTGTTGTGTTGATGAAGTTTTTGTTGTGTTGATGAGGTTGTTGTGTTGCTGAAGTTGTTTTTGTGTTGATGAGGTTGTTGTTGTGTTGATGAGGTTGTTGTTGTGTTGATGAGGTTGTTGTGTTGATGCAGTTGTTGTTGTGTTGATGAGGTTGTGTTGATGAAACTGTTGTTGTGTTGATGAGATTGTTGTAGTGTTGCTGAGGTTGTTGTTGTGTTGATGAGGTTTTTATCGTGTTGTTTAAGCTGTTGTTGAGTTGATGAGATTGTTGTTGTGTTGATGAGGTTGTTGTGTTGATGAAGTTGTTGTTGTGTTGATGAGGTTGTTGTTGTGTTGCTGAGGTTGTTGTTGTGCTGATGAAGTTTTTATCGTGTTGATGAAGCTGTTGTTGTGTTGATGAGATTGTTGTTGTGTTGAGGAGGTTGTTGTGTTGATGAAGTTGTTGTTGTGTTGATGAGATTGTTGTGTTGATGATGTTGTTGTTGTGTTGATGAGGTTGTTGTTGTGTTGCCGAGGTTGTTGTTGTGTTGATGAGGTTGTTGTGTTGATGAAACTGTTGTTGTGTTGATGAGGTAGTTTTTGTGTTGCTGAGGTTGTTGTTGTGTTGATGAGGTTGTTGTGTTCCTGAAGTTGTTGTTGTGTTGATGAGGTTGTTGTTGTGTTGCTGAAACTGTTGTTGTGTTGATGAGGTTGTTGTTGAGTTGTTGAGGTTGTTGTTGTGTTGATGAAGTTGTTGTTTTGTTGATGAGGTTGTTTTTGTGTTGATGAGGTTGTTGTGTTGATGAAGGTTTTGTTGTGTTGATGAGATTGTTGTGTTGATGATGTTGTTGTTGTGTTGATGAGGTTGTTGTTGTGTTGCTGAGGTTGTTGTGTTGATGAGGTTGTTGTGTTGATGCAGTTGTTGTTGTGTTGATGAGGTTGTTGTGTTGATGAAACTGTTGTTGTGTTGATGAGGTTGTTGTAGTGTTGCTGAGGTTTTTGTTGTGTTGATGAGGTTTTTATCGTGTTGATGAAGCTGTTGTTGTGTTGATGAGATTGTTGTTGTGTTGATGAGGTTGTTGTTGTGTTGATGAAGTTGTTGTGTTGATGAAACTGTTGTTGTGTTGATGAGGTAGTTTTTGTGTTGCTGAGGTTGTTGTTGTGTTGATGAGGTTGTTGTGTTCCTGAAGTTGTTGTTGTGTTGATGAGGTTGTTGTTGTGTTGCTGAAACTGTTGTTGTGTTGATGAGGTTGTTGTTGAGTTGTTGAGGTTGTTGTTGTGTTGATGAAGTTGTTGTTTTGTTGATGAGGTTGTTTTTGTGTTGATGAGGTTGTTGTGTTGATGAAGGTTTTGTTGTGTTGATGAGATTGTTGTGTTGATGATGTTGTTGTTGTGTTGATGAGGTTGTTGTTGTGTTGCTGAGGTTGTTGTGTTGATGAGGTTGTTGTGTTGATGCAGTTGTTGTTGTGTTGATGAGGTTGTTGTGTTGATGAAACTGTTGTTGTGTTGATGAGGTTGTTGTAGTGTTGCTGAGGTTTTTGTTGTGTTGATGAGGTTTTTATCGTGTTGATGAAGCTGTTGTTGTGTTGATGAGATTGTTGTTATGTTGATGAGGTTGTTGTTGTGTTGATGAGGTTATTGTGTTGATGAAACTGTTGTTGTGTTGATGAGGTTGTTGTTGTGTTGATGAGGTTGTTGTGTTGATGAAGTTGTTGTTGTGTTGATGAAGTTGTTGTTGTGTTGATGAGGTTGTTGTTGTGTTGACGAGGTTGTTGTGTTGATGCAGTTGTCGTTGTGTTGATGAGGTTGTTGTGTTGATGAAACTGTTGTTGTGTTGATGAGGTTGTTGTAGTGTTGCTGAGGTTATTGTTGTGTTGATGAGGTTTTTATCGTGTTGTTTAAGCTGTTGTTGTGTTGATGAGATTGTTGTTGTGTTGATGAGGTTGTTGTGTTGATGAAGTTGTTGTTGTGTTGATGAGGTTGTTGTTGTGTTGCTGAGGTTGTTGTTGTGTTGATGAAGTTTTTATCGTGTTGATGAAGCTGTTATTGTGTTGATGAGATTGTTGTTGTGTTGATGAGGTTGTTGTGTTGTTGAAGTTGTTGTTGTGTTGATGAGATTGTTGTGTTGATGATGTTGTTGTTGTGTTGATGAGGTTGTTGTTGTGTTGCCGAGGTTGTTATTGTGTTGATGAGGTTGTTGTGTTGATGAAACTGTTGTTGTGTTGATGAGGTTGTTTTTGTGTTGCTGAAGTTGTTGTTGTGTTGATGAGGTTGTTGTGTTCCTGAAGTTGTTGTTGTGTTGATGAGGTTGTTGTTGTGTTGCTGAAACTGTTGTTGTGTAGATGAGGTTGTTGTTGAGTTGTTGAGGTTGTTGTTGTGTTGATGAAGTTGTTGTTGTGTTGATGAGGTTGTTTTGTGTTGATGAGGTTGTTGTGTTGATGAAGGTTTTGTTGTGTTGATGAGATTGTTGTGTTGATGATGTTGTTGTTGTGTTGATGAGGTTGTTGTTGTGTTGCTGAGGTTATTGTTGTGTTGCTGAGGTTGTTGTTGTGTTGATGAGGTTGTTGTGTTGATGCAGTTGTTGTTGTGTTGATGAAACTGTTGTTGTGTTGATGAGGTTGTTGTAGTGTTGCTGAGGTTTTTGTTGTGTTGATGAGGTTTTTATCGTGTTGATGAAGCTGTTGTTGTGTTGATGAGATTGTTGTTGTGTTGATGAGGTTGTTGTGTTGATGAAGTTGTTGTTGTGTTGATGAGGTTGTGTTGTGTTGCTGAGGTTGTTGTTGTGTTGATGAGGTTTTTATTGTGTTGATGAAGCTTTTGTTGTGTTGATGAGATTGTTGTTGTGTTGATGAGGTCGTTATGTGGATGAAGTTGTTGTTGTGTTGATGAGGTTGTTGTGTTGATGAAGTTGTTGTGTTGATGAAGTTGTTGTTGTGTTGATGAGGTTGTTGTCATGTTGATGAAGTTGTTGTTTTGTTGATGAGGTTGTTGTGTTGATGAAGTTTTTGTTGTGTTGATGAGGTTGTTGTGTTGCTGAAGTTGTTTTTGTGTTGATGAGGTTGTTGTTGTGTTGATGAGGTTGTTGTTGTGTTGATGAGGTTGTTCTGTTGATGCAGTTGTTGTTGTGTTGATGAGGTTGTTGTGTTGATGAAACTGTTGTTGTGTTGATGAGATTGTTGTAGTGTTGCTGAGGTTGTTGTTGTGTTGATGAGGTTTTTATCGTGTTGTTTAAGCTGTTGTTGTGTTGATGAGATTGTTGTTGTGTTGATGAGGTTGTTGTGTTGATGAAGTTGTTGTTGTGTTGATGAGGTTGTTGTTGTGTTGCTGAGGTTGTTGTTGTGCTGATGAAGTTTTTATCGTGTTGATGAAGCTGTTGTTGTGTTGATGAGATTGTTGTTGTGTTGAGGAGGTTGTTGTGTTGATGAAGTTGTTGTTGTGTTGATGAGATTGTTGTGTTGATGATGTTGTTGTTGTGTTGATGAGGTTGTTGTTGTGTTGCCGAGGTTGTTGTTGTGTTGATGAGGTTGTTGTGTTGATGAAACTGTTGTTGTGTTGATGAAACTGTTGTTGTGTTGATGAGGTAGTTTTTGTGTTGCTGAGGTTGTTGTTGTGTTGATGAGGTTGTTGTGTTCCTGAAGTTGTTGTTGTGTTGATGAGGTTTTTGTTGTGTTGCTGAAACTGTTGTTGTGTTGATGAGGTTGTTGTTGAGTTGTTGAGGTTGTTGTTGTGTTGATGAAGTTGTTGTTTTGTTGATGAGGTTGTTTTTGTGTTGATGAGGTTGTTGTGTTGATGAAGGTTTTGTTGTGTTGATGAGATTGTTGTGTTGATGATGTTGTTGTTGTGTTGATGAGGTTGTTGTTGTGTTGCTGAGGTTGTTGTTGTGTTGATGAGGTTGTTGTGTTGATGCAGTTGTTGTTGTGTTGATGAGGTTGTTGTGTTGATGAAACTGTTGTTGTGTTGATGAGGTTGTTGTAGTGTTGCTGAGGTTTTTGTTGTGTTGATGAGGTTTTTATCGTGTTGATGAAGCTGTTGTTGTGTTGATGAGATTGTTGTTGTGTTGATGAGGTTGTTGTGTTGATGAAGTTGTTGTTGTGTTGATGAGGTTGTTGTTGTGTGGCTGAGGTTGTTGTTGTGTTGATGAGGTTTTTATCGTGTTGATGAAGCTGTTGTTGTGTTGATGAGATTGTTGTTGTGTTGATGAGGTTATTGTGTTGATGAAGTTGTTGTTGTGTTGATGAGGTTGTTGTGTTGATGAAGTTGTTGTGTTGATGAAGTTGTTGTTGTGTTGATGAGGTTGTTGTCATGTTGATGAAGTTGTTGTTTTGTTGATGAGGTTGTTGTGTTGATGAGGTTGTTGTTGTGTTGATGAAGTTGTTGTTGTGTTGATGAAGTTGTTGTTGTATTGATGAGGTTGTTGTGTTGATGAGATTGTTGTTGTGTTGATGAAGTTGTTGTTGATGAAGTTGTTGTTGTGTTGCTGAGGTTGTTGTTGTGTTGATGAGGTTTTTATCGTGTTGATGAAGCTGTTGTTGTGTTGATGAGATTGTTGTTGTGTTGATGAGGTTGTTGTGTTGATGAAGTTGTTGTTGTGTTGATGAGGTTGTTGTTGTGTTGCTGAGGTTGTTGTTGTGTTGATGAGGTTTTTATCGTGTTGATGAAGCTAATGTTGTGTTGATGAGATTGTGGTTGTGTTGATGAGGTTGTTGTGTTGATGAAGTTGTTGTTGTGTTGATGAGATTGTTGTGTTGATGATGTTGTTGTTGTGTTGATGAGGTTGTTGTTATGTTGCCGAGTTTGTTGTTGTGTTGATGAGGTTGTTGTGTTGATGAAACTGTTGTTGTGTTGATGAAACTGTTGTTGTGTTGATGAGGTTGTTGTTGTGTTGCTGAGGTTGTTGTTGTGTTGATGAGATTGTTGTGTTGATGGAGTTGTTGTTGTGTTGATGAGGTTGTTGTGTTGATGAAGTTGTTGTTGTGTTGACGAGGCTGTTGTTGTGTTGATGAGGTTGTTGTGTTGATGAAGTTGTTGTTGTGTTCATGAAATTGTTGTTGTGTTGATGAGGTTGTTGGTGTGTTGATGAGGTTGTTGTGTTGATAAAGGTTTTGTTGTGTTGATGAGGTTGTAGTGTTGATGAAGTTGTTGTTGTGTTGATGAAGTTGTTGTTGTGTTGATGAAGTTGTTGTTGTGTTGATGAGGTTGTTGTTGTGTTGATGAGGTTATTGTGTTGATGAAACTGTTGTTGTGTTGATGAGGTTGTTGTTGTGTTGATGAGGTTGTTGTGTTGATGAAGTTGTTGTTGTGTTGATGAAGTTGTTGTTGTGTTGATGAGGTTGTTGTTGTGTTGACGAGGTTGTTGTGTTGATGCAGTTGTCGTTGTGTTGATGAGGTTGTTGTGTTGATGAAACTGTTGTTGTGTTGATGAGGTTGTTGTAGTGTTGCTGAGGTTATTGTTGTGTTGATGAGGTTTTTATCGTGTTGTTTAAGCTGTTGTTGTGTTGATGAGATTGTTGTTGTGTTGATGAGGTTGTTGTGTTGATGAAGTTGTTGTTGTGTTGATGAGGTTGTTGTTGTGTTGCTGAGGTTGTTGTTGTGTTGATGAAGTTTTTATCGTGTTGATGAAGCTGTTATTGTGTTGATGAGATTGTTGTTGTGTTGATGAGGTTGTTGTGTTGATGAAGTTGTTGTTGTGTTGATGAGATTGTTGTGTTGATGATGTTGTTGTTGTGTTGATGAGGTTGTTGTTGTGTTGCCGAGGTTGTTATTGTGTTGATGAGGTTGTTGTGTTGATGAAACTGTTGTTGTGTTGATGAGGTTGTTTTTGTGTTGCTGAAGTTGTTGTTGTGTTGATGAGGTTGTTGTGTTCCTGAAGTTGTTGTTGTGTTGATGAGGTTGTTGTTGTGTTGCTGAAACTGTTGTTGTGTAGATGAGGTTGTTGTTGAGTTGTTGAGGTTGTTGTTGTGTTGATGAAGTTGTTGTTGTGTTGATGAGGTTGTTTTGTGTTGATGAGGTTGTTGTGTTGATGAAGGTTTTGTTGTGTTGATGAGATTGTTGTGTTGATGATGTTGTTGTTGTGTTGATGAGGTTGTTGTTGTGTTGCTGAGGTTATTGTTGTGTTGCTGAGGTTGTTGTTGTGTTGATGAGGTTGTTGTGTTGATGCAGTTGTTGTTGTGTTGATGAAACTATTGTTGTGTTGATGAGGTTGTTGTAGTGTTGCTGAGGTTTTTGTTGTGTTGATGAGGTTTTTATCGTGTTGATGAAGCTGTTGTTGTGTTGATGAGATTGTTGTTGTGTTGATGAGGTTGTTGTGTTGATGAAGTTGTTGTTGTGTTGATGAGGTTGTTGTTGTGTTGCTGAGGTTGTTGTTGTGTTGATGAGGTTTTTATTGTGTTGATGAAGCTTTTGTTGTGTTGATGAGATTGTTGTTGTGTTGATGAGGTCGTTGTGTTGATGAAGTTGTTGTTGTGTTGATGAGGTTGTTGTGTTGATGAAGTTGTTGTGTTGATGAAGTTGTTGTTGTGTTGATGAGGTTGTTGTCATGTTGATGAAGTTGTTGTTTTGTTGATGAGGTTGTTGTGTTGATGAAGTTTTTGTTGTGTTGATGAGGTTGTTGTGTTGCTGAAGTTGTTTTTGTGTTGATGAGGTTGTTGTTGTGTTGATGAGGTTGTTGTTGTGTTGATGAGGTTGTTGTGTTGATGCAGTTGTTGTTGTGTTGATGAGGTTGTTGTGTTGATGAAACTGTTGTTGTGTTGATGAGGTTGTTGTAGTGTTGCTGAGGTTGTTGTTGTGTTGATGAGGTTTTTATCGTGTTGTTTAAGCTGTTGTTGTGTTGATGAGATTGTTGTTGTGTTGATGAGGTTGTTGTGTTGATGAAGTTGTTGTTGTGTTGATGAGGTTGTTGTTGTGTTGCTGAGGTTGTTGTTGTGCTGATGAAGTTTTTATCGTGTTGATGAAGCTGTTGTTGTGTTGATGAGATTGTTGTTGTGTTGAGGAGGTTGTTGTGTTGATGAAGTTGTTGTTGTGTTGATGAGATTGTTGTGTTGATGATGTTGTTGTTGTGTTGATGAGGTTGTTGTTGTGTTGCCGAGGTTGTTGTTGTGTTGATGAGGTTGTTGTGTTGATGAAACTGTTGTTGTGTTGATGAAACTGTTGTTGTGTTGATGAGGTAGTTTTTGTGTTGCTGAGGTTGTTGTTGTGTTGATGAGGTTGTTGTGTTCCTGAAGTTGTTGTTGTGTTGATGAGGTTGTTGTTGTGTTGCTGAAACTGTTGTTGTGTTGATGAGGTTGTTGTTGAGTTGTTGAGGTTGTTGTTGTGTTGATGAAGTTGTTGTTTTGTTGATGAGGTTGTTTTTGTGTTGATGAGGTTGTTGTGTTGATGAAGGTTTTGTTGTGTTGATGAGATTGTTGTGTTGATGATGTTGTTGTTGTGTTGATGAGGTTGTTGTTGTGTTGCTGAGGTTGTTGTTGTGTTGATGAGGTTGTTGTGTTGATGCAGTTGTTGTTGTGTTGATGAGGTTGTTGTGTTGATGAAACTGTTGTTGTGTTGATGAGGTTGTTGTAGTGTTGCTGAGGTTTTTGTTGTGTTGATGAGGTTTTTATCGTGTTGATGAAGCTGTTGTTGTGTTGATGAGATTGTTGTTGTGTTGATGAGGTTGTTGTGTTGATGAAGTTGTCGTTGTGTTGATGAGGTTGTTGTTGTGTTGCTGAGGTTGTTGTTGTGTTGATGAGGTTTTTATCGTGTTGATGAAGCTGTTGTTGTGTTGATGAGATTGTTGTTGTGTTGATGAGGTTGTTGTGTTGATGAAGTTGTTGTTGTGTTGATGAGGTTGTTGTGTTGATGAAGTTGTTGTGTTGATGAAGTTGTTGTTGTGTTGATGAGGTTGTTGTCATGTTGATGAAGTTGTTGTTTTGTTGATGAGGTTGTTGTGTTGATGAAGTTTTTGTTGTGTTGATGAGGTTGTTGTGTTGCTGAAGTTGTTTTTGTGTTGATGAGGTTGTTGTTGTGTTGATGAGGTTGTTGTTGTGTTGATGAGGTTGTTGTGTTGATGATGTTGTTGTTGTGTTGATGAGGTTGTTGTGTTGATTATGTTGTTGTTGTGTTGATGAGGTTGTTGTTGTGTTGATGAAGTTGTTGTTGTGTTGATGAAGTTGTTGTTGTATTGATGAGGTTGTTGTGTTGATGAAGTTGATGTTGATGAAGTTGTTGTTGATGATGTTGTTGTTGTGTTGATGAGGTTGTTGTTGTGTTGCTGAGGTTGTTGTTGTGTTGATGAGGTTGTTGTCGTGTTGATGAAGTTGTTGTTGTGTTGATGAGGTTGTTGTGTTGATGAAGTTTTTGTTGTGTTGATGAGGTTGTTGTGTTGATGAAGTTGTTGTTGTGTTGATGAGGTTGTTGTTGTGTTGATGAGGTTGTTGTTGTGTTGATGAGGTTGTTGTTGTGTTGATGAAGTCGTTGTTGTGTTGATGGCCTCGAAACTCTACGGGGTTAATGCCACTATAATAATATTCGTTTTTGTATTGTATTGTATTGTATTGATGAGGTTGTTGTTGTGTTGATGAGGTTGTTGTTGTGTTGATGAGGTTGTTGTTGTGTTGATGAGGTTGTTGTGTTGATGAAGTTGTTGTGTTGATGAAACTGTTGTGTTGATGAGGTTGTTGTTGTGTTGATGAGGTTGTTGTTGTGTTGTTGAGGTTGTTGTTGTGTTGATGAAGTTGTTGTTGTGTTGATGAGGTTGTTGTTGTGTTGATGAGGTTGTTGTGTTGATGAAGTTGTTGTGTTGATGAAACTGTTGTGTTGATGAGGTTGTTGTTGTGTTGATGAGGTTGTTGTTGTGTTGTTGAGGTTGTTGTGTTGATGAAGTTGTTGTGTTGATGAAACTGTTGTGTTGATGAGGTTGTTGTTGTGTTGATGAAGTTGTTGTTGTGTTGTTGAGGTTGTTGTTGTGTTGATGAAGTTGTTGTGTTGATGAGGTTGTTGTTGTGTTGATGAGGTTGTTGTGTTGATGAAGTTGTTGTGTTGGTGAAACTGTTGTGTTGATGAGGTTGTTGTTGTGTTGATGAGGTTGTTGTTGTGTTGTTGAGGTTGTTGTTGTGTTGATGAAGTTGTTGTTGTGTTGATGAGGTTGTTGTTGTGTTGATGAGGTTGTTGTGTTGATGAAACTGTCGTTGTGTTGATGAGGTTGTTGTGTTGATGAAGTTGTTGTTGTGTTGATGAGGTTGTTGTGTTGATGATGTTGTTGTTGTGTTGATGAGGTTGTTGTTGTGTTGCTGAGGTTGTTGTTGTGTTGATGAGGTTGTTGTTGTGTTGCTGAGGTTGTTGTTGTGTTGATGAGGTTGTTGTCGTGTTGATGAGGTTGTTGTGTTGATGAGGTTGTTGAGTTGATGAGGTTGTTTTTGTGTTGATGAGGTTGTTGTTGTGTTGATGAGGTTGTTGTTGTGTTGATGAGGTTGTTGTTGTGTTGATGATGTTGTTGTTGTGTTGATGAAGTTGTTGTTGTGTTGATGAGGTTGTTGTGTTGATGAGGTTGTTTTGTTGATGAAGTTGTTGTTGTGTTGATGAGGTTGTTGTTGTGTTGAGTTTGATAGAAGAATGTGTTGCCAGTCACTTGGAGATGAGGTTGTTGATGAGTGTATTTTGCAAGTCTACATACAAGCTTGTGCCCATGTCAACCTTGATTTGGTTTTTGAGTTCAATGTTATGAAAAAGTACTCAAAACTCTATGGGGTTAATGCCACTATAATAGTCTTTGTAGTTGTATTGTATAACTTTGAAAACTTTTGTGCAAAATCAAGAAATGATGATTTTTATAAGTACAGTAATAGTTTTATTGCTGTTTAAAAGTTGTTACTAGAAGCCTCCAATAGTCTTAGTCTGCATTCTGTATGAAGTTATGAATTTTGCTAAAGTTTGAAATAGTGAAAACTATTAACTTTGGCTAGTTCTTCAATGGCCAAGAGGGATGAGAAAAATGAAGATTCCAAACCTCCATATTCCTCCTTTACTTCCAAACCCATCAACTGATGAACAATGACTTGTTGAAAGATTGCTAGAAGATTATTTATTATTTCTACAAAAAATTCAAAATAAATAATTTATTAAGTAAAACCAAATAATATTTCATCGTAATATCAATCATGGAAAATTTTTGAATTTTCTTAACCCCAAGGTCAAAGATTTCTTTGAGGAGAGAATCCTGCATCCCTGTTTCTTCCATGCTACTCATTAGTGGCGCTACTTTGGACTTCGCAAAAGATGCCACTTGAATACATGAATGGCACGGGTTTATTTATCTCTAGTTATTTTTTATTCATCTCTTATTGAGCTAACTACGCTCTATTAGATCTCAATTTAATACATGAAAGAAAAACTGTAAATACAAAACGATTGATCAGTTAACTAAGAAAACGCAACTTGCAAAAGCAGCTCATGACATTCTTTATCGGAGTTACTGCATAAGTTGTTAATTTTTATTTTACCGGCTTCCTTGAGTTGACGTTCACCTTCTGAAAAACAGTAAAGAGATCTGGTTTCTTGACGCGATTCGGAACAGACGTAAAAGTTTTTGGAGAAGCATCTTACTTTATTGACGCATTTTTTGTTTTTAAAAATTGAAACTATTGCTTTTATCACTAGCATTTTTTAACAAAATTTGGAACTAAAACAAGAAAGTTCACTTCTTTAAAAGTAGACCAACTTAACAAACTTATCAAACCATTCGTAGAGCTCTTAGGAGCGCCCTTTAAAAAGCCGGAGCAAAAAATTTTTGAGCTTTATATAATCACTCCAAATGAAAATTGATTTATTTTTTATGTACTCGAAATCCAGTAAAGTATTTATTTATTAAGTTTTTTTCATAGACTAGTTTATTTTTAATTGTAATATAATTTTATTAAGACAGATTTATGTATTTATTTACAGATATGATGCGGTACATATGTACAAAATAATCCAAGAAATCATAAGAATTGATACTTCCAGCACAACTAAGTTTTCAATATTCAAAAAAAAACTTTCAAAACTCCAATATGACAGGCTTAGGTGTATTTGAAAAAAAAAACATGAGATTGAGGTTGGGTAAGTAAAAGTTTACAAATAGATTATATAGACTAAAGAGAAGTTCAGAGAAGATAAATTTAAAATCCGCCTTAGCGTAATCATAAACTACAAGCCATTGAGCGCTAATCAAAAGCCTAATTAATTGCGCACTAGATGAAGCCGAATTTAGTTAATTAATCTTTAGTGACTCCGTGCAAAACGAATTGATGGCTGGAAGAATGAGAACATCAGGGATATAACCAACACAACTTCTAAACGACGAAGAAAGAATAAATATTTGAAGGATATGAAAGTTTTAAAAAAATCCAATTCCTAAATATACATAGTTGTATATACAGTTGTTGTATGTTTTGAAGTACAAAGTCATAAAAAATCAATGCGAGAAGAAGAATAAGAAGAACCAATCCTTACATCACACCAAGCTGATGAGAAAAACATTTTTGATGAGCAGTGACTAAATTGAAGAGGCCTCCTCATAGGAGATTATCTCAAAACGTCCAAATACGCCAAAGCATTACTAACTCATTAAGCGTCCACGTTGCGGTGTTAAGAACGGATTTGATCTAAAAATTGATTAGTTAATAACAATATAATTAAATCCTGATGGTCTAGAACCGATGTCAAAGTTAGACAACATACGAAGGGTGCTGAAACGTTCACTGCACCAAAGGTACGCACGGATAAATGATAAATACATTCAAATGAAAACGCACGTCGGCGAAATTGATTTGAAATATCGAACAACAAATATTCAATTTATGGAAAATAGAATAATTAGCTTCAATTGAGGAGGAATCGGAGTGAAATGTATTGTGTTCATGAATCCACTCGGATCGACACGGTATCATCTGGCAAACAAAAAACACCATGCTGACACAACTGACGGAGATTGTAACTGAGTATGACAACAAAGTTGATGATGATGATGATGATGATGATGATGATGATGATGATGATGATGGTGATGATGATGATGATGATGATGATGATGGTTATGATGATGGCGATGATGTGGATGATGATGAGACGGTTGTTATAAATAGAATAATAAAAAGAATAATTAAGAAATGAAAATAACAATGATGAGGAGGATGATAGAGATGGTTATGATAACAATATAAACGACATTGTCATAAAGAGGCGAGATAGACACGTGGTAAGAAGCATAAGAAAGCCCTGAATTCGTAAGACATAGGCTGGTTTGTGTTGTGTGTGTGTGTGTGTGTGTGTGTGTGTGTGTGTGTGTGTGTGTGTGTGTGTGTGTGTGTGTGTGTGTGTGTGTGTGTGTGTGTGTGTGTGTGTGTGGGTGTACGTGATTAGAAAAATAGGCAAAGAAACCACAGTAGAGCGAGTGGGATACTGGCGATTGGTGGCCTTGCATTAAATAAACCTCTTTATTTCGAATGAAAGCTTTCTGTGGCGCTGCATGGGTCAAGACACCAGAGACGCCTGCACACAGACTACTTCAACTGGTATGTACACTATGCCTTTCATTACCCTCCTCTTTTTGCTTCTTTCTATCCATCTTTATTCATCCTTTTCCTTCTCCTGGTCGCCTCCTCTTTTCCATCCTCCTCACCGCCTTCCTCCCCTCATCAGTTTCCTCCCTGGTTGTTACTCAAGAGCAACTGAAGTTGAACCACGCGCATCTACATAGAGCTGCCATTAGTCGCTCAACTTGTTGATCTTCATGTCATCGAAATATACAAAGTCACTGGCGTTGTTGCTAGACAACGCATTGTTGTTGTTATTAATATTGTTGTTGACATTATTAGCGGATAGAGATGTGGTGTCGTTAACGTTGTTGTTGTTGTTTCCGATGTTGTTGCTGCTGCCGAGGTTGTTGTTGGTGCCGATGTTATTGTGGGAGGGGAGGAAGGAAGTGGAGAGGTTGATATGGGGGGGGATGAGCTTGCTGACCAGAGAGGCTCTGCTGCGCAACTCTGTGGTGCGAAAAGACAACACATTCAAAATACAAAACAAACAAACGTCTTTTCAAACCATCTAAAAACAAAAAACAAAAATTAAAGAAAAAAAAACAACCATTTATTGAACCACCTCAAATAAACAATAAACAAAAATGAAGGAAAAAAGAAAGAGAA
>OX387248.1:3193260-3228260 GCA_947562095.1 Branchellion lobata
ACAATAATAGTAATAATAGATTTTGAGTGGCCTTAAAACTTTATGGGGTTAATGCCACTATAAAAATTTCCAATTTCCTATTTTTTATTTGTGTTTTAATAACAAAAAAACCATAATTAAACAAAATCATACTAATCATAATAAGGATAATCATCATCACCCTCATCATCATCATCATCATCATCATCATCATCATCATCATCATCATCATCATCATCATCATCATCATCATCATCATCATCATGATCAGCTTTCAAATAGCAAAAAAATCCTTTTTGCGTTGAATCATGGCCAAAGGATTCAAAGTAGCAAGGATAGTGATGCAAGGATGGGAGATTGTTTGATTTTATGAAACGCAAACGAACCTATGATTAATTTAAGAGTTGAAAAATAACTGAGTCTCGGTCCCTCATCTGAATCAAACACTGTGTAGTTTTATTGGCATCAGCAGTGGTAGTGCTGACTATTGAAGAAGTGCGGAGTGATGCGGTGTTGTTACTTCGACAATGTGATCAACATAAGAACAACGACAGCAAAAAAGACAAAAACTACAACAACAATAGCAAAAACTACAACAGCAACAAAAACAGCGAGCAACAACAACGATAACAACGACAATATCAACAGCAAAAACGACAAGAAACGTGACTTCTGCAGGAAAAAGGACTAAAGCGACATGGGGTGGATGGTTGTGCAGGCTTGGCTTTTGAAAGATTTTAGAAATGATTCTAACTTTGTTTAGTGTATGGTCAATCAGTCTTTTTCTGAAGGAATTGTCCCAAAGTCTTGGAAATCTGCTCAGATTACACCACTGTTGGAGAAGCCTAGTCTTGATCACAACGTTGCTTTATCCTACAGACCCATCTCTAATCTGCCTGTCTTGTCCAAGCTCTCAGAAAGGCTTGTTCCCAAAAATTGATGAGACATTTAATTAATTCAGATTTTCTTCCCATCCACCAATTAGCTTACTGTCATCATCATTCCACTGAAATGGCTGTCACAAAAGTGTATTCAGACATTCTTGGTGCAGCCGATGATGGTAAACTCTCCCATCTCATACTGTTAGACTTGTCAGCTGCCTTTGACTTAGTTGATCACAGTATTTTGTTGAGACGGCTAGAAAGCACATATGGTTTTGATGGTCTCACACTGGTTCAAGAACCACTTGAGTGACAAATCTTTCAATGTACGCTGCAGTGAGAAAATCGGATTTTGTTGACTCTTCAGTGGGTGTCCCACAAGGATCTGTTCTTGGACCATTGTTGTTTTCTTTATACACTGGAGACCTTGAAGGAATAGTTATGAAATACAAGCTGGGATTTCATCAATATTCTGATGACACTCAAATATAAGGCCGCTGCAATAATGAAGGCACAGAAGAATTGCAGATGAGAGTGTCTGAGTGTGTAGATGGAAAACCAGCTTGGATGGGAGCCAATCGTCTCAAGCTCAACAGTGAGAAGACTGAGGTGATCCGGTTCTTTCTCATCGGAATCTGAAAAATATTCCGAGCTACTCCGTCCGTGTATTAGAAAGCAACATCCTTCCATCAAAATCTTTAAGAAACTTGGGAATCTGTATGGATAGAGACCTCACGATTTCAACGCAGATATCAAAAACAACACAGATGTGTTTTACCTCTGCGTCAAATAAGATCCATTAAGGAATGCTCGACAATGGACTCCTTGAAAACACTTGCATCGGCCTTAGTTTTAAGTCGTATTGACTATGGCAACCTGGCTTCAGTCAGCTTACTTAAGGTAGCAACGCAGAGTATTAAATCCATAATCAATACAACAGCCAGGCTCATTACAGGAGTAAGAAAATATGATCACATTACCCCTGTACTCAAGGAGCTTCACTGTCTGAAAATTGATGAAAGAATTGAATATAAAATTGCTCTGCAGATGTATAAGTGCTTGTCCAACGAGGGTACTGCGTATCTGACATGTGACCTAGTTCCAGTTGCTATTCTGCCGGAAAAACAAAGACTAAGATCAGCTAAATCAAAGTATGATGGTCCCAACAAGCACAAGCTCAAATCATTAGGATTAAGAAGGTTCAGCGTCAGCGATCTCAAGTTGTGGAACAACCTGTTTGAAATCTTCAAGTTCAACAAAATCATTTTGTCGATCTCTGAAGATCTACCTATTCAATGAATCTTTTCCCTCATAATTATAGCATTATAGTGTACTCATTTTTTACGAAGAATTTAATTTTATTTATTTATTTATATATTTAATTTTTTACTATAATTATAATAATAAGACGTTTTGAGTGGCCTCGAAACTTTACGGGTTTACGCCTTATAATAATATTCGTATTTGTATTGTATTAAGTGCAAACAATTGCCGCTAAAAAGTCGTTAGTTTTGTTGTTGTTTGTATCGTTGGTTTGTTGTTATTCTTTTTGTTGATATTTCTGCTATTCTTAATTTTTTTTTCGTTTTTATTGGTATTTTTAATATTTTTGTTTGTTTTTGTTATTTTAGCTTTAGGTCGACATCTTATTTGTCACCAAGGTGCTTATGAAGCATATTTTTTGCGTTAAAAACAAATATAAGAAAAAACGTTCGAAAAAACTATATATTTTTATGGGGTCGAATGATAGCGTCACACTAAATTGAGGGTGCCTCAAATTAATGTAATGTTTAATTTGTTACAAAAGTTAAATTGAGCCACGAGCATTACTATAAAAACCACCAACATTACCAAATCCTCATCACCACAAAGGCCCCACCATCACCCTGGCACATACCTTGAATCTACGATCTTGCAGGACCTTCTTGATGGCAACCAATTCACCCAGTTCCACCAACTTTGCCTGGTACACCACTCCAAAGGAACCATTGCCTGGTGGTGTAGTGATACAATGGTGGTGTAAAGGTGTGGTGGTATGGTGGGACAGTGCATTGATGGTAGTGTTGTTGCAGTGGTGGTATTGTGGTTGCAGTGGTGGTAGTGTGGTGTGGAGTATTGAGATGCAATAGTCTGAACAGTACATGCTTCAATACATGCCTCGATACATGCCTCACACAACACAACAAGCAACAGTTCATGCAAAAGTGCATGCAACAATAATATTTACCAGCATATTTAACAATATATTCAACATGTATGCAACTTTACATGCAATGGTGCATACAATGTTACATGCAACAATGCATGTACCAATAAAAAAAACAGTATAAGTAACATTGCATAGAGAAATGCATACAAGAGTGCATAAAACGGTGCATACAATAAAAATTATACGTACAACAGTGCATGAAACATTAGATGCCACAGACCAATGGGTTTGGTTCCCACAAAGGTGATTTCCTGTTGCTTGTCTTGTGAGGCCAGGCCATGAGTAGCCATCACCGTCATCTGCTTGCCCCCCTGCTCCTTGCCTGCATGGTGTGGTCGATAGATGTAAAGTGGTGTATTGGTGGTGCAGTTTGATGTGGCATAGTGTAGGTTGATGGTGTAATTTGATGAGCTGGTGAATCAGGTAAAGTGTGATAAATTTTTGGTGGTGTGATGAGTTCTTGGTGTGGTGTAATGTTCTATAGATGAGTGAAGTGAGTGAATAAAAAACTTGATTGTTTATGAGAGTTTTGATGGGGCAAAAAAACTCAAAACATTTAACTTATTGATGAAAAGAAAGAAGAGTAAACGTGAAATGAATATAAACACAAACATAAAATATATCCTAATATAACACTAAATAGAGAAAAATCATAATTCCCATCATCATCATTGTGTAAGCAGCATGGGAGATGCTGGGAGCATGGAAAGTGTAACAAAGCACCTTGCTTACACTAATGGATGCCACGACAGGCAACAGAAGCAGCATGAAACAACCCTACACTTCAACCAATGTATCAAATTATCTCTAGCTTATTGAAAATTTCATAGTCACTCTATAATGGGTCTTTTGATAAAATTGTATTAAGGAAAAAAAATATGTATATAAATATACATGTGTGTGTGTATCAGCTAACTCACTACTCCCTATCTAACACCAATAATTTTAGTTCCATTTTTGAAGTAAATGATAAATAACAAAAGAACTTTCTATTCTAATTTTGCACTTACTTGAGCAACTCTGTTCATTAGTTTTTTTATTCAAAATATGAATGATGCTTGATGAAATTGAACAGGTTGAGTGAATTCATTATAAATTGTAGTTTGAAGCTCAGCAACCAATGCCACTTTAATTACACCTGTCATATTTCATAACATTAGACCACAATGCCTCTTACAAATCTCAACACAAACTTTTGTTTATGACTTAGAATTGAGTTCTCATACAAACCAACTTTTTTGTTTGCTTCCAATTGCAGTCAAAAAATTTGGTTTAACCTCAATCCAATCAATACTTTAATATGGTGTTTTTTACCCAATGGGTGATTAAGCTTGGCTTTTAACATCAAATTTTTAGCTAATGTCCAAACCCCTTGGCACCAAAAGAACATTATCTGTTTATTAATCAAAGTACTATTTTTTTAAACCTTTGTCTTATTTCTCTACACTGATCAGCAAAGTCAAAATTCAAATGTCAATCTTCAAACTGTATAACATAATACTGAGTGACAAATTGAAAAATCATTTCAACAAGAGTTAAGGCAGTAGTGAAAAGTATAGAAATTATCATAAAAAATGTTTACATACAATATATATTTGAAATATTAAAAAGATGATTTTTGTAAAGTAATTGAAGTTAACTTTTCAAAAAGGTAGAAACTGTGGCTATATACAAAACAATAAATATAAAAACTTGAACATACTTTGTACACAGCCGTTTAAACTTTTTATTCAAAAAAACATTTCATTATTTATTATGAAAAGGAACAAATACCCATATTGGAAATGCTTCCAAAGTACTGTTGTGAGAAGTTTTGGTGTGAAGAAACAGATGACTTTGAACCATCAGCAAAAGAAGTTGGTCGTTGTCGGGCAGTCATACTTAAGAAAAAAAATGTTCAGTGAATTTTTTTGTAAATTTGAAATTCTAACTATTAATAACACTTCTATGAACTCTTTACAACTTGTTGATCCAATTTATTAGTATTTTGTAGTCATTATTTAAAAAGTAGGTTCAGCCAATCAAACAAAATTTGAGTGAACCCACAGAATCATATAAAAATTATCTTAATTAACTGATTGAATGACAATTCTAGCAAACCTTCAAATGTTCTAATGTTTCAAGGGTTGATGGTTTTAATCTATTCAAATCTGGTTCGAAGCTATTATTCTTACGTTTATTAAATTATAACAGTTTGACGACTTAACACAATGACTAACAACTTTCAACCAAACTATATATTTTTGAATGAATCTTCGTCATTTAAATACCTATTTACGGAGACAATTAATAAAGGTTAAAAACCGAAGCGGTATCGAGCAATTAAGTCACTGAAATGCTTCAAAAAGTTTTTCTCAACTCATGTAAACAATCTTTTTTAACCTAAAGTGAACAATGAAAAGTATTTAGACTGACCACAAAAGTTTTACAACAAGAAAGTAGTTTTAAAAACAAATGGCCGACCCAAGATATATAAACTGACGTAACGATAAAAATTTTTTCAAGTGATGAAAGAATCAAAAAAATGAGCCGTGTAATTTTTTTATCGAATAATTCAAAAGATTCTTACATAATAACTGATTTGGAAAAATTTAAATTATTACAACGACTTTTAGTTTTGTTCATTTTCACATACTTATGAGGGAATGTTTTAAAATCCATTTTCATTACGTAATTTTAGACCTAAATGATGAAGGCTATGACTTGAGACTGCAATAAAACAATAGTTAGATATGTCAAAGTTTAAAAAAATGTCTAAGCTTAGCGAAAAAAATAAAATACTGATTGAGACATGGAAAAGGTAATCTAAGAATATTTTTTTTTAATTCTAAAGTTCAACATTTAATTATTGTATTTTGTTTCAAATTTCAAGAATGCAAATGAAGATGAGGGTCAGATGTCGCCTGTATGACACTCAAGAGTGGCAAGATACAATCCAATCAAGCTTCAACATGATGTATGCTTTAGTTAAATACATTATATATCGTTTTTTCCAACAACAAAATTTTTTTATCTTCATGAGCCACCCCATTCAAGAGTTTTCATGTCTCATAATTATAATTACAGATTGAAAAGAAGACAATACTTAGAAGATGAAAAAGAAACTTGTCAATTTTTCGATAATCAACCTTCTAAAATTGGAAATAAAAATACTAGTAAAATCAATAAAATATCATCTGAATTTAAATGGTCAGCAAAACATAGGCATCCACTAAACCTTGAAGAAATTGAACTTCTAAAATGTTAGAGCATCCAATACTTTACTTAGAGATAGATAACATTGAAATTTTCTTATACAATTCTAAATGTTAATTTTTCATTAGAATTTCAAAAAAATTATTTAATTTATATTAATCCATCATCCTTCATGCTCATCATCCAAAGGTAGTTTGTCAAAAAAGGAAGAGTTTCTTTATCTGATTGGTGTGGACATATCTTATGTAGGTAAGATTTTTGTGTCATGAATTCAGTCGAGAAATCATTTTTCATTGATTTTTACAATGTTTAACATTATTTTAATTGCTAATTTAAAATATATCTTTCAAAGTTTCTGACCCTACCAAGGCTTGTGTGGCAATGGTTGTTTTAGAGTTTCCAGAACTTAAAGTTTTTTTCAATTGCTACATTTTACAACTGTTCAATTCTACACACACCTATTCTTTTCATACTCTATATTAACCTACTCATCTACTTACATAGACATCGATCTAATTCGTTTTTCATGCATTGCATCAGTTTTGCTTGTCATGATTCATTGCACATATATTCATTTTTTCACTTTTTTACCCCTTTCAGTTATTTCACAAAGAGGTGCAGCTAATCACTATGACTCAGCCCTACATACCAGGATACCTGGCATTCAGAGAGTGTCCCTTCTACGTGCAGATCATACAAAAGTGCTTGCTGTTTCGTTCATCTTGATATAGAGATCAACTGAATAGGGCTTTGTATTATTCAAAAGTTATAATATTCTTGTCTATAATTGGAATAATATTATAATAATGAATTATTCAAAATTTATAATATTCCTGTCTATAATCGGAATAATATTTAAACAAGTATTCTTCCGTCTGCGCAAAATGATGGAGTAACTCCAATAGAGCCACAAAGTCTGGGCAGTGAAGTTTGGAAGGTCAGCTGTTGCCATGCAGCAAACCTTCGTTCTCATCCTTCTCCTTCTCTTCCTCTTCTTCCTCCTCTTCTTCCTCCTCTTCTTCCTCCTCCTCCTCCTTCTCTTCCTCCTCCTCCTTCTCCTTCTCTTCCTCTTCTTTCTCCTCTTCCTCCTCCTCCTCCTTCTCCTCCTCCTCCTCCTCCTCCTCCTCCTCCTCCTCCTCCTCCTCCTTTTCTTCCTCTTCTTCCTCTTCTTTCTTCTCATCCTTCTCCTTCTCTTCCTCTCCCTTCTCCTCCTCCTCTTCCTCCTCCTCCTCCTCCTCCTCCTCTTTTTCCTTGTCTTCCTTTTCCTCCTTTTCTTTCTCCTCCTCTTTCTCTTCCTCCTCCTCCTTCTTCTTCTCTTCCTCTTCCTCCTCCTCCTCCTTCTCCTTCTCTTCCTTCTCCTTTTCTTCCTCCTTCTCTTCCTCCTTCTTCTCCTCCTCTTCCTCCTCCTTCTCCTTTTTTTTCACTTTTTTCTATTTTCTTCTTTCTTTTCTTTTTCCTCTTTTTCTTCCTCCTCCTTCTCCTCTCCGTTTCCCCCTCCTTCTTTTTTTTACTTTTTTTTCTCCTTTTTCTTTTCCTTCTCCTTCTTCTCTTTTTCTTACTCCTCCTTTTCTTCCTCCTCATCCTCTTTCTCTTTTTTCTCTTTCTCCTCTTTCTTCTTCTCTTTTTCCTTCTCCTTCTTTTTCTTCTTTTTCTTCTTTTCCTCTTTCTCATCCTCCTCCTTTTTCTCCTCATCTACCTCCTCCCTCTCCTCTTTTTTTTTCCTTCTCCTCCTCTCCCTCTTCCTCCTCCTCCTCCTCTTCCTCTTCCTTTTCCCCTTCTTCCTCCTTCTCCGCCTCCTTCTTTTCTTCTTTCTTTTTTTTTTCTCCTTTTTCTTATTTTATTTTTCTCCTTTTCTTCCTTCTTCTCATCTTTCTACCTTTTCACTCTTCCTTCTTCTTTCTCAGTCCTCCTCCTCCTGCTCCTTTTTCTTCTTACTCCTTTTCCTCTTTTCCTCATTCCTAACTCCTTACTCTTCCTTCTCCTCTTTTTCCTTTTCATCCTTATCATTTTTATTTCAGGCGCAGCCACCTTGTTAACAGCAGATCACTCATCATGGAAATTTTTTACACATTTTGAGGTCAACAGTGTTGAATTCTATCACTTACGTCGTGTCAGCAGAATCAGTGAAGTCACAAAGATGCTCACCTCTTTTCAACATTTTGTTTCCTTTTTGAAGCTTTGAGCGTGTATGTTGTGGTTGAGGGGCTTTCTGTCTCACTTCAGTCCTCTTCCAATCGGCTTCCTATCATGGGCACTTATAAGCCTCCTTCTTCTAAAAGCAGCTGTGGCAGAAATGTAAAAACGCCTTGCAGATGGCTCTAAGGCTGATATAGTCATTTAGTCTTTTTCCCACGGAGGCTCTGTTCCTTCGACTTTCAAAAGAAACATGGAATTTGTTATGTTCATTGTAACCCTTTAAATTGTCTCTTATTTAAATTTATAATAAATACAATAAATGAGTATATATATATATATATATATATATATATATATATATATATATATATATATATATATATATATATATATATATATATATATATATATATATATATATATATATATTATAACGAAAGATTTTTACGTTGTTATCTCGAATAATTTTTGAACAGTTTTTTGAAGCAACACGCCGACATCACAAAGGTGGTCGTGTTTTTGGACGGAAACGGACTCCTTCACCATAAAAGTTACACAATATCCGCACTTTATTTCAAAAAATTTATACTTTTGAAAATATTTAAGTTAATTTTATATTTAATTGAAATTTATTACAAATTAAATTTATTTAAATCAATATTATTTTCTATTATCCAATTTATACGTTTATATTTTATTATTTGAAACGTAAGTAATAGTAGTAAAGTTTTATTTTGTTCACTATGAAGGGTTCGGCCTAGCCTGCCAAGTGGGAGTGAAATTGAATTTGCCGTCATTTGGTGTTGCTAAAAACCTGTGCAACTTCCATGCCGTTGATGACGATGGCCTTGTTGGTGATGATGATGACCTTGGTGGTGGTGGTGGTGGTAGTGGTGGTGGTGGTGGTGGTGGTGGTGGTGGTGGTGGTGGTGGTGGTGGTGGTGGTGGTGGTGGTGATGGTGGTGGTGGTGGTGGTGGTGGTGATGGTGGTGATGATGATCTTGGTGGTGGTGGTGATGATGATCTTGGTGGTGGTGGTAATGATGATCTTGGTGGTGATGATGATGATGATCTTGGTGGTGGTGGTGATGATGATGATCATGGTGGTGGTGAGGATGATGATATCAAGGGTTATGATAAAGATACTCTAGATGAAATCAAGTTCGCCGATGGTGGTGATAAAGGTGAGGATGATGGTGGTGGTGATGGTGGTGGTGATGGTGGTGGTGATGGTGGTGATGATGATGGTGGTGATGGTGGTGCTGGTGGTGATGATAGTGGTGATAATGATGGTGGTGATGACAGTAGTGGTGGTGATGGTAGTAACGATAGTGGTGACGATGGTGGTGATGATGATGGTGGTAATGATGGTGATGATGACGGTGGTGATGATTGTGGTGATGGTGGTGATGGTGGTGATTGTGGTGGTGATGGTGGTGACGATGATAGTGATGAAGAGTGGCAAAATGGTGTTGCTGAAGATAAGAAAGGTGGTGCGAACTCCGAATGTGAGGCTGGAAAGGGCGCTGGCGACCTCAAGAGCGGTCTCTTGTGTGCAATGAAAGGATGTGGTGACGTGTGTGGCGGTGTTGACCGTTCATTCCAGAAAAAGGTTTTGAAAAATGTTTTAGTGTTATGTTATTTTTTTTCATTACTATTAATTATAATAATACCATTATCTTTTAATCATCGTTCTTAATTGTGTGTTCATTTAATCAAGTTTAATTGTGTATTGTTTATCGTTAAAAACTGAGTGGTAACAGAGTTACAATCGAAACCTGCAAGTTGCTGTGCAAATGGGACTGCCACCTCCTCAGTGAACGAAAGGGTCCCGTCCTTGGCGCTGTGAGTTGTCCGTGACGTCCTCCATTTTTCCTCTCTCAAAAGTCAAAAAGTTACACTGGAAGAGCCTTCAAAGAATGCTAAAAAGCTCTGCAAATACTTTGATTAGATGAAATAATGTTATATTGAATTAGATTAGATTGGCTTGTATTGGGTCAGCTAAGATTAGCTTGGATTGATGCTTTGCAGGCCATAATCACCACTGAGAACTCTTCAAAGCCAGTCTACGTGTCTCAAGGTGAAGTCGTTGTAGTGCTTGTAACTCATTCAAAGCTGTATGAACATATATATATATATATATATATATATATATATATATATATATATATATATATATATATATATATATATATATATATATATATATATTATTTATTTTTTTTTTTTGTTTATCTATATATAAATATATATATGTTTGTGTGTGTGTGTGTGCATTACATGTACATTAAACTTTGCCAGCACTTGTACACGCCAAGCAGGTCACATGATCTCGTTGCAGACGGCACTGACATTGGTGAAGCTCACGTCGCTTTTCAGGGTGCCTGAACCCATCAGAATGGTCAGCTCAATCATCCATTTGTTAATCATGCAAGCAAATATGCATTTGACAACGTTTACCCTCAAACTGCCATTGGCTCATGCACATGCAGGCAGACGCCGTATCAAGACAGTATCTGAGAGAGAACAAGTTGGCTTGATTTTGTCTCTGTTGCTCCGTCAAGAGACCGTCTGAAAACTATTTTGTGATAAGAAGCCTGTGATTTTTTTATTTTTGTATGATGTTTTTTTTGAGAATATCAGATTCGCCAATCGTTTCAATACAAGTTTCAAGCTTTGCTGAAATATTTTCATCTTTATTTTCGTCATAATCAGAATCATGTCTAATAAATCATAGATTTGAAATCTCTAATTTTATGCTAGATCATAATAATAAGTTTATCATAGGTGGTGACTTCAGCTCATTGTCACATAACAGTCTTATACAAACTGGTCTTCAATCAATTCACTTTGGACCAACTCATAAAAGAAATAATCTTGATAGGCTATATAAAATCAATATAGATCCCAAGTTATTCAATCCTAATACTTATGTTTCCCATATCAAGACCCACCATCTGGTTGATATTGCCTTGCCTCTCAACATAGCTCTATCTCATAACAATATTACACGTTCAATTCATACCTACCCCGTCGAAATCCCAACCAACATAAGGCATGTCTCAATTACTGAAAGTAGTCTTTGGTGAAGCAAATCCAGACAAACGCTGGAAATGGCACAGAACTGGTGAACAATCAAAATTTAAAAAAAATTAAAACCGACAATAACTGAATGTTGTAAGAACTGTCAATTTTCTGTTGCAAGAAATCAGAAACTGACTATATAATCAAATTTATGAATCTCAAAAGTTCAGAATTGAGTCATAGTTTATATTGAATGAATATTGAAAAAAATTTCATCAAATCAACCAGAACTACAATGTTTAAAGGTTCTAAGAAATTCAAAAGCAGAGTTTTCTATTAAATCAAATTAATGAGTTGAAATTTGAAAATTACTTATCATCAAGCTCTTTCAATCTAACATACGATAATATCACTAAATCAGTTGATTCTTTTTATACCACAGTTGATAATATTTTTAACAAGTTATTTGTATCTTGAAAAAATAACCATAAAACCCTCTGATCCTCCATTTATTAACCCATTTGTTATATCACTTTTCCATCAAAAAAATCATCTCAGAATAAGGGAAAGATACACCAAGCAACATCAATCACTAATCAAATCAGAAATATTATTATAACTCCTAACAAACTATCATTAGCTATTAGTAAAAAAGGCAGCAAAGCAATGTGGAACACAGTGAAAAAACTACGTGGGAAGATTCTTCCTGCAAACGTTAACTCCAACATTGATGCCGATATATTCATTAGCTATTTTGCTTCTATATCTAACTTATCCAACTATATTGAACCCACACATAAGCTATCAGCACCACACAATATTAATTATATCACATCTTCCACTGTATATTATATTCTTACTAAAAGTTGCCCCAAAGGAAAAGGATTTGATGGTCTCCCAGACTGGTTTCTCAAACTTATTTGTCCTGCAATCTGTGAGCCCCTGTCGACCATTTACAACAGCTGCACCAAATAAGCATTTTTTCCAGCTCAGTGGAAAAATATTATTATTCACCCTATTAAAAAAATAAATAATCCAACCTAACCCAATCAATATCGCCCCATTTCCATTACTCCTATTATTTCTCGAATACTAGAAAAATACATAGTTAAAAACCATATCTACCCTTGTTTAACTAACCCTCTCATCAAGCCTAGTTTTGATGACCAATTTGCCTTCAGACCAACTGGCTCACCCACTTCAGCCATAAATTATCTCACTTCTGTCATAGCCTCTCTTTTAACTTCTAACAAATTTGTACGTCTTATTGCTTTAGATTTCTCTAAGGCATTCGACACTCAATCATTCTACTCTCATCACTAACATGGCCTCATTACAACTTGATGATAGTATTCTAATCTAATCTAATCAAATCAAATCATTCATATAGCGCTGATTACACACTGTTCAAGAACGCTCTGCTATAAAAAACAAAGTGTTAAGGGCTTTACAAAATGAAAGTAGAGAAATAATAGTAGGGGCCCACAGTAGGAAAGTGCAGATTTAGTATAAGTGCTATGAAAGGTATCCTAAAAAATGAGATTAAGTAGATCTAAGTCCCTAACGAAGAGGCAACTCAACAAGGTCAGCTAAGTAGTTAGGTGAGTGATTATTTTTTATTTTAAACATGATAGTGCAAATTTTGAAAAATGATCTTTTTCTAATAAGCAACCAGTGTGAAGAGATAAGAGTATGAGTAAAACGAGAGAATTTATGAATGCCAGAAACTAAGCGGCAGCGCTATTAAAAGCTTTGGTGAGAGGGTGTAGCGTGGTCTCTGGGAGTTCATAGTATAAAGAGTTACAATAGTCAAAGCGAGACAAAATATGCAAAGAAACCAGTAGTTTGAAGGTTGGATCGTAACTTTCAGTTTCTTGATACGGCGGAGATGAAAAAAAGATGATTTAGCTACAGATTTTATTTGTGGTGAGAAAAAGTGAAGAGTCAAAGGTGAAATCTAAATTATGAATAGTGGAAGAAGGAGTGAGTGAAAGGTTAGTTAAAATATTAATTGAAAGAAGAGATTCAATAAAAGAGACTTGCTAAAAAATATAAGATCAAATTTTGATATTTACTTTGAGAAACATAGAATTATTCCAAGAGATTGTTTTACCAATACAAGAAAAACTTTTAGAGAGAGTAGAAGATAATTCATATCTAGAAAATGAAGTAAAGACGTGAAAGTCATCAGCATAAAGTTGGCACTGAAGAGAAAATGAACTAATTCTTGGGAGTTCAAGTCTAAAGAATATAAAGAAGAGGACCAAGAACAGAACCCTGAGGAACACCAAATGAAAAAGAAAAGAATAGAATGAGAGTTGTTTATAAAAACTAAAGAATTCCTGTTTGAGTAGTAAGAGTTAATCCATTTTTTAGAAAAGCCAAAAAATCAAAAATAAGTTTCGAGTTGCTGAATTAGTAAAGAGTGGTCGACAGTGTCAAAAGCAGAAGAAAAATCCAAGCAAAGAAGAAAAGAGATATTACCCTTGTCATAAAAAAGTAAAGAATCATTATATATTTTCAAAAGTGAGATCTCAGTACTGTGGAAAAATGAAATCCAGACTGAGTAGAAAGAAACAAAGTGTGAGCCTCGAAAAGAGGGAAAAGCTGAAACAGACAACCTTTTCCAGAATTCTAAAAATAAAAAGAAGATTAGATATAGGTCTATAATTTGTTGGTAAGGAAGGATAAAGAGAGAATTTTTTAATTATTGGTGTAATAATAGATTTTTTAAGGTAGAAGGAAAGATTTATGTAGTTGAAGAGAGATTAATTAGCTCAAAAATGAGTGGATAGAAAAAGGATAAAACTTTTTTTTTTAATCTGAGTTGGTATAAAGTCAAGAGAACATGTGGAAGAAGACGTTGAATTGATTATATTAGATAATTCAAAGAGGGTTATTGGGAAAAATTATTATGAGAAGCATCACAGTTTTGTGAAAATAGGAGAAGCTAAATTATTCATTTCTAGAAGAAATAATTTTTTTAGACATGGTGTCTTGGAAGAGCTGTAGAGAAAAAGGAGGAAGTTGAGGGTTTTTATACAATAATCTAGAAAGAGAGCCCCATTTAGACTTGGAGGATGAAGCAGATTTTATGGAGTCAATGAGGAAAAAAAATGTCAATAAGAAGAATTCATAGAGCAGAAAAGACTTCTATAGGATGATCTCTTTCTGCCTTTTGTCCCATGAGGCCGCAGAACGATCTTTCCGGTAAAGTCGTTCAAGCTTCCGAACAGCCCTTTTGGCAGAAGAGCATTGTCCATCAAACTAAGGAGCCTTAAAAGAAAGGCGAAAAAAGAAAGTTTTTGTAAAGAGAACCGCATCAAAACCTTTAAGAAGATAATCATTGAAGGCTGTTAGAGAACATATACGAAAACAGAATGTTATCAGTCATAAAAGTCGGCATTGAACCTACGAAATGAACAAATCGCGAGAAAAAAAGTTGAAAAAATAAAAAAACACGATGGAACATTAATTCAAAACAACAAATCAATTAATGAATTTAAAAAAAAATTGATTAAAATAGTTAAATTTGACAAATGAAAACTAAACGGCAATAAATGGCATCACGCCGGCAAAGTAGAATAGAATTGTCTTTGTAGAAGATAACGAATCGGAATTTTTTGAAATCATCATAAGAATATTTTATCATATTGATGTGAATTTAATGAATTTGTTTAGAAATTTGACGAGAATACGAATCGAAATGAACAAATCGTGAAAGAAAATATTAAAGAAATATTAAACACAATGAAATATTAATAAAAAACTATAAATTAATTAAAATTTTTTTTAAAGTGATTGAAATAGGCAAATTTGATAAATGAAAACTCAGCGGCAATAACTAGCATCCCTTTGAATTCTTTTGTCTTTTCCGGCCTCGTGAAAGCGTTTATGGTCGTTACTTTAATTTTCTTTATTTAAGCTATATTTATTAAATATTTGAAATTCGAAGTTTCAAATATAAGTTATTAATAAATTAATTTATCTAAGAGTTATAGTTTTTGCTGATTACAAGGATTTCAAAGAGATTGCCAAATCCGCCATTTTCTCGTTTGAAATATAAACATTGGAGTGAAATTGTCGACCAATGCCTACATAAATACTTTTTGCTAAATTACTCAACAAGAAAGTAAACAAGTATTGAAAAGCATTCAAAAAATTTGTAGTATTCTGACGGACTTGTGAATAAGAGAAATCGCTGAGGAAGAAAAAGACATTGCTGTAAAATCGTCAACCAATCGGCTACAAGAATACCGTTTGCCAACTTAAAAAACAAGAAAGTGAGCAAGTGTTGGAAGCATTGCGAGGAATAGGGGTATCAAGACAGATTTTCTTGTGAATAGGAGAAATGACTGAGAATGAAAAAAAAGAAAAGATGTATTAACTTGAAATAACTGCAATAGTTATGTTATGTGGTTTTAAGATATGTTTCAATTGTCAAATTTTAAGACTCATTTATTTGATTTAATAGACAATTTTGCTTTTGAATAAATTTGATTCTGTAGTCAGTTTTTGCTTTCTTGCAACAGACAATTGGCAGTTTTTGTGACATTCAGTTATTGTTGATTTTAATTTTTTTGTTCTTTCATTTGATTAGAATAGATGAGTTCTCATGACATTCAGTTATTGTTGATTTTTTTTATAATTTTGCTTTTTCACCATGTTTTATGCCATTTTCAGCGTTTGTCTGAATTTGTTTCAATAAAGTATATGAAGTAGTAAAGACAAAAATTCCTTCCTCGTCTTTTCAATACTCAATAAGCTCATAATACTCATTGTTCATCGTTTTTAATTTGAATCTTTTGTCTTACTATATATATTTGTTTAATTTTTTTGCTGTTCGTTGTAATTTCAATGCTGACTTATGGCTGATAACATTCAGTTCTAGTATATTTCAATTTTTTCTTTTCTAGTCCGATTGTTCGTCAGTTTTTGTAACATTTCCAGCGTATGTCTGGACTTGATCTAATAAAGACTATGAAATCTTTTCCCAACCATGAAAAAACAAAAACATTTTTGTTCTTTGTTTCTAGCTTAAGTTTTCTTCTGGCGCTAACTGTAGTTTTTAGGGAAACATCTATCTTCAAATATGGATCTCCTAAAGCTTTTAACTATACGTGAAAATAAGGTATTCTTATGAAAATTCTGATTTTTCTCATTTCAAAAGTATTTATATAATTAATAAAGTTTTAGAAAATTTTCAAAACCGTATTTGATTAATTTATTAATATACTAATTATTATTATAACTTATAATGAAATATAATTTTAATTCTATAATTTGATTTTTCCAAGTATATCCAATTTTCTACGATGTAGTTTCTTCAAATTGAGCATGAAAGTCTTGCTAATCTAATCTAATCAAGACATATGTAACGCGCTACGGCGGCTTCGTCACTTTATAGTCCAGCAGCAAATAGAACAATAATTTTTGGTGTGTTTTTGAACTATGGTTAAAGAGCGCTGTACATATACCATGCTTATATTAGATTAGATGAAAACATGTGAAAGCCGGTCTTTAAGGTCCTACACCACCTTAGTGTAATTCATTTCTAATCTAATAAGTACATCCTTAACGCACCCTTCAGCCTTATTTTCAAAGGCGTTTTTATGAAAACGGTTTTTACTCGCTGTGGGTTACTAGAAGACTGGAAACTCTAGGATGGCATCTGTACTTTAATTGAGCTGCCGCTTTTAGAACTCAAACCTGGACTCACCCAATCACACTACAGCCGAACAGGTCAATCATTATGCAGCAGATGTAGGGGTGTTAAACAAAAACCCCAAGGTTGTGAATAGTCAGTGTAAAATAAGAATGAAATTGACCATAAACAATAGAAAAAAACTGTTGAAACCTTAAACGTTTGCAGTATGAATAAGTCTGAGTTGAATCAAGTAAATACTGAGAGGTATAAAATAGTTTACAATTATCAAATAGAAAAAAATTTCATGTTACAAAAAATTTTACAAAAAAAAAAACAGAAACAAAAGAATAAAGAAAAATTAACCAAAACTGCAGTGTCATGAGAAATTGAAGTGTGGATTAGGAGCAAAATTAAGTAAGAAATTTAGTTAACAAATCTTATAACTTCATAATAGCTCATATTCCATTTAAATAACTACTGTTTCATGTTACAAGAAATCCTACACAGAATGGCAAAAAACAAAATAAAGGAACAAAGTCAAATTTACCACAACTGTAGTCATAAGGTTATAATTAGAAGCAAAATTTACCATAGAATCAAATCAATGTACTTCAAAATTTTTGAATTAATCATAGCTCATAATCACGCAAAAAACTATTGAAAAATGTTTGGTGTTGTTATGAATGTCACAAAAATAGCAAAAATCAAAAACAAAGTCAAACCAACTAAAACTGTTGTAACAAGAAATCCAAGTTGACAGTTAAGAGCGACATTGAATACAGTCAAAATACGAACATTTAAAAAAAATTAGAAAATATTAACTGCTTATAACCACATCCAATGACAACTGAAGAATTTTCTATTCTTGTGAGATAAGCCTGATGTAGGAGCCAAGGAACATTTCTTTTCTTCAACTTTTCTCTCAGCCAGACTTCACAGTCAGAGAAAAGCTCTCGGTAGATGATTTCAGCCCACTGTTGCTTATTTCAAATGAAAATTAGGGAAGGATTTTTCATAACCAACAAAAACTATAGCTCCCAAAGAAACAAAATATGTTACAATCAATTTATATTATTTATAACTTATATTTAAAATTTAAAGTTCCAACTTGTTATTAAAAACAGTTTGAATAGAGTAATTAAAAGTTGCAGCCAAAAATGGCTATAGGGTAACCAAAAGCACTCAAAGAAAACATTTAACTCAAATTGATACAAATTGCAATTCCAGATTCTCAGAAAAAGGTTTTGGGAAACTCTGTTGTCCTCTCTTTTGTTTGTTCCAGTATTGCTTTCCCTTCTTTCAATTTCTTCATCTTTCCATCTTCTCCACCTCAGCTTTTGGATGTCGTGTTAGCAACCACACATTTTTTATATCAAGGAAAAAACATTTCTGATTAATTCTCACTTTTTTCTTTTCATTTTCCACAGATAATTTTCATCTGGTACTTTCCATGAAGTTTTGGGGGTATGTGCTCCTAGTGGGTGCTGTCATGGGGGTACTTGTAACAGTCAATGCCGCTCACTTCAATGGTTGATCTCATCAACAATAAAGCTCATAATCTTTTTTTAAATTTCAAATAAACAACGTTTATCCAAATTATTATACCCCAAAAAACAAACTCAATTTTATATTATATTTCTCAAAATAAAAGCAAATAATCTTTTTTTTGTTTTATTAACGTCTCAGTTGCAGCGAGCATCCATGTCAGACGTCTTGATGCTCTCTTCAACATCTTCACACCTATGCATCTTTGCCTCTTTCTCATGCACACAGTCATCTTCACCATCACCACTTTTTTTGCTCATTCAGTGGTGAATGATTTCCATGCGGGTGTGAGGTTGGCATTGCTTGTGGGTTATGTGGTGTTTGATTTGATTGTATTTGAAAAGGATGATTGGATTGTCAATTATATAGAAATATTTAATGCTGTTATGACACCTATTTAACTTATTAATAGTTAAATTACTTCCAAAATAACACATTTACACCTAAACATACGCACACAACTCCAATATAAACGCATACACAAAACCCCTTCTACACCCCACACAAACAGTTCTACAGTAAGGACACCCACATACAATTGCCTGGTTCTCTCAGTGAGTATGTCGGTGGTCATGGCGGCGTTGGTGCTTTTGAAGACCACCTGGTGCTGCCACTACGTTTACTCTTTCCCTGAAATCAATGTGCCTGAAGCAAATTTTTTTCTTTTTTATATCTATGCACATACACACACACACACACACACACACACACACACACACACACACACACACACACACACACACACACATAAATGCGTACATATATACATACAAGCTTTCAAACACCCACACTCCATTCAGCTCACAAAGGCATATCGCATCAAAGAAGGCCTGAGGAAATGTTTTGGAGAGGTGGTGCGGGGCCTATGGAGGGTGTTTGTCTGTGTGCATGTATTGCTGGCTCTTGTTGCTGGTATGTCTACTTTCTTCACCAAGGCACTTTGTTGCTTGTCGAGTATCCTACTTATTAATATTTCAATTAATTGAGGTAGCTCTGTTTGCTTTCCATCTTCATCATCATCTCCACCATCATGAATGAATGAATATACAACTTGTTATATTCATTCATTCGTTATTATTATTTTTTTTTAAATATTATTATTCATTTTATTGTTATTATTATTATTGTTGTTGTTGTTATTATTATTATCGTTGTTATTATTATCATTTTTATTATTATTATTATTATTATTATTTTCATTATTATTATTATTATTATTATTATTATTATTATTATTATTATTATTATTATTAATGGCCTCGAAACTCTACGGGGTTAATGCCACTATAATAATATTCGTTTTTGTATTGTATTGTATTGTATTATTATCATTATTATTATTATTATTATTATTATTATTATTATTATTATTATTATTATATCATTATTATCATTATTATCATTATTATTCTACCACCACAGTGCCTCTAGTGCACAGTTTTATCAACAACTACTTCGGATTCATGTTCTTCAAGTACTAAAGCATGATTATGATAATAATAATAATAATAATAATAATAATAATAATAATAATAATAATAAACTAAAAATGTCTCTAATTTTAATTCTATTTCAATTTAAAGTTAGAAATATTCATATTAACATGCCGATGATGATAATAATGACCTCACACTCCACCACCGCAGCCAGGGTGTGACTCTCTTTAGTTTCTTCAGCACAGAGCACGTGCATACGCACGTGTGTGTGCTCGTCTGTCTGCAACTCCTCTCCTGCGTGCCCCTGCTTCTGCACAACGTGTACTTCAGTCAGGTGCCGTGCGTCTCATCTTATCTAATATAATCTAATCTCATCTAAACTAATCCACATTTAATTCAATCTTATCTCATCACATTCAATCTAATCCACTTTAATCTTATCTCATCACATTCAATCTAATCCACTTTAATCTTATCTCATCACATTCAATCTAATCCACTTTAATCTTATCTCATCACATTCAATCTAATCCACTTTAATCTTATCTCATCACATTCAATCTAATCCACTTTAATCTTATCCCATCACATTCAATCTAATCCACTTTAATCTTATCTCATCACATTCAATCTAATCCACTTTAATCTTATCTCATCACATTCAATCTAATCCACTTTAATCTTATCCCATCACATTCAATCTAATCCATTTTAATCTTATCTCATCACATTCAATCTAATCCACTTTAATCTTATCCCATCACATTCAATCTAATCCATTTTAATCTTATCTTCTTCTATCAATGGCTTCTTTTGGCCATGTCTTAAAAACATCAATCCTAGACTGCATCAATGGCTGCTTGTTCGGGAGATGTGGAGACCACTTGATATCCTCTCCATACTTCTGTTTAGCATTTTCCATTCAACCACTGCTCTTTCTCACGCAGGCTTGTGACTTGGAGGTTTGCAAGAGGTTTGAGGGCAGTGGTGAGCTGTCGCTGTGTGAGGCCCTCAACTGCCATCATGCCCCTCTCCTCAAGGTGTCTTCTCTCTCTCTCTCTCTCTCTCTCTCTCTCTCTCTCTCTCTCTCTCTCTCTCTCTCTCTCTCTCTCTCTCTCTCTCTCTCTCTCTCTCTCTCTCTCTCTCTCTCTCTCTCTCTCTCTCTCTCTCTCTCTCTCTCTCTCTCTCTCTCTCTCTCTCTCTCTCTCTCTCTCTCTCTCTCTCTCTCTCTCTCTCTCTCTCTCTCTCTCTCTCTCTCTCTCTCTCTCTCTCTCTCTCTCTCTCTCTCTCTTCTCTCTCTCTCTCTCTCTCTCCTCTCTCTCTCTCTCTCTCTCTCTCTCTCTCTCTCTCTCTCTCTCTCTCTCTCTCTCTCTCTCTCTCTCTCTCTCTCTCTCTCTCTCTCTCTCTCTCTCTCTCTCTCTCTCTCTCTCTCTCTCTCTCTCTCTCTCTCTCTCTCTCTCTCTCTCTCTCTCTCTCTCTCTCTCTCTCTCTCTCTTCTTTTCTCCTTCTTTCCTTCTCTCTCTTTCTCTTCTTCTCTCTTCCTTTTCTTCTTTCTCTTCTTCTCTTTTCCTTTTTTTCTTTCTCTTCTTCTCCCTCTCTCCTTCTTTTCTTCTTCCTCTTTCTCTCCCTCTCCTCTTTCTCTTCTCTCTTTTTCTCTCCCTCTCTTCTTTTTTCTTTTTTTCTCTTTCTACCCTCTTTCTTTTCCTCTTCCCCACTCATCGCCTTCTTTTTTTCCGCCACACCTTTCTCAATCCATCGCTCATCTCTTTCCCCCTTCCACCACTTCCACATCCCACTCTTTTCAGCACTTTTTTCTTATTATTAAACCACTGATAATATATTTTTGCTACTATCTTTTTGCTAAATAATTTGGATTATTCTTCTTTTTTCCTTTTCACCATGGTCACATGTGTTTTCGAGGAGGCTGTTAACTTTTTGCCCCAGTGTTTTTTGGCTCAAAAGAGGAGTTATATTTAATTAGAAATATTGATTTTGTCCTATTCGAAGATTTAAAAATACTTTAAATGTTTGTTTGAGAATTATTTAAAATTAATTAATTCAAAAGTTTGTATAACTTGAGAACAATCATTTCCTTTGTTTATTTGCAGCAAAAAGATATTTTCTTGTTTTTCTTTATTTTATAGAAATTTAAGTGAGTAAAAATTATATCATTTTGTTCTTTATCAAATTTTTCATTTATTAGTTCATTTTTTTATTAATTTCTTATGAAGTTTGTGACTTTAATAGCAAAAAAATAGTTAAATTTGTCATAAACTGTCTTATTGAATACGTATCAATACATTTAAGCGTGCACCATACGTTGATGTGTTAATTATCCAGACACGTAATTCCATAAGTAGCCAGATTGACCACACTTGGTGTTGTCAAACGTGAGCTTTTTGTGTGCTGTCTTGTTACTGTCGTATCAATTGCTATTGTCGCATTTCTCATATGTAGTGTAATTGTTTATATATTTTGAATTAAAAGAATAATATAAAATAAATATTAATAAAATAATAATCAATTAAAATAAATATATAATAATAACGAAAATAATAAATAATAATAAGAGCTGCAGAAGGCTGCTGAGGAATCGTTGAAAAATGGAAATGTTATGCGGAGAGTCAAAAGCCGTGAACGTCTCAAAAGCATCATTGACTTCCTGGTAGTGATGGTGCCAGTGGAGATGGAGAAGCTTCTGGTTTCGGTGGGGACCCAGTCAGAGCCTCTAGCATGCTCTTCTTTGGGCACGCAGATAAAGCAGGTCATGCAGCCTGTAAAGTCTGAATTATGCCTCGATGGTGAAAGGAAACATTCGTGATGTACCGGATGGAAGGCTGCCCAGAGGTGCGCAGGACAGTGTCATGTCAGTCTCAAGCCCCAGGCATTATGTAGGAGGAGCGTCACAAGCGAGTACAAAACGAAAGTTTTGTACCCGTGGAAAAAAGAAAGAGAGACTTTAGAGGGAGTTTATCAGAGAGGATCAAGACGTTAATGTAGTGATAAGTATACTTTTGATTCAGAATTAGGCACTTCAAATATAGACATAATGGCATCTACCGATAATATGTGGGGGAGCATGATAGACTGGAGGGTCACGGATGACGTCGTGGGTAGTGACCACAAGTCTATCACGTTCTTCATCAATATAGATAGGTTCATCAATGTCAGTAGTAAAAATGGTTATATATGTGTGATAAGATGGACGAAATTAGGTATAACTATAAGAAAACCGACTGGAAGCGCTTCAAGCGGATTCTTGAGGCACATCTGGCTGAGGAAGTGAATGAGGACGTGATTATGAGGGCGATAGATGAATCGACGCCTAGGATGAAAGAGAGGAAGCGTGGTTGGAGGAAACGGGTAGCGTGGTGGAATGATGAATTGGCTGGTATGAGAAGGGAGGTAGTTGCAGCCAAAAAACAGCTGGCCAAAAGAAGGAAATGGAGCTGCTTGGTCTAGGCTGAAAAAAGATATCTTGCCGAGGTGAGAACATCGTATGTGAAGGCTATCAAAAGTGTGAAGAAGCGCTCTTGGAAAGAATTCTTGTAGCGCTATGGCGTAGATGAAGGAGGCCCAGCAAACCCTTGGGGACTCTCTACAGACAAGCTGCTGGCAAGACAAAAAAAAAGGTGTCTTGGAAATCTGGAAAGGGACGATGGCAGCTGGACAACTTCGTGGAAAGAACCTGCGGAGCTTCTTCTGGATATTTCTTGCCAGGTGATGAAAAGGATGCTTGTGATTGGTTTTATCAACATATTAGGGAACTGGTAAGAAGCTCTTAGAACGGCAATGTTGAGGGTCCAGTGACTAGAAAAGAGATCAGCAGGTGCCTCAAGAGGTCGATAAATAGTAAAGCTCTTGGACCCGACGATGTTCTTTACAAACACCTGGAGGTTGTACAAGAAACTTGTCCAAATTCCCTTGTCGGTTTGTTAAATAGGTACTTATATAATACGATATACCCGGTTAATTGGAGAGTAGCTAAGCTGGCTGTGATACCCAAAGGTAAGGGGGCTTCGCTAACCAAGGCTGACTCCTACAGACCCATTTCACTTTTGAGTGCAATGGGCAAACTGTACGAGCGAATTTCGGTTTGGAGAGTCGAGCAGGACTATGACGCCAGAGGACTAAACAGTTCATCTCAATTTGGTTTCAAAGCGTCTCTGTCTGCTGAAGACGCCATATGCAAGACGCTTGGGACCTTCAAAAATACAAATAAAAAGTTCGTATTATTATTATTTATTGATATTCAAGGCGCCTTTAATAATTTATGGTGGCCTTCAATTTTATTACGTTTAATTAAAGTAGGAATAAGCTCTTACATTTTTGATACAATAAAGGACTATTTTAGTGGGAGAAGCGTGTCGTTAATGGCCGAAGATAGATCCATGATGATAAGCCGTGAAGCTGAAAGAGGCTGTCCTCAGGGATCTATCGTAGGCCCGTATGCATGGAGGTGGTGCATGGACGAATTGTAAAACGATGCACGATGTGAATGATCTTTTGACACTGGGGAGTGGGTCGCGTATGCGGACGACATAAAGATTGCAGTGAAATGCAATAGCCGTTTCGAACTGGAGCGTCTATCCGAGCGCTGCCTGTCGCATCTGATGTCATGGTGCAGCAGTTATGAGATCCGCCTATTCACGCCGAAGACCAAGTGCATGCTGATAAAGGGCCACATAGATAGGTCGAGGATGCCCAGGGTTCTACGTGCTGAAAAACGTATTGAATGCGTTCGTCAGTACAAGTATCTTGGTGTTATTCTGGATAGTGTATCTAACTTTGTAGAGCGCGCGAAGTGTGTACGAGCGAAGGTTTCTACCTACATGTTCTCCCTGAAAGCCCATGTAGGTAGGAGTGGGGAATCCAGTGGGGGTGGTAGAAACATTCTACGATATTGTATGCGTCCCTATGATTGAATACGACGGAGAGGGGTGGGCAAAGAGTGTGACCAAAAAGTCACGTGAAGAGGCATCTCAATGCGCTGCATCGGGTGCTAATCACACTGACTAGAGGCTGTACTCTCGCTTCTATCGTCTCTCTTGAAGTGGTAGCTGCCCGTATGTCTCTGGACTTGGCCGTAAGCCTTAGAAAACTCTTAGAACGTAAGCATGAATGGAGTGAGTTGATAAAATGTGAGACACGTTTCTCCCTTTCTTGTGCGTCATCAGGAGATCTTACTCGCCCCTGGTACGGATTAGCCGGAAAGAGATAGCGAGAATGGTTGATGGGTTATAGCTTAACTGGCAAACTCCCAAATGCTAAATTTACTTTTACTTACCCATGGTCACGTTACTTTTCTCACAGCACCTGGCTTGCATCCGTCTCAACAACATTGCAAAGTTCGACGTTACTGCGAGGTGGGTGGGTAGGTGTCAGGATGAATGAATGGTTAGTTGGATGGGGAATTGAGGGATAGGTGGGTGGTTAGATGGCTGATTGGGTGGGCAGATGGATGGGTTGTTAGATGGCTGGTTGAGTGAGTACTTGGGTTGTTTGATAAGTAATTTAGTGGGTTGACAATGAGTTGGATAATTGATGGAGGTTGAGTGGGTGGGGGTTTGATTAATGAACTCAACTACAATAATGAATATCGTACCAACATCAACATCAAAACACAATCACAAAAAAACGAAAGAAAAAACGTTTGCTATAATACTGTTTGCAGAGAAAAGCCACAACAACAGCGACGACATCTATTATACACAACAACAATCACGACATCAAATAAACAAAAAAAATGACGTTGACCCAATAAAAACAGAAACAACAACAGCAATCCTAACAACAAAAATAGTTTCACACCAACAAAAATCCCAACAACGACAGATCAGAGCTCTTCAGCCTCTCGAAGCCGGGCAAGCGACCTGTGTATTGGAGCAGTGTGGTCAAAAACGTGCTTCAGGCTCTCAACTCCCTCACCTCCTCCATTTACCTCTCCACCCAACCCCGAGCACTCATTTCTTTTACCGCTGCTGCTGCTAGTGCTGGTGGCGCTGCTTCTAGTGCTGGTGGCACTGTTATTTCTAGTGGTGGGGGGGCTGTTACTTTCAGTGGTGGGGGTGCTAGTGGTAGTGGTGGCGTTGATGAGTCGAAAGGTGAGGGGTGGGTCAGGAACACGTCTGGTGTCCTCTTCAACCAGTCATTCAAGGGTGACCATTTTGCTCTGTGTCATCACCTTGTTCTTTTTGTGTCATCTACTTGTTTTCCTTTTTTGTCTTGTCTTTTTTTTTGAACGCTCTATTTTATTTTATTTTTTGTTATAATTTACACTACGTCATCATCTTCGTCACCCCCGTCATTAATACCACAGCCTCGCCATCCAACAATTGCTCCTTTCTCAACATTCCTTCCCAATCCTACAACAACAACAACAACAGTAGTGGGGCTAATATTGATTCAAACAACAACAACGTCAACAACAACCTCAATCTTCTCCATGACTCAGCCATCAATGCTAGTTTTGCTTCTCACAACAGCACCTTTCAAAACTACAACAAGCTTCACTCGTCCGAACAATCATTCACTCGCAATGACAACCTCAACAACTGCAGCACCAACAACAATATTTCCTCCCTCCATTCTACCCAAGCTCCTTCACCACTGCGTGACGCAACCACCCGCTTCAAGTACCAAGCGACCCGCTCCCTTTTCAACTCCCATCACTTCGCCCTCAACAAGACCACCAACACTTTCGCCACCACTCCCCCTTCCCTCCCCTTCTCCCGAAAGGTTTTTCACTTTTTGCTTTTTCCGTCATCATCATTGTCTCTCATACAATACAATACAAATACGAATATTATTAGGGGAATTATTCTCGTAGAGTTTCGAAGCGACTCAAAACGTATACTTATTATAATTATAGTAAAAAAAGTAAAAAGTGAATTAAATAAATAAATAAAATTTTTTGTAAAAAAATTTACTACTATTATTATGATGAGGGAAAGGATTTATTGAACAGGTAGACCTTCGGAGATCGACAAAATTATTTTGTTGAACATGATGATTTCAAACTGTTTGGCAGGTTGTTCCACAACTTAGGTGCGCTGACGTTGAACCTTCTCAATTCTAATGATTCAAGCTTGTGTTTGTTGGGAACAACATCCTTTGATTTAGCCGACCTTAGTCTTTGTTTCTCAGGCAGACTAGCAACTGGAACTAGGTCATGTGTCAGATACGCAAGACCCTCATTGGACAAGCACTTATACATCTGCAGAGCAATTTTATATTCAATTCTTTCATCAATTTTTAGCCCGTGAAGCTCCTTGAGTACAGGGGTAATGTGATCATGTTTTCTCACTCCTGTAATGAGTCTGGCTGTTGTATTGATTATAGATTGAATATTCTGCGTTGCTACCTTAGGTAAGCTGACTAAAGCCATGTTGCCATAGTCAATACGACTTAAAACTAAGGCTGATGCAAGTGTCTTCAAGGAGTCTATTGTCAAACATCCCTTGATGGATCTTATTTGACGCAAAGGGTAAAACACGTATGTATTGTTTTTGATATCTGCGTTGACATCGTGAGGTTTCTATCCATGGATATTCCCAAGTTCCTTACAGATTTTGATGGAAAGATGTTGCTTTCTAATACACGGTCAGAATAGCTCGGAATATTTTTCGATTCCGACGAGAAGAGAACTGGATCATCTCAGTCTTCTCACTCTTGAGCTTGAGGCAATTGGTTCTCATTCAAGATGCGATTTCATCTACACACTCAGACACTCTCATCTGCAATTCTTCTGTGCCTTCATTATTGCAGCGGCCTTATATTTGAGTGTCATCGGCATATTGATGAAATCCCAGCTTGTATTTCATAACTATTCCTTCAAGGTCTCTAGTGTATAGAGAAAACAACAATGGTCCAAGAACAGATCCTTGTGGGACACCCACTGAAGAGTCAACAAAATCCGATTTTTTCCCACTGCAGCGTACATTGAAAGATTTGTCACTCAAGTGGTTCTTGAACCATCAAAACCATATGTGCTTTCTAGCCGTCTCAACAAAATACTGTGCTCAACTAAGTCAAAGGCAGCTGACAGGTCTAACAGTATGAGAAGGGAGAGCTTGCCATCATCGGCTGCACCAAGAATGTCTAAATACACTTTTGTGACAGCCGTTTCAGTGGAATGATGACGACGGTAAGCTGATTGGTGGGTGGGGAGAAGATTTGAGTTATTTAAATAGCTCATGACTCTGCTGAGAACAAGCTTTTCTGAGAGCTCGGACAAAACAGGCAGATTAGAGATGGGTCTGTAGGATGAAGCAACGTTGTGATCAAGACTAGGCTTTTCCAACAGTGGTGTAATCTGAGCAGATTTCCAAAACTTTGGGACAATTCCTTCAGAAAAAGACTGACCACACTTTTTATGAAAGGTGAAATCATTCTTGAAATCTTTTTTAAAAACCAAGTAGGTATTGGATCAGACACACACTGTTTGTTGGGAAGCCTCTGAATAGCCTCGATTAGCTTATTCTCATCCACATCCTGGAGTTTACTGAGACCACCTTCTTGTATTCCTATTTTATATGTTGTTGTTGGCGCCATCTTGCAAGGCAGCTTTTTAAATTTAGTTCGTTAAATCAGTTGTGTTAGCCTGAATATCTTTGAAAATAAATGTTTTATTTTGTATTCAATTATTAGTTTCAACTTTATTAAAGTTTTTTCCTATTTGTTTTCCATAAAAAATGGTTGCTTTAGATCGTCTTTATTCGAGACGGTGTAAGCGTAAGTTTATTTTTTTAAATTTGTTTATCGGATAAATTTTTTGCTACACCAAGGTTAGTAGCATTTCTTTATTCACGGGTTTTTAATTAATTGAATGGTAGATTTATTTTTGTACAATAATCTCAATGTGATCTTGCCTCGGGAAACCCGATTAGCGATAAATCGTCTTGGAATCGGCAGAAATCAGAAGTGGCACTACTGAGGAAAAAGAGCTGGTAGGAAGGTCAAGGAAAGGTGCGCCAAACACAATAAAGACTGCCATGACTGACTCCACTTGTCTCAAGACGCCGTCAGGCTCAGAAGACTGGATCTCCAGTTTTAATTAGGTTTCAGAACGTAAGAACACTAAATAATAAGGTGGAAGATGTGGTAGATTAATTCATGACTATAAAATGGATGTGATGTTTATGGCATAAACATGGCATGACCCGGAGTCAAGCGGCATAAGTAAGCTGCGGAGTCAGGGTCTTGTGGTCTTTGATAAAGCAAGGCCAAGACTTCCCGAGTCAGTGAACACTGCTCACAAACCATGGAGGAGTGGCAGTGGCTCTCCAAAAAAGACGGTCTTGGACAACCATTTTGAAAAAATATAAATTGAAAAAAAACTTATATAAAATGGAAACTAATAATTAAATACAAAATAAAACATTTATTTTTGAAGATTTTTATGCTAAAACAGCTGTTTTAACGAACTAAATTTGAATTTTTCATCTTTTTTATCTTCATCATCAATTATTATTTATAACAACAACAACTTCGACCAACTATTGCGCTTTTAACAGTCAGCGACAGCGCATCTCAGGACCATTTTCAAGCGCCAGAAATGACAAAACAAACAAAAAAACAACTACTGAAACGATCCCTACAACAACATCGTTCAATCTTTGTATATACATTAAAATAAGCGCTATAAAAATGCACTGATCAGTTGCTGGTCTGGTTGTGGAGCACTCGGGTTGTCTCTTATTGGCTGACGGAGAGGCTAGAGATGAAAAACCGTCTGCTTTTCCAGTACGCTCGATTGCATGCGTGGATGGTGAAAAGTAGGTGTTTTTTTTAATTGTGTGTGTGTGTGTGTGTGTGTGTGTGTGTGTGTGTGTGTGTGTGTGTGTGTGTGTGTGTGTGTGTGTGTGTGTGTGTGTGTGTGTGTGTGTGTGTGTGTGTGTGTGTGTGTGTGTGTGTGTGTGTGTGTGTGTGTGTGTGTGTGTGTGTGTGTGTGTGTGTGTGTGTTGTGTGTGTGTGTGTGTGTGTGTGTGTGTGTGTGTGTGTGTGTGTGTGTGTGCGCGTGTGCGTGTGTGAGTGACCTTAGTTGTTACTGGGTTTGTAGTGCGTAAGGTACCATGATGCACAAACACAGGCGTTTCTCTTCTGGTGGCACATTCCTTCACGGAGGACCAGTATGGAGTGGTCCAGAGGGACCTGGCTGATATCCTGGTCTGTTTACTCGCCACATATGAGGTGATGTGCTTGCATGCGCTATTTAGTCGCCCGATTTTCTATTAAATTATCATCACGTACTTCAATTTTTTGTTGTTTTTATTCCCCAAGTTAATTATATACAGTTTTATATAATATATTAATATACATAATATAAAATAAAACACAAATAATAACAAAATAACAATTATATAATGTTTTTGTTCAGCCAAATCGACTAAAAACGCTAATAAAAACATCACCACCATCAAAATAATTAAAGATGCCAACAACAACCACAATAATAATGAAACCGTAACAATACCAAACTCTTATAACAACAACACACTCACATAGTTACAATACCAAATTTCCACAACAGCAACAAACAACAACAAATTCCCACAACAGCAACAAACAACAACAAATTTCCACAACAGCAACAAACAACAACAAATTTCCACAGCAGCAACAAACAACAACAAATTCCCACAACAGCAACAATAACAAAAAACTTTCACAACAACAACAACAACAGAAATCACAAAATCAATAAAATTTTATAACAACAAACTTCAAAACAACAACAAAACAGGTACTAAACAAGCCAGTACAGTTGAGTGCACCGAAGAGCAAGGGCATCGGCGTGGTTGGAGCAGAGGGACGACTCAAGAATGAACTCAAGTGCCAACTCAAGCATGCCCTCTATCGAATCAGCATCACTTTTGAAGACCACCTGCTGTGGGTTTTGTTGTGTGATGTTGTGTCATTGTGGGTGCCGTGCTTTTGTTGTTTTTTGTCGTTACTGGTAGTAAAATAGTAGTAACAATAGTATTAGTAGTAGTACTATGCAATTACATTTTTACTAATTGTCCTCATCGTCATTATCGTTATTCTCATCATTTTTATCATCATCATCATCATCTTCTTCATCATCATCATTTTCATCATCTTCATCATCTTCATCATCTTATCCAATCAAAGCATTTGTAAAGCGCCTTTCAGCACTTTGTTCAAAGGCGCTTCCATGGAAAGAGTTTAATTGCTGTGGGCTACTAGGCGATCAAGCCACTCTAGGAAGCCGTCTGTCCGGAGTTGCCGCTTTCGAAACTCGAACCTGAGCCTACTCGTTCACGCTTTTCAGCCGAACAAGCTAACCATTATGACACAGGCGCAGAAAAGTTTTAAAAAATTCTAATGCTAAAAAAAATCTTGGTGTAAACTAAAGGTCAAATTGACATGGATCGAATTGAAAACTTATAAATCTAGAATTGAATCACCAATTCAATTCAAATGTAGGTCTTCGCAGCGTGACAAACGCCTGTTTTTACACTTGCAATTTGGACGGAACTTTATGTTACATTTTTTAAATATTTCATCATTCTCAGATTCAAGTAGTGGCTTTTTTATTAAAATTTTCAATGAATTACTCTCACGACTTTTTTCGGATTCTTTCTTCTGTTCCCTTTCGCCCACCTCGCCTTGTAAGACGTAGCATTTAATCTAAACTTAATAAATTCTGAACGCAGGTCCCGTTTTCTTCAAAATAATAATTCTCACGAAAATACTAAAAATAAATAAACAAAACCGCTTCCTTACCCGACTCTTTCAAATTCTAATAATGAACTAAACCTTTCTTTATTAAACACCAGGTCACTGAACAATAAATCTTTACACATTTTTAATCTTCTAACTTCCTCTATAGACTTTTTAGGCTTAACTGAGACATGGCATGAAGATGCCACTTCACCCTCTTTACTTTCTGCCTCTCCTTCATTTCACTCTTTTATTGAATCGGCTAGGTCTCCTACAAAACCTGTTTCTTCTTCTCACTCCTCCTATGGTGGCATTTCTTTGTTCTATAAATCTACATTTTCTGCTTTTAACATTCACTATCCTTCTTACTCTTCATTCGAATGTCTATTTTCATCATTCGAATCTCCTTCTAATTTCACTTTTTATTGCACTAATTGATAGGCCTCCTACTTCCCCCCTCCCACTTTTCCTTGAAGAGTTTTCAGTTTTAACTGAGACTCTATATATGCGTTCTTCCTTTTTTTATTTTAGGTGATTTTAATATTTCTCAATAATAAATTGAATCCTTATTCTTTAAAACTAGATTATATTTTTGATCTTTTTAATCTCACACAACATGCTCATTTTCCAACACACACTGCTGGAAACACACTTGATTATATAATCTCCTCTTCTTTCACTAAACCATCCATCTCTGCTGAGTCTGTTCCCTTTTCTGACCACTCTCTTATTAATCACTCATTCACTATTCCATCTTTTCCAGTCGTCCACTTTAAAATTAATAAAAGGCTTTGGTCAACATTTAATAAAGATTCCTTCATAATTTTTTTCTCTCAGTCTTCCTTTGATCTTCTTTCTTTCTCTGACCCCAATCTTTTTCTAACAGCCTCCAATGATCCTCTTCTGAAGGTCTTGATGCTGTTTTCCCTACAAAGACATCCTTTTTTCGCCTTACTTCTTCTAAGGCTTTATGGTTTGATAGCCAATGCTTTTTTGCCAAAAGGGCTGTTCGGAAGCTTGAACGACTCTACCGGGCAGATCGTTCTACAGCCTCATGGAACAAATGGCAGAAGGAGTTATCATCCTATAGAAGTCTTCTCTACTCCAAGCATTCTTCCTTTCTCATTGACTCCATAAAATCTGCCTCATCCTCCAAGTCTAAATAGGACTCCCTTTCTAGATTATTGTATAAAAACTTCCCATCTCCTCCTTTTTCTCCACAGCGTTTCCATGACACCATGTCTAACAAAGTTCTTCCTTCGAGAAATGATAATTCATCTCCTATTTTTACAAAACTTTGTGATGCTTCTCATAATAATTTTTCCCAATAACCCTCTCTGAATTATCTAATAATCAATTCAACGTCTTCTTCCACATGTTCTCTTGACCTTATACCAACTCAGATTTAAAAAAAAGTTTGTCCTTTTTCTATCCACTCATTTTTGAGCTAATTAATCTCTCTTCAACTACATAAATTTTTCCTTCTACCTTAAAACATCTATTATTACACCAATAATTAAAAAATTCTCTCTTTATCCTTCTCTACCAACAAATTATAGACCTATATCTAATCTCTTTTTTATTTTTAGAATTCTGGAAAAGGTTGTCTGTTTCAGCTTTTCCCTCTTTTCGAGGCTCACACTTTGTTCCTTTCTACTCAGTCTGGATTTCATTTTTCCACAGTACTGAGATCTCACTTTTGAAAATATATAATGATTCTTTACTTTTTTATGACAAGGGTAATATCTCTTTTCTTCTTTGCTTGGATTTTTCTTCTGCTTGAGACATTGTCGATCACTCTTTACTAATTCAGCGGCTTAAAACTTCTTTTGGAATTTCTAGCTCTTGTCTTAAATGGATTTTTTCTTACCTCTCCAACAGGAATTCTTTAGTTTTTATAAACAACTCTCATTCTACTCCTTTTTCTTTCATTTGGTGTTTCTCAGGGTTCTGTTCTTGGTCCTCTTCTTTTTATTCCTAAGACTTGAACTCCCAAGAATTAGTTCATAATTTTCTCTTCAGTCAACTTTATGCTGATGACTTTCACATCTTTACTTTATTTCCTAAATATGAATTATCTTCTAATCTCTTAAAATTCTTCTTGTACTGATAAAATAAGCTCTTGCAGTGATTCTATGTTCCTCAAACCTAATCTCAAAATTTGATCTTATTTTTTTCAGCAAGTCTTGAATTATTGAATCTCTTCTCTGAATTGATATTTCAACTAACCTTTATTCCACCATCCATAGTTTAGGTTTCTTTTTAGACTCTTCACTTTCTCTCATACCACAGCTAAAATCTGTAGCTTAATCATCTTTTTTCCATCTTCGCCGTATCAAGCAACTGAAACTTTTCCCAGACAATTCAACCCTCCAACTTTCTCGAAGTTTCATCGCTTATCTCGTCACGCTTTGACTATTGTAACTCTATACTACGGACTCCCGGGCACTCTACACCCTCTCACCAAAGCTTTTAATAACGCTACCCACTTAGTTTCTGGCACTCATAAATTTTCTCGTCTTACTCCTCCTCTCATCTCTACACTGATTGTCTTTTTGAAAAAATCGATTTTCAAAATCTGCACTCATGTTTAAAATAAAAAAATAATCACTCACCTACCTACTTAGTTGACTTTTTCAAATTGCCTCTTCATAAGGGACTGAAATCTTATTTTTTCTCATTTTATTGATACCTTTTTATAGTATTTATGCTAAATCTGCACTTTCCTACTGTTCCTACTGTTCTTTTTATGGAACTCTTCCCCCCAATCTTACCTCTATTACTTCTCTACTTCCATATCGTAAAGCTCTTAAAACTGTTGATTAAACAGTTCGTAGCCGAGCGCTTTTGAAAAGTGTGGAATCAGCACTATACAAATGATTTGATTATATTAGATCAATAAAGCGCCTCCGAGGCAATCTAATTTGCGAACTGTGCGTTATAAAAAATTGTACATTTATTCATTCATCATCATTATCATCATCATCATCATCATTATTATTTTATTATTATTATTACTATTATTATTATTATTATTTTTATTATTATTATTATGATCATCATCATTATCATCATCATCATCATCATCATCATCATCATCATCATCATCATCATCATCATCATCATCATCATCATCATCATCATCATCATCATCATCATCATCATCATCATCAGGTCATTGAACCTACCAAGCGAGCAAGTGAGCAAGCTTCAACAGTTCAGGAACTTCAAGGAGTGAAGACATTCAACACATCGATTTGCAC